>CM057009.1:5813342-5838342 GCA_029891345.1 Dryococelus australis | reverse complement strand
CTGTAGATATAACACACAAAACTACAATGACTTTATAGCTGCCATTATAATAATAAGTCTGTCATACTTAAGAAAATACATATATTTTATGACCTACCACAGTCCAACATCTTCGCCAAATTTTGTAAGAATGAATTGAATGTTTCCCGGGATATGTCATAACTTTAATTGCCATGTGGCACTATCTTACAAAATGGTAGACAAAATATTTTCTGCTATGACTCATTTGATGCTTGTAAAATATGCTTTCGGTATATCAACTTTTATCGCAACTGGTTAAACGATATGGTATTTATTAGGTTGAGGGCGATGTCATGGTCATATATAACCTCGATCGGCAATACCCTACTATGATGGTGAAAAAATAATTTAACCTAATTGCAAATGGTGGATATCAGACTTTAATAAGTGATTACAAGGATATAAACAGAAATTTGTAATCGTCTAACATAAAGCTTGTAAGACTACGTTAAGATTTTTGATTTTCGACATTTTTGTGTATTTAAGGTGAAGGTCGCCAAGATAGCAATATTAAGGACCCCGGCATGCATAAAATATTCTACATGGCTCTCCCTCAATGTAGAACAACAGTATAAATTAAACATGGAAAACCATACAGCAGAAATGTCGGAGAATGGGTGCTTAAGAAAATTTGCAATTCAGATAAGTTCAGAGATGAGCACTAATCACCATTAAATTAATGAATAAGCATGTAAATAATTCATTCACTAAAAAACTTGAAATTTTAACACAACACTTCAACTGTCAAACACATCTTTGGTGTATTAATTGATATCCTCTTTACTTTAACAATATATCGGTCTATAGGCTACTCATGCGGAATTTTGGGCTATAAAATTATTGGCTGCAAAATATTTTTTTTCTTATTTCTTTTCAGTGCTAACAAAATGAATTCCAGAGTAATTAATACCGTATCACTTCTCCCTTGATTCAGATTCGTGCTAATTTTGATTACAAATCTTCTCGCAAATTGCAAATACACACGATTTCATTAAAGGAGACGGCTCAACAGCTATAATATATTGAACTCTATTACGGAGAGGGCATGTATACTATAGTCCGGAGAAAATAAACATTGTCATTGAAATAGTTTATATAAGTGAAATAAAATCACCTATGGAGTTAAGTTACATTAAAGTAAAATTAATAGCCATATATATAAACAAGAACAATACAAAATGATAGTAGGAAAAACCACAAACTCCATGTGTTAGTTGAAGTTCTTTTGCCATAGGAGTATGTAACCCAGCGTGAGACCTTTTCGAGATGTTCTCGAGTGTTCAATAATCATGAACATCTAGTTAACGTTCATAGTGTTCATAGAGTCATCTCTAGTGTTAGTATTAGACAATATTACGAGATGATCACCTAGACAAGCCAACCACAAATTTGTTGCATCAGAATGTTATGTACTTAAACTTCGAAAAGGAGAACAGACTGCGAAAAGTCGCTGTTTGCCAAAATTTCATGTCTACATTGATTCAAATAATCCAATTATTTCCTTCGAAAATACGCAAATTACCTTTCGTGAATTTGCATGCTTCTCATGATTATAATGTAATCCGTATAATTTAGAGCATGTAAGGTGACGCAGACGTTTCGAGAAACGTCTAGCCTGCAAGTATTTTGACGTAAATCGTAAGTAGTTTACTCTTGGTTATTTGAAACGCACTGCATAACTTCATAATCTTTGTTGAACTAAAGTTTATTTTGACATTCTGCAATGTTCAAGTTGAGAGAGCTTCTCGTGGTTGACAGATAGGCGTGGCTAGGAAGTTGCTTCATAAGAAAATACGCGTAACATACGCATAAAGAAAAATATTTTTTTTGGCATAACGAGACTGGACCTGTGTACACAAGGCAAATCAAAATTTAAACTCTATAGACATTTTATTTTACTAGCGAATATACGCGGAACAAGTCCAACAATTGCATAAGTGTGCGACAATTCCACAAATGCCGTTATATGTGTGTGTCTATATATATATATATATATATATGTATGTACGAATGTAATTTGTGTGTGTTTTAATAATTAAGGAAAATAAGACCAGCTAAGGTGGGAAACATCCACATTTATTTAGTTAAGAGGAAAGACAGATAATTGTGGTCACTGAGAAATAATGATAATCTGTCTTATCATTCACAAGTTTATATTTGAAAAATAAATAAGAAAGAAAACAAATACATATTTTAAGTGATATAGTAACCTATTTTATAATATATGATAGCTTAGAATTTAAAATAGTAATTTGTCTAAGAACTCCACCTAGGATTCCCATTTATGACAATTTATTTTTCAGGTCGCGGTTTTAAAAAGAAAGCGTTTAATGACTGTTATATGACAATTTGCAAAATAATAATGCTCTTGAAATAATAAAAGTACAATGATTGCATACTCATTGTTAGTTGATTCGCTGTACACGAACTAAAAACTTTCGGATCACGCGGGACTATTAATCTCCGTTTTACAGCAGAAAATTTTACGGAACTGCTCAACTAGTTCGACGTTTATTTCAGGTCACTGGGGCGATAGGTTAACTTTTCTCCAGTGACACTCTTGTGCCTCAGACGATTGCTTTAAAAGTTAATACGATTACGCATGTCACATAAAAAAGTAGAAATTATTCTTAATTCGTAAAAAAAAAAGAAACATGTTTGTCGGTGTAATTATTGATCGGCTAGAAATAAGTGGTGGTATTGAAAAAGGAGCGAACGGACTAGTGCGTGGAACTGGAGTGGGTGCTAGTGCGTGCCAGCTGCAAGGAGAAAAGGTGCTCCGAGGAAACAGGAAGTCAGGGCCCCGCGGCAAGCTGGAACGATCACCTGTTCATTGCCGCGCTCGCCGCCATTTGAATACTATCCGGTGAGATCGCCACTTCCCATCTTTCTGCTCCCTCCTCGGTCGACGTTTATTACGCGCGCTACAAAGAGTAACGAGCGTACACGTAACTGTGGAGATGCGCGTGAGCATGGCAGCGGACAGAGAACGCCAGGCGAGGAACAGGTGCTGCTGCCCTCTGGAGGTCACACATGAGACGTGATACGTCACGGCGCGCGGACATCTATCCTATCGAGACTTCCATCACACCCTTTCGAGATCCGCCGCACCTTCTCGACGCCTGCCGCCGTGTCTCTGTAAGCATCGTGCCTTCAGCCTTATAGCCATTGGTGCATGAAAGCAGTATATTTGGGTCATAGCTGGTTCCACAGCGGATTTTTCAAAACTGTTCACACTTCACTTAGTAAATAACAACTTGTAGCGCCTTCTTACGATGTTAGGTATTCACTGCCGTCATTATTCTTAGAGCACTGAGGGAAGAAAATAAATCATTTTTGTTTTCTTACCTGAAATCAGTGCTTCGAGAATAACGAACATAATGAATATCTTACAACGTAAGAAGGTGCTAAAAATGGTTATCTAAGTCCTGAAGTGCCAAAAAGTTTTAAAAATCCGCTGTGAAACAAGGTATGACACAAGTTATGTAAATATATTGATTTCATGCACCTATGGCCTTAACTTTCGAACAACACTATAACAAACTAAAGATCCCAGTCCAACTAAAGATATATTCTTGCCGTGAATATGTTTTTAAAATTGCGACCACAGTGAGAGGCAATCCAGGAAATCCGATGATAACAAAATCGGGGGATGTAGTTTGGCATTGCAGCTCCGAATATATCGTCTACATTCAAAGTTAAATTACACCACTCGATTGCCAAAGGAACAAAGAATATGGGGGGTTCCATTTTGAGTTCGTTTCGCCGCGTCTCATAACTTCTGCGTAGTATAACTTTTGACTAGGAGACGCTCCGACGCTCGTTTAAGTTTTAATCGACAGCTCTCATCATGATCAATTATTGCGTGTATAAAAGCGTTTGTGTGGCGCGGTAATGGTGCAGTTGTATTGCGTTTGTGTGGCCTGGAATGGTGTAGTTGAATTGCGTTTGTGTGGCGCGGTATTGGTGCAGTTGTATTGCGTTTGTGTGGCGTGGTAATGGTGCAGTTGTATTGCGTTTGTGTGGCGTGGTAATGGTGCAGTTGTATTGCCTTTGTGTGGCGTGGTAATGGTGTAGTTGAATTGCGTTTGTGTGGCGCGGTATTGGTGCAGTTGTATTGCGTTTGTGTGGCGCGGTATTGGTGCAGTTGTATTGCGTTTGTGTGGCGTGGCAATGGTGCAGTTGTATTGCCTTTGTGTGGCGTGGTAATGGTGTAGTTGTATTGCGTTTGTGTGGCGTGGTAATGGTTGTGGTTGTATTGCCTTTGTGTGGCGTGGTAATGGTGCAGTTGTATTGCGTTTGTGTGACGTGGTAATGGTGCAGTTGTATTGCCTTTGTGTGGCGTGGTAATGGTGTAGTTGAATTGCGTTTGTGTGGCGCGGTATTGGTGCAGTTGTATTGCGTTTGTGTGGCGCGGTATTGGTGCAGTTGTATTGCGTTTGTGTGGCGTGGTAATGGTGCAGTTGTATTGCGTTTGTGTGACGTGGTAATGGTGCAGTTGTATTGCCTTTGTGTGGCGTGGTAATGGTGTGGTTGTATTGCCTTTGTGTGGCGTGGTAATGGTGCAGTTGAATTGCGTTTGATAAAAAAAAATTAAGAACACTTAACACAATGTCGTCCTATACTCGCCAAAAAGCCAAGTCGAAATATAGTAATCGCATACGGTTGGAAAAAGTATTTCGAAAGTAATCCAGTGATACCCATAAAACCCCGTTTGATGTAGTGGAGCGGTGCCGGGAACGTAAAATAAACATCAAGGCGCCCGAGCGTGTCAACGTAGACGCATTCAAGCAAAACAAACGCCGATTTTTCCAAAACTGTCAAACCCAATTTTTTTTTCCATAAAACCTGCAATTGTACGACAAGAACTGGGCACTTATTCAACTTAAACTCATATTATAAGTGGGATAAGGAGATTCATTTTTAAACCAAATTACCAACGTGGAAAGTAAATGTAGTGATTAAAAATTTTTTTTTTATGTTGCTTGCATAGAAAGCGCAAGACAGCTGAGCAGAATCATAGCCATAAAATTGTTCACTGTAAAGTGAGCACTTTTGAAAGCCCTGCTTAAGAGCTGCTTGTATGACCGCTGTGTTATCTTATGTATAATTAACATTTGCATGAACCTCGTCACTTTACTCATGCGTCGGTTAAGTGAAACTGCAAAATTATTATCAAAGTAAATATTTCACAAATATATTTAATTTTACACTTCGGTGCATTAAAAGAAAACAGAAAGCGAAAGAAATAATTTAAGTTAACACAAATTGTTACCTAACACTGTTTATTCGACGTTAATACATGGAACTTATTTCAATCCATCGCTACTAACTTTGCTGGGCGCATGTCACTCGGCGCACCCATTAAAATACGTGCAGTGATTTTTTTTTCCTACGGTTGATTTAAAATGTGCTCACTTTATCGTAAAATGCCCTTAGTAATAAAGAGGGCATGCGGTTGTGTGCATACCTCACAATCACAATGCTTCGTGCGCAGCAGCGCCCAATTGCATTATTTGTTTCTATCCCCCTCCCCCCTCCCACAATGTTGTTATATATACAAGACTTACACAAACTCCAACTTAGTAATATAATATGACACTTCATATTCCTTGCTTTTTAGGTCTGAATTTTTTTTTCATAAAATACAATAAAAATGCAAAACAATATCAACCAAATCTATTATGTATTTGTGAAGAATGGACATGCCTATATTTTATGAATAGTTTTAAACTATTTAACTCTTTAACTAGTTACAGTTACGAACATGATTACGACAATCCAGATAGTTTTGTGTCGCAGTCAAACATTTATTTAGGTAGTTTAAAGTGTATTCGTTTCTGCGCATTACATTAACAACATATAAATGTAATTTCGTAAGTTCACAAAAATTTATCAATATAACTAATGAGTGTACTTTCTTTTACGTGGATGTAAATAATTATTCTGAAGTTTTTAAAAAGATAGAATGTAGATGGGTCGTGACTTCTCGTTGATAGCGATATGATTAGAGATGCAACCAGAAACAAATGTAATACTAGTGAGACAATTACAAATATACACGTGCCTTGTCTGGGACTCGAACACAGGACGCCGTGTCCCATAATTTGTCGTGCAACCGAGTACATTATGTAGGTAGGATTGGGAACATCAACTTCGGTAATAATCAGCGTGAAGTTTCTGTGGAATGGGTTTAGCTACTTCAAATATCTACAGGAGTATAAACAAGTGCGTGAATCACTTCAAACATACAAGTTTTCCGTGGCCTACGGGAGGTGTGAAGACTTGGTGTGGTGGGGGGGGGGGAATTTTGTTGACTGGTTGAGATATGGCGTAAAAGCTATTCTTTCTCATTTGGCGGTGTCGTACGAAAAGTCCTAAGAGCCGTCCCTGTATATGTATATCTGATGCGTCTAATATGCATATCTCATGCGTCTAATATGCATATATGATGCGTCTAATATGTCATTTCAATACAAAAAGTTTGTTTGAAATTTTGCAAATGATTTAATATACATGATTAAATCAACTAAATAATTTATATTGCATCACTTTGAAAAAAAAAAGTGTGATCCACTTAAATTATGTAAGTTTATATGGTCCACTGTAGTAGCCTGCTGCTTGTCGTTAAATTTGTTTTGAATTATATTATAGGTTCCCGAGATATGGTAGGAATCGGTTGTATAGTTACCGAGATGTAATGTTAAAGCTTTATTTGTCATGTTGTACTATCTTCCAAACATGGGGGATACATAATATTATCTCCTTTTAAATCAAATGCTTACATCGTGCACTGCCAACGAACAAAACTTTGTTTAACTTGGTTAAATTGTTCCCTAGAGGGAATGGAAATGTTTTATTTTTAAAAGTGCTCTATTTTCGAGAACAGTGGCAAATATACGAACAATTAAGAATACGGACCTGTAACACAAATATCCCCAAGCACATCAGTTATACGATTACTTACCTGGTTCAAACATATAGAATACGGACCTGTAACACAAACACCCCCAAGCACATCAGTTATACGATTACTTGCCTGGTTCAAACATATAGAATACGGACCTGTAACACAAACTCCCCCAAGCACATCAGTTATACGATTACTTACCTGGTTCAAACATATAGAATACGGACCTGTAACACAAACACCCCCAAGCACATCAGTTATACGATTACTTACCTGGTTCAAACATATAGAATACGGACCTGTAACACAAACTCCCCCAAGCACATCAGTTATACGATTACTTACCTGGTTCAAACATATAGAATACGGACCTGTAACACAAACACCTCCAAGCACATCAGTTATACGATTACTTACCTGGTTCAAACATATAGAATACGGACCTGTAACACAAACTCCCCCAAGCACATCAGTTATACGATTACTTGCCTGGTTCAAACATATAGAATACGGACCTGTAACACAAACTCCCCCAAGCACATCAGTTATACGATTACTTACCTGGTTCAAACATATAGAATACGGACCTGTAACACAAACACCCCCAAGCACATCAGTTATACGATTACTTACCTGGTTCAAACATATAGAATACGGACCTGTAACAAAAACACCCCCAAGCACATCAGTTATACGATTACTTACCTGGTTCAAACATATAGAATACGGACCTGTAACTCAAACTCCCCCAAGCACATCAGTTATACGATTACTTACCTGGTTCAAACATATAGAATACGGACCTGAAACACAAACACCCCCAAGCACATCAGTTATACGATTACTTACCTGGTTCAAACATATAGAATACGGACCTGTTACACAAACTCCCCCAAGCACATCAGTTATACTATTACTTACCTGGTTCAAACATATAGAATACGGACCTGTAACACAAACACCCCCAAGCACATCAGTTATACGATTACTTACCTGGTTCAAACATATAGAATACGGACCTGTAACACAAACACCCCCAAGCACATCAGTTATACGATTACTTACCTGGTTCAAACATATAGAATACGGACCTGTAACACAAACACCTCCAAGCACATCAGTTATACGATTACTTACCTGGTTCAAACATATAGAATACGGACCTGTAACACAAACACCCCCAAGCACATCAGTTATACGATTACTTGCCTGGTTCAAACATATAGAATACGGACCTGTAACACAAACTCCCCCAAGCACATCAGTTATACGATTACTTACCTGGTTCAAACATATAGAATACGGACCTGTAACACAAACACCCCCAAGCACATCAGTTATACGATTACTTACCTGGTTCAAACATATAGAATACGGACCTGTAACACAAACACCCCCAAGCACATCAGTTATACGATTACTTACCTGGTTCAAACATATAGAATACGGACCTGTAACACAAACACCCCCAAGCACATCAGTTATACGATTACTTACCTGGTTCAAACATATAGAATACGGACCTGTAACACAAACACCCCCAAGCACATCAGTTATACGATTACTTACCTGGTTCAAACTATAGAATACGGACCTGTAACACAAACTCCCCCAAGCACATCAGTTATACGATTACTTACCTGGTTCAAACATATAGAATACGAACCTGTAACACAAACACCTCCAAGCACATCAGTTATACGATTACTTACCTGGTTCAAACATATAGAATACGGACCTGTAACACAAACACCCCCAAGCACATCAGTTATACGATTACTTACCTGGTTCAAACATATAGAATACGGACCTGTAACACAAACACCCCCAAGCACATCAGTTATACGATTACTTACCTGGTTCAAACATATAGAATACGGACCTGTAACACAAACACCCCCAAGCACATCAGTTATACGATTACTTACCTGGTTCAAACATATAGAATACGGACCTGTAACACAAACACCCCCAAGCACACCAGTTATACGATTACTTACCTGGTTCAAACATATAGAATACGGACCTGTAACACAAACACCCCCAAGCACATCAGTTATACGATTACTTACCTGGTTCAAACATATAGAATACGGACCTGTAACACAAACACCCCCAAGCACATCAGTTATACGATTACTTACCTGGTTCAAACATATAGAATACGGACCTGTAACACAAACACCCCCAAGCACATCAGTTATACGATTACTTACCTGGTTCAAACATATAGAATACGGACCTGTAACACAAACACCCCCAAGCACATCAGTTATACGATTACTTACCTGGTTCAAACATATAGAATACGGACCTGTAACACAAACACCCCCAAGCACATCAGTTATACGATTACTTACCTGGTTCATACATATAGAAATATTTAAGTTGCGGTAAACAATATCGTACACAGTTTTCAAATTGGTTTTCTATACATTGCTAGCAAACTTCTTAGGGGTCTTATGTATTTAAATGTAAAATATTGGTATTGTCTCTTTTAGTTATGAAAGCAATGAAGTGATACTGAGGTATGTTACGAAATATGATAATGCACACAAAATTGATGAAGTTGCTTATGTGAAAATGTTCTGGTCTAGGAGGTATATTCCTGTAATCACTCAAAAATGAAAAATTTGACTCGTATATTTTTTTCTATTTTATAATTATTTTGAGTTTATTGAACACAAGCATTAAAAATAGTTACGAGTGGTATAATGAATACCACATTGAACTTGTTACCTTACGGTGTGAATTCGCATTTAGCACTGCGCCACCTCACTCAGTATCAGTTAAAAAATTCTGCACATTTGATGTAGAATTTTTTTTATTTAGTATAACACTAAATTATAATAAAACATAAATAAAATCAAGTGTAATTAATTTTGGCGAGTTGCTCAAAGACATAAAATAATAAGATAATGTGTTTTAAAATAGACGAAGTGTAGTGATTTTTGCACCTGATTGATAGGAATGGTTCGTGAAGTTCCGAAGATATGGTTTACTCCTGGAACAATAATACATCCGAAGACAACTGGAGGTATTAATATAATACATCCGAAGACAACTGGAGGTATTAATATAATACATCCGAAGACAACTGGAGGAATTTTGCGAACTAAGGGCACACGCAAGATGCTTAAGTTCACAAAGTTTCAGTTCAATCAATTCAAATGCATTAGAGAAATGGCATGGAACTCTTCAAGTATAAAACCCGTGATTTGAAAATACGGTTTGCAATTGGGTAAGAAATGAATGAGATATAGCGTTAAAACTTAAATCTTAGAAGATATATTTATGCAAAAACGGTATTAAGTTGACGCCATAAGACACACCAGTGCCCCAAGTTAGGTCGAAATAAGTTCGACCGGTGCATAAATACATCAACCTAAATCTGAATAGACGATATATATCAGTAGATTTGTGTTACTCAAGCTTCAGTTAATGGTCTGTTGTTTACTACCAAAACAGTGGAATGCATTGAGGTTTTACTGCCACTTTAGTGAAATTAACTAGAAGTCAGTAGAAACCACTGTTTAACTGGTGAATACCACAAACTAAAGGCTGTTCGCGATAAAGTGAGCACTTTTGAAATCTACCGCAGAAAAAATCACACTCCTACCTGCATATATGGAAGGAAAGTAGTTCGTATATAAAAGTCGAATATGAAATGTTAGGTAACCATTTGTGATAACGTAAATTATTTCTACCACTTTATGTTTTTTTTAATGCATCGAAGTGTAAAAATTTAGCAGATTTGTAAAATATTTATTTTCTCTTCATTTCACAGTTTCACTTGACCGACGCATGAGTAAAGTGATCAAACCCATGGAAATGTCAATGTTCCATAAGGCGGGAGAATACAAAACGTGTATACAAGTAGATCTTATGCATGTCCTTCGAAAGTGCTCAGTTTACAGTGAACAGATTATAAAACTATCAGTAGAATTGTAATTATTAAACTAGAGCTGTTTCAACACTTCTACAGTAAAATTCGCTGTCGCTTTTTCGATTTTAAAGGGAATATGTAACACAAACATTGAAAAGGCAGCCATTTAGAAAATAAGGAGTTTATCTATTTAAAATTATACAATTAATTTCATATATAACAAAATTTCGGCATGTCAATATATTTTGCAGTTATTTTCGGTAGTTTCTTGGATACAATATTAAAAACAAAAAACTCCAGTTGTTGATCTTTTACAAAATGTTGGACCAGATGCTACAAATTAGCTAATATGAATATCATATTCATATATATGCAGTGGCAACACAAAATTACGTAGAAAACGGTATAATTATGAAATAAATTACAGTTACCTAAATTATTCTGATCTATACGTTTTCCGAGTGCCTAACACGTATAAATAATTCTTGCATCTGTTTGCCCACTTGGACTAAGTGTTACTCACATGATACATTTGTCGGGAATCGGCATAGCACGTATGTATGTGCACTGAGAAAGAAGATTTTTGTTGAATCAAACAAGATTTGTTTGGTGCAACCAAACTATTTATTTGTATAGGGGAAATTAAATATTTTGCTGCTGAAATAAAATTATTTTGTTGGTCTCATTTGATTGACCCAAACTGTAAGATTTGGTTGGTGCAATTAAAGATTTCTTGGCTGCACGTACATTAAACGTGTTGAGCTGATATCAAAATTTTCTACACGTTTAACTGAGTTTCCAATCTAGATCGTCTGCGTCAAAGCGCTACGCCATGGAAGTCTCGTCTAATATGACAACGGACGGCCCTGGAAAGCGTTTAAACATATATAATGCAATTATTGGGCAAAGTGTGCTAACAAATATTTAAAGTTTGACTGCTTTACTTGTCAGTTTCTTGTTAGTTAAGCGATGCACTAACAAACACGGTTACTATCGTCATTTTCACAAAGAATACAAACCCTCGAGCTGTATTTTCGAACGAAGGCAGTCAAGTGAGTTGCCAAACAAATATATATAGTTGATTCAACAACATATTTAGTTGACAGTCAAATTTTTGTTGCCCAACGCAGAGATTTTGTTTATTTAAACATATATTTTGTAAGGCGAACAAAAGTAATTTTGTTGCTTTTCAAATTTTCTTTGCTCAGCAAAATATTTTGTTACGGCAAGTAAATGTATATTTGGCCCTATACAAACAAATATTTTGTTCTATTTTCTCTCAGTGTATGTTGAACTTAATGTCTCGTCCACAGCGAGGTCATCAAGATTGAGACCAAGTTGTACAGAAAGCCAGGAACTGCAAAGGAATCTGCCGTTGACTGTAGTAAGGAAGAATTCCAGCATCTGCCTGGAGCGATTTAGGGAAACCATGAAAAACCGAAAGCGGGATGGCTGGACCAGACATCAAACACATGACCTCCCGAATACGAGTACATTCGTTTACCCCTGCGCCACCTCACTCGGTATCAGTTAAAAAATTCCGCAGATTTGATGTACGAATATATATTTTTTTAAATTTCGTGTAACCATACATTGCAATAAAACACAAAGGCAAACAAAACAGGCCTTGAATTAGCGTGTTTAATACTCGAAGTAGGTTCATGCACAATATAAAGTTGGTCAAAATCGGCCAGAAGTTTCTCTAAATATGACAATGTTGCTTATTGAGGCAGCCATTTTAAAAATCAATGTTAAACACACGAAAATCTTACATTGTTATGTTATGGTTATGGTTTATATGTGTATCAGTTTGTTAGTATTCGTGATATGATCTACGATGCTTATGTTTGAAAGTGTCTCTCACAAACTGTTGGACAAAGAGGTTGTCGAAAAACGTATTATTTTTCCTGATTGGACCTGTCAGCGTTCTAAGTTAAGTGGAAATTGGTCGAGCCAGGTATAGTATGCTAACATAAAATATTTAAACGGCCACCATTTTAAATTAACAATGCATTGGTATATAAATGTAATATATATTTATTGTAATATATCAAGCTTATCACAGTAATACTTGTATGACAAATTTCGGCTGGAATCAGTTCAGTGGTCCCTGAGATAGCAGTTACAATTTTGTGATATAATAGCTTCTAAAAGGGTGCTGAAGAGATGTCGTGAACTACCGTATTTCATAACCGCAGTATGCGTCGTCAGCACACCAATTTCGTTGAAATGGGTCAAATGTTTAGTGATATACCTATGGCACTATAATATATAATAGTTATACGGCTGCCATTAAGAAAAAGAGGTAACTGTTATACTAAAATAACATATATTTCAATGTATGTTTACATTTTTGTGTTATTATTTTATACCTATATGCCGTGGTGTTTTATTGGTTACACTTGAAGGCCAGTTCAAATTTAGGCGGGAATCGTTTGAGTAGTTACTCATGTATGATATATTAGAATTATAGTCTAGCCAGTGTTATCTTAAAAACTGTGGAACTATGAGAATATGAGTTTCTAAAGTTGCTGCAATTTTAAGAAAGAATACGGGATGGTTAAAATTATTAACGTCGGGCGTTCTTACTGTGAACTATACTTAAAATAAATTTTGTTAAAATTGGTTCATGTGTTCAACATTTTTTAATGAGGGACGACGTATGAAGAAACTCACCTTGCACACACACACACACATTCACTAACTTGTCTATATAAATGTAATATCGTACGCTTAACTTTCATCCCAGTAAGAGAAAACGGGATGATTTTATTAGATTTTCCACGGGTTTGCATTTGATTCACTAGAGATATAGTAAAAACAAATTTAAATTTAATTAACACCGGTGGCACTTGAAAAAGCGAATCCGAATTGCCACGTGTGGAATTTGTAACGAATACGCAATAAAAACAGTCAACTACGAAAAACATTATGTGCTAACATGGAAATTTAAACCTCGAACGCCGTGAACACAAAACCCCGACAGGCCGTAATGAAACAAAAATAAACATCGTTTGTTTATTTGTGGTCGTCATTTTTACAAGGCAAAGGTCGGGATGCTTGTCGAATTAAACCCTTTCTGCTCTCTCTTTCGCTAAATAAACGCGCACAAACATTAGTGTACGTGATGACGCACAAAGGGACACAATTAGTGGGCTGTGATGACGACAGTTAACAAACTTACGGTACGAGCCAATAGGACTACGAATATCAGACAACCCTCTCTGCACATCATGACACTGCGACTCAAGATAACATGTGCGTTATAATATTCGCTCTAATCAATGTATATCTGGAGCAAAACTCGTCATTACAACCAACGGACAGGTTGCCAAAGCTTTTGGGTGTGCATATATACACACACACACATGCCCAGTAAATAAAATATTATATTGACACACATTTTTAAGTTACACGGCATCCTTGAATGTGTTTTGAAGCATGCTACGCCCTTGTCCCCACAAAGGCGTGGCAAAGTGGACTTCAACACGCCGCAATAAAAACCGCTTTAACACACAAAGGAAACCCTTATTGAGCAAAGAAACTTCATAATCAGAGCAAAATTAAAAACCATAGTATAAATAAGAACACAGAAAATCCATGCATTACTGTAAAGATTCTTTTAATTTTGTTTTGTTCTTTTCCATTTATTTTAATCAATAGAATAGCCCGAAACATGGACAATAATGTTTTAAGTAATATGAAATTTGTTTGGTTACATATCAAGATATAAAATGAACTGCAAGGACTGCAAACTATGTAAAAAACAATATCTTCCATGGTTAGACTTACAACTATATCCACACTATGAAATTTACATTGGTTTATTAATATTTCGCCCGCAAATTCCCCAGTTAAAAAATGAGGATTTTACAAAAGGGGGAAATATTACACACAACAATTCTACTGACATTCTGACAGTTACGAAAAACGTAATAAATGTGTGTTGACATGAATATTTTGGCAAAAAACTTTATACTGAAATGAGATTAGTTCTGCCATGTATTAAAGGGCAATATTTCCCAACTTTCAACACAATTTAATTTCTTTGAGCAGACATTGTGTTTTGGAAGACGCTTTTGTCCAAATATAAAACTACCATGACCATCCAAACATTTCGAGGCCATTGCCCAACATGATCAAAATGTATTTGTAGACTATTATTTTACCTCTAGATGAGGTTTCAAAATCTATCAATAAATGACTCCAAACGTTGGGCCTTGTTAAACCATAGGTCAGGTGGCCAAACTAAATTTTAAAAATTAACATTCAATTATTCATGCATATTTGCATTAAAAATTGTATTACAATTCCTAGCCGGAAAATTTGCACCTTTACATTATATATTTTGAAAACTTTATAACATTTCAAGTTAGCTGATTTTTCATTAATTCTTTACAAAGCAACTATGTTTTTTCTACAGTTTTATGATCGATTATTTTTCTTCAGATAGTGACCTAGAAAGCTTAAAAGAAGCACAACATCTTAAAGTTTCTCACCAACAATGCGCTTACAGAACCTATTTAAAATCACAAAATGTCATTAGCCTAATTTTCGCCATACTTGCCTGCGTAGTTAAATTTCGTTACAAAGTCTAAGTTATCTAGAGGTTGTTACTCCTGTCGTCGAATGTGGTGAATTGACTTCGAACTACAAGGAAGGGGTCCTTCCTTGTAGCTTTATACAGCAAAGCAAGCAATACCCCCTATCGGGATGGTATTACTTTTCAACCAATCATGAATTATGTGTCGAATTAGGGACGCAGGCAGGAATGTTTGTTATAGGGGTACCTTGAATTCACTGACGAATAAGGAAACTGTTGTCTAAACAAAGCAGCACACAGGGTACATGGAGATTGCTATCACTGGCTGATCGGCATGATGACATGACTTGTGGCTGCAGGACGAACCACCACAGCCGGCTGGCCCTGCCACATGTAAGAGGCAGGGCCAGTCGGCCGCTCACTATGTGAGAGAGAGTGTGTGGTGTGGTATCGCTGTTGCTCGTGACTCGCTCCCAAGTACGACTCTACTAGCCGCAGACTCGCTTTCAAGCGGGCTGCACCCACAGCCCGCAGGTACGTGGAACAGTAGAAGTTTTCCAATTCGGGTAAAAAAAATTCATGGATTCTTGTCATTTATTACAGAAAAATACATGTTTATCAGTTTTTTAAGGTAACAAACATACCACAATTTTATATGAGTTGTCCATTTCCAATTCCTTCTAATTGACGAAATGGGAAAAACCAATATTTTCGTTCTATTATGTTGGCACGGTGGAAACGCACAATTTGAAATGGGTTTACAGTGTCAAAATTCTCCAATTTCTACAAAAATTTAATGTTAAGAAATGAATACAGTTCCAAACAGGTCTAGTTGCACCCAAAAACTGTTCCAAAACCTTCTAGGTGCAAATGGCCAAACTATTCCAAAACTAGCTAGTAGCTGGCGTCTAAGATGGCTGCTTTGATGCTTTCAGTTATAGAACCACCTAATTGAAGAACCAAAGTGTTATTTTGTCTCTTAATAAGCTCTCACAAAACCGTTAATATTTTAAAATAGAGGGCATTTTGTATGATATAGACCTGTATTTATTCAATCTTCATTAACATTTGAGGTTGGCTACACTTATGATTAGCGTTAAACATTATTTTGTTTTCAGATGTGTGTATTGATAGTTGTTGAAGTGCTTCAGAGGTCATGTTGTTGATTTTAAAAGACATTATGTTTTAATTTGAGTTTAAATGTTGATATTGAGGGAGAAGTGAGAGGTGAAATTTTAATTAAAAGTGTCAGAGGAAATAAAAGTGGAAAAAAGAGAAGAAATCCATCACAGTGGAAGAATAATGCACTGAAAAAACAACGATATGTTTGAAAGCATCTGCCTACCGTGACCAAGTGTAACCAAAATGAAGGTAAGAAGCCAACTTTTAAATTTGATACTTTGAATATGCAAGACATTAGAAAGTTTCACCAAGCTTTTCATTCATCAAATGACCAAATTACACAAGATGGGTTTATATTGAAGCATATTTACAACGAAACACCAGCCCAATAAAGGCATGAAGACATTTCTGATCACACTCCTGTCAATAGGGCATGTACAAATATGTGCCAAGATTTAGAGTAGAAAGTGGAAAACATGACTTTCAAATTTGCCAAAATAAGTTTTCAGGCATCCTAGGAATTTCTAAACATACACTTCAGTTGATTAGTAGGCGCAATCTACTTGCCAGTGAGAGCCCTACGGAAATGCGAGGTGGGGATCGGTGCAAAATTAAGTATTCTGGCAAACGTAACTCGGTGAAAACATTTATTGAGGCTCTCAAACCTCATTACTGCCGAGAAAATGGGTGTGATAGACAATACCTGTCAAGCGACCTGTCGATCAAGAAACTTTGGTTAGCATACAATGCTAGTGTTTCACAAGAACGTGAAGTAGAGTATGAGTATTTTAGAACTATTTTCAACAAAGAATATAATATATGCTTCAAAACTCCAGCTACCGATGTATGCTCTGTGTGCCTTCAATTCAAGGGTAAACTTAACAATTCTGTGGGAAATCGTAAAATTAATTTGATGACAGAGTTAAGAGTTTACAAGTTAAGAGCAAGTGGTTTCTATGAAAGTCTTAGAAACACTGCGGATGGTGTCAAAACATTTTCATTTGGCTGTCAAAAGAAACTCCCAATACTGAATTTACCAGATCAAATAACTACTATTTGCGCCAACTTCACCAATATAATTTGAATATTTGTAAATGTTCTTCTAAGGATCCACAGACCAAACAAAACACATTCATCTACACGTGGTCCGAATCTGATGATTATAGAAGGTCCAATCAAATTGTATCAGTTTTGCATCACCGACTAATAAACATACCTTTAGAAGACACTCAGGCAATTGAATTGTATGCTGACGGGGCCACAGGAAAAAATCAAAATTCTATATCAATTCGGATGTTGGCCAAGGTGCTTCTTCTCAAATATCTACCACGTAATGTGAAAAAAGTTTATGTATACTTTCCAGTCACTGGCCACTCCTTCCTTCTCCCCGATAGACTTTTTGGCCGCTTGGAAAAAAATTCCGATAAATGGAGTCAATCACAAGTCCTTCTCAGTACATACAGGCTTTTGAAGAAGTTGGAACACTTTTACAGCTAGGAAAAGACTTTTCATGCTATCACTGGAACTCAAGCTGCGCAGAAACTCTTAAACCAACGAAGTCTTGGCATTTTCAGTATGTAAACTTTTATAATCTCAAGAAGTAAGAACAAGATTGAACTCACCGTGTGAGATGTTCTACAAAAGTGATCTAAGGATGCCACTACCCCTTAACAATCCCCGGCGATCTGTCTCAGACATTCAGCCGAAAGACTTACCTGTGGGAATCCCAGTTAACAAAGACAAACTAAGGATATTCAGAAACTGCTGAACAAACACTACGGTGAGTATTGTATTGCACAGGATGATCTGCAGTATTTCAAAAACATTATATCAAAAGGAATGGAAATTGATACCCAACATGAAGAAAATGATGAACCAATGGAAGAGATAAATGTTAGAGTAAGGTAAAGCTATTTTAAATAGTAGCCTCAAGACATTTACATTAAGTAAATACTAACAATATTTTGTCTAGAGACAATTTAGCTTCATTTAACATACATATTGTATTATTATTTATTAAACAGCCAGTATTTGACTTAGACACTTTTAAAAAGATCCTACATGTTTAAATAGGTTTAAATATGTGTAAATGTTAAAAAATATTGGTTTACATTGTTCGATACAATATTTATGTTCCTTTATTGTGTGTGCTTTGTGTTATTTCCTGTATGTTGCTACTTTTTACTCGTTACGAGTAGCAGAAGTGTATATATATATATATATATATATATATTCACAGCATCAAAACTTCCTAGTTACATAGCAACCATTTCCAAAACTAGCAAATTACCAAAAAATGTTCCAAAACTAGCTAGTTGCAAACTAAAATTGATTTTAGCTCATTTATATCTAGTGATGATCATTAGGAACTTGTAAATTTCTAATCCTTATGCATTTAGAGACAGCATGAAGTTAAAACATCAAAGAGAAATCACGGAGATTTTAAATTAAAGGTTTTTCTCATTTTTATTAAATGTGCACCAAATGCAATTAGCCCTGTTTGGTAATGGACAACTCATATATCAATTTTTATATCAGGGTGATTTTATTTCATTTATACTGTATGTTGATCTTTAAATTGATAATCCGTATAGTAACATCGTGTTATTAGACCTCACTCTGAATTAGTATGAATTTCAGTGTTTCAATCAGTCAAACGTAACTGACTGATACAACAGTCACTTCAGTGAATTTAACTGACGAAGCAGTGAAAAAACTCCATATCTCATTCAGTAATTGATTCAGTGACATTTCCAACTGATTCGTCAGTCATTGTTTCCACTATTTTCTAAGTGGTTTATTTTTTGACTGATGGACCAGTGAAACATCTGAGCAACTTGCTCCGTCTCTAATTATTTTTGACTGATGTATCAGTGAAACTGCGTGTAAAAAGGCCGCCGAATATCGTTAAAAAGTGGCCGTTAATCAACGCGTATCACGTGAAGTAACAACGAATAAACGAATAAAACTAACACGAAATACTTTCTAAAATGTGTTTTGTCTTTCAAAACACTATTTTACGAGGTAATATGAACACACAACCTTCTATTCCGTTTTTTACGACTGTCATTAATTTTCATGTAATCGTCACAGCGCTCTGTTTGAAGGTTTAAACTGCATATAATATGGTGAGGAGAGTGCATTCATATATACTATTCGTTTTAACAATTCTAACCGTACCACACAAACCAAATACGAAAAGTAAGCGCATACAGTTTCAAACTTCACGATTTCACAGTGGAGCTATAACACATATATTTTCTTGTGCACGTTTGAACTCGGCGTGGTAGCTCAAATGTCAAGGCAACGAACTAGAATCAAGAGGTGCGTGAATTCGGTCCCTTGCGAAACTTCTTACTTTTTTAAATTACGGTAATTCGCACAATATAAATAGTATACAGTCGCAAATACGTTTATTTCACGCAATTATTTGCCTACATTCTATAAAAGCAATATTTAATTCGCCACTGTTATTGGCCGTCACTTATTCAATCAGTGAAATTTTTTCACTGAAACATTCAGTGGTTTTCACTGATTCTAAGTGGAGCCATTTTCACTGATTAGAGTTCTTGAATTCACCGTCAATCATTGGTTTCCCACTAATTCAAATTTAAAGTTTATAAATTTTCATTATTTGTTATTGATTTTCCGTAAGATTTGGTATATTTTGCAAAACATTTATTATTTATTAACAATTATTCAAAGTGTGAAGACAGAAAAAAGGCAAAAGAATAAACATGCTACCACATTTAAGAGAATCTTGTACATGTTCAAGTATTGTACAGTCTACTTTTCATTACCAGATTAGTCATGACAAAGAGTGCCTAGGAATAATTATTTTCGTAAATATGAATACATATTTTGGGAATCTTAATACTACACATTTATACGTGGAAAATCTAATTAATTTAAACGCCTTTGAAAAACAGTTGGTAAGTTGCTTTCCCTCACAATGAATCAAATTGAAAACATCGATGTACAGGAGTCAGCAAATATCATATAATTTTATCATATTAACTAATGTCTACAGGAAAATGCAGAACCAAATACATTTATTGAACACTAAAGACTATTAAATTCCAAGGTGAGTGTAGAGAAACCTCAAGACAATTTTATGTCAAGAAAATTGAGATTGCAGTAGTATAGTAATAACCTATACCTATTAAATTATAGTAACAAAAAAATCTGTGTATGAGAAATCCATTAAGAAATTTAAAAAAAAGTGGAGATTAATGTGAGTAATAGGATTTAGGGACGTCTGAGGTAAGGGTTGGGGCGTCGGATCCGGAATCGGGGAGTCGCCATTTTGTAACGTCATCCGACCGCCGTCTTGGATGTCATTGACCTTAGCCTTGACCCCGAGGTCCTTTGACCTCAAAAAACACTAAAAAACATTTTAAAATCCCAAAAAAGTCCACAAAAATTCTGTAATATTCTAAAAAAATTCCGAAAAAAATATACTATAAAAATGATTTTAAATTATTAAAAGATTGTGTTTTTTTTTGGTTAAGCATGACAGATTATGTTTTTTACTGAAGTTGTATGAGCTGTCAAGCAACACTTCAGTGTACCTATAGTATCCTGCTCGCGGTCGCGTGCGCGACAATCTAGTCACTTCCTTCAAACCACTCGGCTTCCATTCCGAGCGCTAAGTTGCACGAGGACAAACTCGATTGGTTCCAGCACACCAAACAGTATCATGTTCAGCAAAACACCTCTCAACTAGCTACGAATGGTTAGAGCATACCAAACATTATCAAGTTCAGCAAAATACCACTCGACTAGCTACGAATGGTTAGAGAATACCAAACAGTATCAAGTTCAGCAAAACACCACTCGATTAGTTACGAATGGTTAGAGCATACCAAACAGTATCAAGTTCAGCAAAACACCACTCGACTAGCTACGAATTGTTAGAGCATACCAAACAGTATCAAGTTCAGCAAAACACCACTCGATTAGTTACGAATGGTTAGAGCATACCAAATAGTATCAAGTTCAGCAAAACACCATTCGACTAGTTACGAATGGTTAGAGCATACCAAACAGTATCAAGTTCAGCAAAACACCACTCGATTAGTTACGAATGGTTAGAGCATACCAAACAGTATCAAGTTCAGCAAAACACCACTCGACTAGCTACGAATTGTTAGAGCATACCAAACAGTATCAAGTTCAGCAAAACACCACTCGACTAGCTACGAATTGTTAGAGCATACCAAACAGTATCAAGTTCAGCAAAACACCACTCGACTAGCTACGAATTGTTAGAGCATACCAAACAGTATCACGTTCAGCAAAACACCACTCGACTAGCTACGAATGGTTAGAGCATACCAAACAGTATCAAGTTCAGCAAAACACCACTCGACTAGCTACGAATGGTTAGAGCATACCAAACAGTATCAAGTTCAGCAAAACACCATTCGACTAGCTACGAATTGTTAGAGCATACCAAACAGTATCAAGTTCAGCAAAACACCACTCGATTAGTTACGAATGGTTAGAGCATACCAAACAGTATCAAGTTCAGCAAAACACCACTCGACTAGCTACGAATTGCTAGAGCCTACCAAAAAGTGTCCCATTCTATAAACCATCGCTCGACTAGTTACTCGCGCGCGAATGGAATCTCCACCATGACGACACTGATAACCTCCTTGCTAGCAGCTAGACCAACCAATAGGGATCCTTTTACAATGTGAAGAAGCCAAACACACACAGAGCCCGTTACCAGAGCCTCATGCAGCCAGTCATAAAATTGGCATGCCCACATAAAAGGAACTGCAACGCCCCTCGTCTCTATTTTCTTACCTACTCTGAGGCATGACTGCCCCCCCCCCCCTTTTCTGTGTTAAGAGCAAGATGTACATCAATATTAAGCTGAGATCAAATGTTACCAGTCTTCTACGTCAAACCTCAAATGTTGACTTTACCACTCTCAAAAAACACATTCGAAATTAAGACTTTGAAATAAACCTTTATGACTAAAAAAAAAAAAAAAGAGCATTCTAAAAGGCATTACTTATATAGGTAATTGGCGTACTTTATTTGAAAACTGAAATTTATATCAACTGAATCAAGGTACTCCAAAAATTAGACATTAAGAGTTTTCGCTCATGTAACTCGACCAAGAGGATGGATATTTCTTTGAGATCGGCCAGATTGTCAAACCCTAACCGCACAATAATATTGCTAGGAAATAATACAAGTAGTAGGGAAATGTAGGTTGACGGCCAAGGGATTGGGACGTTGGATTCAGGTTCGGCCGACCGCCATATTGTTACATCAACCATCTTTCTTCTTGGACACGTATGACCTTGGCTTTGACCTTTGACCCTTGATATTGACCACAGTGACCTTTGAACCTTGACCCTGACCCAAGTGACATCTGACCCCAAAAACCCCAAAAATAAAAAAATCCAAAAAAGATAATTTTTTTAAATCATAAAAATGTAATAAAAAAATTATTTACAAATTTATTTTAAAAAATATTCTTACAAAAAAGGATTTAAAAAATCGTAAAAAATTTTTTATTATAAATCGTTAAGAAATTTATAAAAAAAATTATTATAAAATACCTTCCATCACAAATACAATTTTGATTTTGTCTTTCATCATTTGTTTACACATTACTGTTTCTGACCATCGTGGTAAGCGATTCGACCAAATATTAGCGTTCGGCCCCGCCCTCTCACAATATTCAATAATTTACTAAATATCTGTTTAAAGATTTATTATTAAAAATTATTAAAATATTTTTTTTAAATGATTAAGAAATGATAAAAAAAATCCTGGTACCCTCGGCAGCTATTTTCCTAACAATTACCCTTTTCCTCTTACAATTTCCCTTTTTCCCTTCAAATTTGCCTTTTTCGTAAAATTTTTTTAAAACACCTCGTTCTACTGCTATATTGTTATGCTCTCACATTCAGCTGCCATCTTGGTATGCTCTCACTTATATTCGGACAACTAGTCACCATTGTTCCAGTCATTACTCACTTTAGTTTGACCCGCCATATTGGTATGCTCTGACTTTCTTAAAAATTGTAATTAATTTTTAAAAAAATTCTAGCTAAATATTTTACAAAAAATTATTTAGAAAACTTTATATCACGACCAATCAGTCCACCAGTGATTCTAATTGGCTAAATACCTCGCCAACGCTTCCCATTTGCTAATTGCTCACATTTTCTTGACTGTCGGCAATCCTCCACCATGTGTTGGACGAAGACATAATACCCTACTATCCAGTGTATGTGAATCGCCAAGATTCGGCGATGCGCAATGTGTCCTGCCGTTATGAAAAATGTGAGCCTCTAAAGGTATCGTCAATGTCCATCATTCAGGCAGTTGATAGAGTCATACGTCTCATGGATTCACGACTGTGAAAATGGACAAACGATAATCCGTGGTACATGTAAAACATATTACGTGTTTGTAATATCCCCAAAAACTGCAAAAAAATATTTTGTGTCGTACAGACGCGGGGTAGAATCTTCGTTTAATGCAGTACAATATTGTGTGTCGAAATACATAACTTTGTTTAAAAAGAATTTCTGTACCATGTGTTATGTTCTGTTGACATAAGATGGAAAAAAAATGCTTTCGGTAATCAAAAATATTTTGTACCAGCTTTGCCATATTTTAAGAAATGTTTTATATCTGTGGTCAGAAAAACACACAGCTGGTAAAAAATATTTAGTATATCAGTTTTATTAAAAAAAAAAAAGAAACATGGTCGGAACACAAATATGTTCAAAAGTTGTAACATTTTAAAGGTTAACTGAGGGTAGGTACAGTGTAAAGGAAAAGATAGATCACGCAAACATATATATATTTATTTATTACGTTTACGAACATAATTGTATTTTAAATGAAGGAAGAGCGTGCAGCCCAAGGCGACTGTAATTGTTTCCTCTCCCGTGCAGGTACACGAGCCTGATGTCTGTGGACACGTGCTGGCCGGAGGTTTTGGCCATGTCGCATCGGCAAGTCGGCAGCTGAGCGGATATCCACCATCCTGTCAGCATCGCGCCTGCCGGCCAAATTGTACATCGCCAGGAATAGTATTCATGCCAGCCAAGAACTATTGGTTGAAAATGTTTTCACACTTAATGTATAGAATACACAGTCAGAGTTCTAACAGAGAGTGGCCGCATATTCAGTTTACATGTAATACGCAGCACCCCCCGTCGGGAATCATCAAGGTCCACGTTCTACCCCTAGCGCACCACAGAAACGCTATGCAAAAATATTACAAATGTGCGGACGTACAGGAAATATATAGCCCTTTGTGGTACAATACTTATGAAAAACTATATTCGTTACAGTACATTATGGGGAAATTTATTCTGATGGGGCAAACAGAGGACATGCCAACGAGAAAAAATTACACAGTACTACGAAGAAAAACATCTCCGTTACTATACTCGTTTAAGAAAAAATAGTGTATAGTACCGGTAAGAAAAATATTGTACAACATGTATGCAAAATGTATACAGGTGGGTCAAATTAC
>CM057009.1:2560000-3017500 GCA_029891345.1 Dryococelus australis | reverse complement strand
TCCGACCAAGACCCATCTTGGAAAGAAGATATTCGAAAGCTTGGTTGGTAGGATATGGTCCAGACCCATGAGACTATAAGCTGTTTCACTTATGTGACTGTAGCTGCTCTGTGCGCAAGTGGGTTCAGGGTGCAGCGAGGCACTGTTATCCTCCTTCCGATCGGCAAAGGAGGCCTCTGTTTTCTTTCTGCTGCCTGGCAAGTCACTCTGTCTCTTTCTTTGTGTGTGCTCCTCCTTTCGTTTTCCCCTTGTCTGCAACCCTAGCAGTGGCAGTGTCTTGACATCAGTTGTTGCAGGGAGGTAGGCAGGGTTGATGGGTAAGGAAAGAAGGGCAAGGTCACAGCACGCGAAAGCAAAGCTTGTTATCTGGTGTGAGATTATTTTCCTAACGTGTAGGGATTGCATGCCTTCATGTCGTTTCATTGGGCCAGTTCACAACATTAGCAGGGGTATTCTTTTTTTTTACAATATCTGTGTTATTAATAATCTGTAAAAGGGAAAAAGTTAATATACATTCTGACCTGACTCAACAATAGGGATACAAGGTGTCCCCCTCGTACAAAAAAAAAGGACAGGGAAACAAAAGCTACCGTTTATCATGAGGAAAATCTAAGAAACTGAAAGCTACATTTGAGTTTGTGTGTATTTCATGGTTAACATGGTGTGGTGTTTGTGGCCTTCCGCTGCGCACACGTTATCTATTTTTCCCATAAAATGAATAATGTAAGAGTCAGAATAAAAGTTATGTTAAATGAATTACTAATCCCTACAAGACGTGTGGTGGCATTAGATGTACATACATTTCAGTTTGCCCTTGACACGTTCGGTTAATAATTGGATACAATCATATAATTAGTATTTAATTAAGAATAGGCACTTACGGGTGAGTATATATAGGTGCCATGTAAATTTCATTAAGTTTTAAATATGCTTGGATTATTTAACAATTGGTTTGTGTACATAAGCAATTGGCAAAAGTACCATGAAACATACATAATTTTTTAAACTTTTTTAACCTTTTTGTTTCAACTACTACACAAGGTTTGAGCACTACTGAACATATGAACAAAATTTTGTTATAATATAAACCCTTGTACACAATAAAATATCTCTTAATCCTAACATTTCAACAAGCTTCAAATCATAACGAGCCCTAGTGGTCCCTTAATCGTAGCACAAGTTTCCCTATACAAGTTATTTATAACACCCTAATATAATTTATTTACAAACTGATATGCTAATATCCTCTGGTACATAAAAAATTAAATTAAGTTTATGTGGTAGGACTTGACTCCATGCACCAACTAACATTTTCATATTTAACAACAGAATAAAACCCTACATTAAACAATATACAATTGTGACAATTCCTAACATAACATGGATTGATCCTCCTATACTAAATAAGGCATACTGGGAGAGGGGCGTAGGACTTTGGAACCTTGAATATAATCGTTATTTATAACGACACTGAGGTTAAGCCTTCTTTCCATTCTCCGTGTGAAGCACTTATTATTGAAAACCTTAAATTACTCATATTTACAACATGAACGTTCAAGTTTTTACTCCGAAATAAGAGAATAATTTACCATTTACATTACTTTGCAGCCTCTCTATGGCACGCTCATTGCAAATTTCAATTCATTCCTTATTCCTCTGCAAGTATGCCAAAACGAGCCTCTGCAAATCATGTATTGAATATTTAAATGTGCTGTGAAATAAGCAACACGCTGATCATTCTGCATCATTTGTGTACGTTACTTGAGTACATTTTTAATGGTAATTAACACTTTGGCTCTGTCATATCTTAACTATGTACATTAACAGTTATTCCTCCTAAGAAATTACATATATAATTGAGGCAAAAGGAAACATCAACATCATCATCGTCGCTATTACTATTACTATTAGGAAGATGTGCTCATGCCTCCTCCTGCGTGACCTTCGTTTTGAACAGTAAAAAGTGATGGCTTATTCTGAACCTTGAGATTTTAAGGGTTTTTATATTCCTCCAAGCATGGACCTATGTAAAATTTGTGAGAATCATTTCTACAGTTAACAAAAATTCGTAAAGTTCTCGGGAACTTGAGTGACTCGTTCCCACCTACAACGTGTATCATTGTGCGTGTCTTGTAGTGATGAGGCAACTATGTTAGGCCTTTCACCCAAACGGAAGAATAATGTAGTAGAAAAACTAATTCCAACTTAGGTCAACAAAATTATGCGTTAAAAGTTACATTTGTGGACAACGACGCAGAAAGTATAGTTAGTCAAGGCAATCAAGAAGTGGTTACTGAAAAAATAAGAAACACAAGGATGTAAGTTTTAAATCTGTAGTTGAGGTACTTGGAAAAAAAAAAAAGAAACACAAGGATGTAAGTTTTAAATCTCTATTTGAGGTACTTTGTAAAAAAGTTGATGCTTTAACAAAGAAGGTCTGTGATTTAAAGAAGACAATTCTTTATTAAGGGCCTTGTTTGAAAGTGTGAAAAATTCCAATGAAAAAAACAAACAAAAATATGTTGTCTTCATGTGCTGTTAGTGGCAAATCTTGTTCGCTTTCCAAAATGTCCTGTAGCAAGGCTGCGAAGATAGGTTTGGAATGAAATTCCAGTGCTATAGTTAATTGTCAGAATAAGTCAACTCCAGGTAACGACACGTCGCCGGCACGCACTAACAAACCACATGGTCACCAAGAAGTTTCCAAAAAACCCGGCTGCTGATGTGGATGTGGCACAAAGTTAGATACAAACAATGAGTCAGTGGGTTCCAAGCCAGCTGGCGGACAGAAGAAAATACAACTGGGAGTAAGGAACAATGCCAATATTAAGATGGTTCCTAAAATAGTGAAGCCTAAAATGAAGGCAATATTTGTGTCCCGTTTCGGGCCAGAGGTACAAGAAAACTATATTGTATAGTATATAAATCAGGAACTTGAAAGTAGCCAAACTCAAAACAAAACACTTTATATTCTTCTTTTTATGTTTCTGTCAAAGAAGTAGAATTGGATCGTATTATTAATATTGTCTTTTGGCCAGTTAGCTGTCTGATTAGCCCCTTCTATGGAAGACTACATAGTGATCAACTGTACGGTGCTGGAAGTGCTTCTGTACCAACAAATGAAGTTTCCCTCACTACCCTACCAATAATTATATAGTGATAGCTGGGGGAGCTGATATAATATCTGCTTAGCTCATGAAATAGCAGTCGGAGGTGCCTAGGCAAAGATTGTATGTTCTCCAGAAAGGCTGACTTCAGCTTGTATTATCCGAACGTCAGGGGCTTATGCACTAAATCACTAATGTTTTATCAGAATGTAAATAGTGTTATTATCCTGTAATGTGCTTAACTGAAACCTGGTTAAATAGCAACTGCTCGAATTACCATTATTTTCCAAAAATTATTTTATTTTTAGAAAAGACAGTGATCCTGTTCTGACAAACCTCAATAGAGGCGGTGGTGTTTTAATAGCTGTTAATTCTTTCAGATTTCCTCAAACTGTACAAAAATATGATTTTACCAAAGAGAATATTGATGCTGTATGGGTAGAAATTGCTAGCGGTAATAATAAATAATTATTAATAGAAAGTATATATTGTCCTAATCCATCTGTCGATGAATTCAACTATTACTTTAATTTTTTAAATCTTAAATTAACTAGTTACCCAGACCAAATACTTAGTTTTTGTAAGAGACTTCAATGTACCGGGTATTGACTGGATTTCCATGCATACTCAGAAGATTTTACATTATTACATTAAACAAAAATGTCTACTACGTCAACTGATGAGTCTGCTTAATCTTGACGAACTTAATTTCACAAAACATTCATCGGAATTACTTGATTAAATTTTTTCTAATATTCCTTTTGATTTAATACGTTCTATTGATGCTCTTGTTGAAGATAATCATCACCCTGCATTAATTTTTTATTGTAATGTTGTTTGAATTTTATAAAGGGAGCAAAAACTTGTTCCGTACTAGAAATTACGAAAAGGTCATTATTATTCTCTGTATTCAGCATTAGATGCTTTTAACTGGAGTCCTATGTACCAAATGGATGATGTTGATAAAATGGTAGATTATCTCAAATTTATTCTCAAATATATATAGATCAGTTTATACCTGAGACAAAAAATGTAAAAGGTAAATATTCCCTTTGGTTTTCATCAGACCTTATAAGATTATTAAAAATGAAAGAACACTTATTTAGATTAAAAAAAAAATAAAACAGAATATAATTATCATAGTTTCTCAGACTACAGGAGAGCCGTTAAAGAGATGATTAAATTTGATAATTTAAAATGGCAAAATAATATCAATGATAATCTCAAAAGATATCCCCGTAAATTTTGAATTTCGTCAAAACTATGGAAAAAGATTATAAGGAGAGTATAACTTTACTATCCAATGGCAAAATGGTCCAAGATCCAGGTGAAATATCTAATATGTATTCAAAGCACTTTGCAGAAGTTTATGTTCAAAGATCTTATAGTAATAGTTTACAAAATAATTGTACTAAGCATAATTTACATCTATCTCGTCCTTTAATAACACAAAGTTTGGTACCCTGGGCAATAAAAAAAGCTCAAAAGTAGCAAGACCACTGGCATAGATAATATTCCAAATTTTATAAGTAAAGGTTGTGCCAAAGTTTTTATTCCATTATAAACTCATATTTTTTAATCTTAGTCTCTCTATAGGTGTTTTTCCTAAATTATGGAAAAAAGCAATGGTAGTACCCATTTATAAGAAAGGTAATAAACATTATTTGAATAATTACAGACCTATCCCACTATTAAGTAGCTTTTCTAAGGTAATATATAGATATCTTGATTTTTATACAAGAACGTTATTAGTGTAAGCCAACATAGATTTAAAACCAGCAAAACCACAACCACTAATTTTTTAGAATTTGTAAATTATCTTTATGGATCTTTATAGAAATGTGACCACTAGAAATCAAATTGATGCAATATTTTTTGATCTACAAAAAGCTTTTGATACATGTCAACAATACCCTGTGATATTGCAAAAATTTCAAGAAATAGGATTAGACAATTAATTTTTACCCTGGTTTTCATATTACTTACATGATAGAAATTTTGTAGTTAAAATATATTCATATTTCCCTTCTTCATATCTAGTATCTTCTGGGGTTCCACAAGGTGGAACCCTATCACCTTTGTTGTTTAATATTTTTATAAATGACATTGTAAATGTTATTGGTCATTCTCAATCCTTATTGTTTGCTGATGATCTCAAAATTTATAGGAATATTAAAGCAATCAAGGATTGTACTTATTTACAAGGTGACATAATAGCAATTGTAAAGTGGTGCAAAGCTAATGCAATGTCATTAAATTTAAGCAAAACTGTTTGTATTACCTTTTCCAGGAAAACCAATCCTATTATTTTAAAATACACTGTCAGTAATATGTTAATTAATAGAGTAGAATTTATTTGTGAGCTAGGTGTTATTCTTGATTCTAAATTATATTTTCATCATCACGTAGATAATCTAATATGTAATATCATCATATAATAGGTCTACTTAAATTCATTACATATTCTGTAACTTCATCTGACTCTTTATTATGTTTATATTATTCTTTAGTGAGATCAAGGTTAGAATAATGTCCTGTGATTTGGAATTTTATTACTAATATCAATTCAATTAGAATTGAAAATCTCCAAAGAAACATTTTAAAATGATTTTATGCAAGATTTCATATTAGTCCAAATTTTGATTATACTAGGAAATTACGTTGTGATCTTAATGGTACTTTATTTTTGGTAAATTCTTTTTTTCTTATATCAATTGCATGTCTATTAAAAATTTGGTAGTATTTAAAATTCCAAACTACAGTCATAGATTAGTTTATACCTTTGAATCTTTGTCAAAAAGAAAGGATCTTGTTAGTAGATGCGTGGTTAATTTTAACAAATTATTAGGTAGCTTTGACTCGTTTAAGGGAAATAAAATAACTTTTCCAGTGGTGTACAAGTACTATTGTAGTTAGGAGGGATAATTAGAACAATTATGTCAGTATATTTTTTGTTTAATCAACTGGAAGGGATTGTTTCCATGTTTTTTTAATGTATGTTTAAACTATATAGTTGTCAATGAGTAACTTGCTATTATAATGTTAATATGTTTTTTTTCTGTCCATCTGTTATTTGTAATGTTTGTATTTGTCTCAATGTTTGTATTTGCCTTTGTACTTGTCCTTTATGTTGTGTCACCCATTTATTGGTCTGTACTGTTGGGTGGCACATTAAGCCTTAAATAAATAAATAATTTTATTATTATTGTTACCCTTCCCCTATAAATACAGAGGAAGCAGCCAGAGGAGCTGCGACTCAATTAACGCAATGTTTAGGCTAATGGAGGTGCTTTTAAACTCTGCCTATGCCAGTTAGGGATTTTGAACTGTATTACCAGAATGTCATGGGTCTCAGGACAAAATCTCTTGTTTTTTCTCAAAATCTAATTGGAACAAATTTCCCATTAATTTGCTTAACTGAGACCTGGTTTAACGAGTCGAGTATAAATCCCCACATTATTTTCCAGACTATTATATTATTTCCAGTAACAGTCGTGATACCAAGTTAACTAACCTTAATAGAGGTGGTGGTGTGCTAACACCTGTAAACCAAAACTTCTTTTCTCAGTTTGAACAAAAATTAGATTTTTCATATAAAATTCCAGAATCCATTTGGATCGAAATTACTAGTAATAGTTAGATTAAACTTTTAGTTAAAAATATGTATCTTCCTCCTCATTTATCCGTGGATGATTTTAATAACTATTGTAAGTTTTTAGAACAAACTATATAACTGTCCACATAAGGTCATTATAGTAGGCGGTTTTAATACCCCGGGTATCGACTGAAATGTTTCACATGTGCAAAATGTACCATATCAGAACAATAAATTGAAAGGACAGACATTACTGCAGTCAGTAAGTTTACTTAATCTAGAACAGTATAGTATTACTAAACTTTTCTCAGAATTATTAGATTTAACATTATCCATTGATCCATTGGTGGAGGAAGATGCATATAAACATATTATAGAAGTTATCAGAAGGGTTTTTATGTATCCCTATATTTAGCAGTTAAGAACTTTGATTGGACCCCCATCTTTCAATTGGAGAACGTCAATTTAATGGTGGAATTTTTAACCAACAATCTCCGAAATTTAATAAACATGTTCATACCTGATTAAAAAATCATTAAAAGTAAATACTTAGTCTGGTTTTCCAAAGATCTTATAAGTCTTATAAAAAAGGAGCATTGATAGACTTTTTAAGAAATCTAAATCTGATACTCATTATTATCTTTTTTCAGAGGTAAGAAAATTATAAAAGAAAAAAATAAAAATTGCTAAACAAACTTGGCAAACCAGCATCAATAACAAAATAAAAAGCAAACCAAATAGAGTCTGGTATTATGTTAAACTCATGAAAAATGGGTATAAAGAACTCCTTGTACTAAATGTTAGTGGCAATACAGAACAAAATCCCACGCTGTTAGTAAATATTTTTGCAAAGCATTTTGCCAAGGAATATGTTGCCACTTGGTCCAAACTTCAAGAACACGTCAATGCCCATCCAAGCTATACCACTATTGATATTCCAATCATTAGTCAGGGACTTGTCCTCTGGGCTATAAAATGACTCAAAAGTAATAAATCTACAGGCTGGGACAATGTCCCTAATCTTATTATTAAAGGTTGCTCCAATACGCTCACTCCAGTATTAACATATATTTTAAATCATAGTCTTCTTATTGGTCTGTATCCAAATGCTTGGAAGCTTGCTGTTGTTTTGCCTCTATTTAAAAAAAGGTAATGAAAGGGAGGTAAACAACTATATACCAATATCATTACTGTGTGGATTATCGAAAGTCTCTGAGAAAGTCATCTATAATCACCTTTCTTTCACCACCAAAAATTTAGTTTCCAAATGTCGGCACGGCTTTCAAATAGGCAAAACAACAGACGCCAATCTTCTTAATTTTGTTGATTATCTTTATTCTAAAATTACCAAAAGGCAACAAGTAGATACCATTTATTTTGATCTTCAGAAAGCCTTTGATACATGTCAACATCACATTATAACATATAAATTACAACTTTTAAGCTTAAGCAATGTCAATATTAATTGGTCTTCTGACTGTTTAGTGAATAGATGTTTTGTAGTCAAATTGTCTCCGTCTTACAAAGTCTCATCTGGGGTGCCGCAAGGAAGCACTTTTGCACTGCTGCTCTTTAATATTTTTTTGTGAATGATATCGTCGGTGTAATAGGTCATTCAAATGCCCTTCTTTATGCCGACGATTTAAAAAAATTATATATTTATTAGGAGCAGCGGAGATTGCTTAAAGTTACAGGATGACATAACAGCAATTCACAATTGGTGCATTAAAAATGCTGTGTGTCTAAACATTAATAAAACAATTTGTATTTCTTTTTTGTATAAAACAAATTTGGTTTTTCACAAGTACTATGTTAATAACGCACTAATTCAGAGAGTTAGATATTTAGTTGTAATATTAGGCACTATGTTATTTTTTCTTGTTCATGTAGATAGCCTATTAAGTAACATCAATCGTATATTAGGTCTTATCAAATTCATTACTTTTTCTGCAACCTCCTTTGATTCTTTATGTTTGTACAACACTTTAGGTCTAGACTAGAATATTGATCAGTAATTTGGAATTATATTACAGCAACTGATGTAAATAGAATAGATAATGTTCAAAAGAATGTGTTTAAATTATTAGTTAACATATTTTCAACGCAAGTAGAATTTTAAAACCGTTATACTTAAAGAGAGACATTAAATTTTAGAGCTCTGTTTTTAGTGAATGCTTTTCTTAATTATATTGTTTGTTTAGCAATTAATAACAAAGTAGATTTAAAAGCACCTCAATATATCCACAGAACATCTCACACTTTTGCTGGGCTTAGTCATGACCATGATCTTGCACATAGATGTGTAGTCAATTTGAACAAGTTCGTCACAAATTTCGATCCATTCTGTGGCAGAAAGATAACATTTAAGGATTAGTGTAACATTACTTTAGTGCAAATTTACTTTAAGCATATTTCTTTTTGTTTCTCCATCCCTCTAGGGAGGTATATTTTATATTCATATATACAGTAGAGTTTTTTCCTTTAGTTGATAGTTATCTATTTCTGTGTTTGGTTATTTTTTATTTCCTCTGTGTTTTTGTTTCCTGTCTATGTAATGTATTGTCCATGTGCATGTATTATCCATGTCTTTTATGTATGTGTCACCCAGTAATTGGTATCTACTGTTGGGTGGCACAATAAGTATTTCATAAAAAGAAATTATTCTTGTTATAATAATAATTCATTATCATTCAAGCACTCATGAGAGATGGATGTGCTGTGAGTGTGCTCTGTGAATTTCATTGATTTACTGTCGTTTTTCAGTGAGTGTGAAGTGTCATCTACTCCTGAACCATTGGACTTTAGGGGTTTTTACATGCCCCCTAGTTCAGATAAGTGCTTTGTATGCGGGAAACCGTTTTTTCGGTAAACAGGAGTTCGTAAAGTGCTCAGGATCGTGCGTGACGTGTCTACACTGCCATTGTGCAGATGTGGCCGAGCATGAGGAGTATCACTGCTCCAACTGTAAAGAAGTTTTGAACATGTTTAATTTTGCACGAAAGTAAAAATCTTAAGGTGTCGTAGATTAAAGTACTGTGAATTCAAAGGAATATACTTTGAAGGTAACATTAGACGACAATTCCTCTTCTACGACTGAAGAAACCACGAACATTACTGGGACAATGTATTCTAGTGTACAGTCAATGTTTATGGTTTTGTGAAACAAAATCGATGAACTTACCAAGGACAATTTTTAAATTCTGGAAATCATAGTTATACATGCAACACGTGCATGTATTAACATTAAGTTTTTTCTTGCATAACAAATTGTAAACAAACATATTCCAAAGATTACACAAGCAGTAACATATGCACTCCGAAATAAGCTACAGTAGTTAGACAACAAACTGCCTCCAAGTGCTAGTAACATTGATGCGAAGTGAACACTCACAACTAGAATATATGCAGTAATCTATGGCTGCAGCACCGAATCGAATATTGTTGCCCGTAAAATTTCGTGAAACGAAAGTGCAATATCTAAATTGATACATTAAATGGTCTGTTTTCTAAAAATATTTAGTCTCATAAATTGTGGAAGATGCTTCAGCCAATGTAAAAGACCTTAAAATGTCTTATCATTTGGACATTTTGTCCATGCTAATGCACGTATTTAACCTCCAGTGCACTGCAATTGATTTGTTTTGTTTGCATTCAGTGGTATTATAAAACGCCACTAGCCGCAACAAAATCAAAAGTTAAAAACATCACACTGAACTATTTACGAAAAGAATAAATAAATATATATATATATATAGACGCCACACACACGACTTGCCTTAATGTTTACCGTATATCCTTGAAATTATATTGTTTTGGGAAATGTGCAGTAGTTATAAAAATCACACGATGTTGACATTCATTTTACCTACCATTTCTACATGACAAAACTAGAAATTTCTTCCACAGAGTAATGGATGAAATAGTTAATGTCACTAGATTTGCTAATTCAACTAAGAAAAATTATTTTTTGTCGCTCTCTTTATTGTAGTCCTCGCTGTAAGGTGTGTGAAATGTAGAACTGTACAACTGTATATAAAATGTTGCTATGCATTTAATATTTGTTGATAATCGAATTGAGTCCAGCATCGAGAATCAAAACAAAAATGTTGGAATCAAATCAAGAATCGGAATCAATGAAAACCATAAATCATCCAGTCACAAATTAAAAAGAGTTGAGGTGAAAAGTTTTTTAATATATTATTTACAGTAACCCCTATCAGTAATACTTCTTTTAAAAATTCTCATTTTTATTCTGTTTACTAGTTAACTTTATTCACTGATAATGTACAGCTTTAATTATACTCAAAATCAAGTCTAATAAGGTCAGAATTTTTTTTTTTTTTTTATAAATGTACATGTCAGAACCTTAATCTACTGAAATCCTGCTTGTATGAAAAATTTTTGACAGTCCCCTGAAAACGGCAGATAGGGAGTCCACTGTATATACAGTTCTCTGTATTTTCGTTTTACAGTTTTTAATTTTTTTTTTCAGGTCCCATTTATACCAATATAGTTTAATGCATTGCTTTTCCGGAAATTGCATCACAGAAATTTTGCTGTTCCTTCTTTTTATGTCTTGTGCAAAACATAAACAATGTTGATACCATTGCCAATGCCAGAGATACTAATGATGAGTTCATAAACCTTAATGCTACTACAACTTGGAATAGTGTGTCTAGTGATTGGAACTGTGATCAGAGCACAGTGAACACTGAAAAAGCATGATGGCAGCAATAGTCAATTTATATTGCCACTGCAAGGGCACCATGTTGGTATTTTCATAATGTTTCACGTATTGGTGCCTATGGAAATAAACCTTCACCACAGTTAACAAAGCAGTATTGGAAATCACATTTAAAATAGTTTTTTTTTTTAAATAATGTATTTCATGTATGTTTTGGATGATGAAAAAAATGAGGGCAAAATTTTCAGTTAATTAAATTATAAAAAATACCAAAGCCTGATGAGTTTGTGGGAACTTGTGTTGATCTGGCATAATAACTATAAATTCTCATTGATGCAATTAAAAATGGAAATATAGTTATAAAAAATGCTGCACAGTGTGGGTGGATAGCAAAAAATGTTAATATGGGAAAGAAAAATATAGATACACTACAGAGTGGAAATTAAAATAACTAAGAAGGTACTTGTCTTGAGTGATTTGTTGCAAATCTGTCATGTGGAAGAATTTTGCTTTAAAAAAATTTGTATAACTCCTTGAAGATTAGCCAGTGAAGGTTTTACTGCCCTGAATAGTTAAATTTATAAGCAGTTTACGTTGCTTGTGGCAAATCTTTTGCAATATTCTTTTTACCTATATTTTGAAGTTAAGTTGTGCATGTTAAGTTGTAATTATTGAGAGAAAACATGATGTAAAGACATTTATATAATATCGGTATCATACCTATATTTTAATTGAATTTTACTCATAGGAAATGTTTATTAAAGAGGAGAGCAAAGAATAACAGATCCAAATAATTTAGATTGATTTTGAAGTTTTCCCTCAATTTACACTTTCCTGTTTTTATACTTTTTTACTTTTCCCCTTGAAAAGTGTAAAAAGAGGTTTCACTGTGTATTTTTAACTTTGGAGAGATAATAATATTAACAATGTTACTGGTCTATATTTTTTTATGTTGTGAGACACCTTTGTAAATATGGACAGCAGTATGTCACTTTTCAGAGAAAAGGATATTGACCATAAATAATATATACTAGGAAAAGAGCAAAATATGGTAGAGCAATGGTTGAAAATGAAATTGTGTATTTTGTTTGGTCTTGTTAGAAGGAAGATTTCAGTTTCTTTTATACTCTCTATAGATGTAAACCTAAAGTAATTTATAAAGGGACCAAAGTTACTTAATTACTTATTCACAACCAGCGCAGTTCATAACTATACAGTGAAACTTTGTATTTACTTTCTTACTATATACATTTTCTCGCAATTAACACTTATTTATCTAGGTATATTTTAATTTACATTAATTTTAATGTTTCACATTCCCTAACATTACACCATCTGGTGAACATATAGCCCGCATTCTACATCTACAAACACCTGGAATGGACGCCATATTTATTTGTCATGGATTTGTAGAATGGAAAACTTAAGAAGATATGTTTTGTTACAGTCTAACTCTGGTTTTTTGTTTACACTGCTGCATCATAGAGATTGTTGTAAGCAATTAAGCTCAGATTAAAACCATGTATGTAATGAATGTGTACATACCAAAATATTAAAGTGTGTGTTCGTTATTGCACAGTTCATGGTAGTGTACATAAGGGCTGTTTATGTACATGATAACTATGAACAGTGCGTTAAAGAATACCTGCTTTCATTTTGATATGTACATGTTTGTTTTGCACACATTTTTTTATTGTGAACTGAGCTTTAGCATTACATATTTTTCACACATTGCATCATAGAATCATTTCAAGCAGTAAGTGCTTCAAGATGACCATCAACTATCCATTGTACACACACAGTTTTTCAGTGCAGAATGCCATCTCGGGGTCACCGCATATCTTTGCATATTGCATGTATTTTGTGTATTCTATTAGGATAAGTGCAAATAAACACATCTTGTTTTAAGTTTCTTATCTGAAATTGCACACTGTTTTTTAATTTTATAATTTTAAGAAAAATGTTATCCTTGCAATGTACCAGTTGTAATTATGCTGTTTTTCTAAGCAATAATGAATATTCGTGTGTAGCTCGTGCAAATATTTTGTATATACTATTAGAAATCAATAATAGTGACTTTTTCACAATTTTCACTTTCCCATAATTTACACTTTTTCCTTATGTTCCCTTGAAAAGTGGAAACAAGGGGTGTTAATTTCTGAAAGATTTTCTAGAATATATGTTACTCTTAAGTAAACTGGTGTATTCTTAATTGAAAAGAGTGACCCCGACTTATTCCTTAAGAAAATATGGACAACATTTTAATATGGTGTGATTAGGATGAACCCCAATTTTTTTTTTTCTGTTTGTAGATTTGGAGAAATTTAGTGTTTGACAATATAATGTTTAAAAAATAAAACCTGCTGTATGTGTGTTTATTTGTATTTATATATGTATGTAATTTATTTTACAGCACCCAGACCCAAAAAAAATGCAGATTAATTTAACTGGTTTTTTGAATGGGAAAAATGCCAGAATATTTATGTCAGATTTGTGGGATCTACTCTTATCAGCTCAAGACTCAGTAAGTGGCATTCCTGGACAGTTTCTAGAACAGAAGAAGGAAGAAATTAAAAAAAAGTTGGTTAGTATTGTGTATTATATTTGCATGTTTGTCATTCTATATCAAATCAACACAAGTGCAATTCTCAACATTTTTTTATTTCAATGAAGATAATTCCCCATTTAAATGATGTAGTTGTATAAAGAAAACAGAACTATGGAAGATTTTTTGATTTATCAGTTTTAAAGGTTTTGTTTATTGAAAATTGGGAAATGTTTCAAAACTTCATGCATTGAGAAGTTTTTAGTGTTTAATTTGTGAGATTCTCAAAGGTAGACATTTGGGATATACATTATTGGTAAACTTATAAAGTAAACTTTCAGTTGATGTTAGGGACAGGAAATGGCAGAAAGCTGTATTTTGAAACTGAAAAGTGGTGTTTTCATTTAAGTATTTTCTAGGGATGGGTCGAATAACAAAAAATGTTGGTTCCGGTACCAATTCTACAATATAAATATATTGGTTCCAGTATTTGGTTCTATTTTGAATACTTGCCTTTTGCTTGCAACTTCATTAAACCAATGCAGCTAAAATTCATTAAATATTTTATTTAACCTTCAGAAGAATTGAACAATAACAAAGTGTGAAGATAAGATTTACTGTTTACAAATAAACATGTTGTATTAAATTTATGTAAGGGTTTTATTTAAAAAAATTAGCATCTTCACTCTGTGGATATAAACAGTTTCTCTTGGAGTCTCAAATGATTCCTGTAGTGCTGAAAAGTCTCTCACTGCAAACTGTTGCAAGTGTGACACACAAGTACTTTTTTAAAAGTGTCTGAAGTGGTTTGCAGCGATCTCTTCTTCTCCAGTATTCAGTAATAGAATAATCAGGTGTCATCATTTCCTCATTAAAATATGGCTTGTAAGTCTTCTGCTATAGACAGATGACCAATTTTGTCACTACTAATTTTAGAATGAGCAAACAGGTGGAAATATTAGGACCAAATTGGGTTTCCTGTACTTGATTGCACCTGACTTTGGTCAAATTTGCTTGAAGTTGACTGGAAAAAAAGATCAGTGTTAACATAAAAAATTAATTAATTTGTAAAATAAATTATTTTAAAAATTTTAGAACAGTTATCTATCCAAGTGCTCAGGACTTTGTAGAGTTGATGCTTCCTCCAACAATCTTTGCCTTATCTTTAAAGGGTGCTTGCTTCTTTAAAGCATGGATCCAACAGTTTAGCAGATGTTAGAATGTCACAGTTTTAATAATCCTTAAATCTTATTTTCATGGAAGAGTACAAGTCATGTTTTAGTCCCTGCAAATCAGAACCAGCTGGAGCAGGTTTTTGTAGCTCAGTTTCAATGACAATGATAAGAGGAATAACCTGAAATACAAACAAAATCAATATCTTTCACTGAATGACATTACAAGCACATTACAAAACAGTGTAAAATTTATCGAATACCAACTTCAGCAGTCACATGATCCAAGGTGATGTAGTTTGTCACTGAATCAAATACATCAAGAGTAGGGATGACATTTTCGATCAAAGTCCACTGACAGTTTGATAGTTCTGGTACATTTAGCCCTGCAATAGCTAACAGTATAGCCTTTTCTGCTTGTACATTCTCTTAAGCATGTGCAATGTGGTGTTCCATCTTGTTGGTTCCCCTTGGATTAGGGTATGCTGTGCTACTTCCGCAATAATTTGACAAGACTTCAGCACATTAGTGGCACATGCAGAGTGCTTGAAGTGACTCACTAATTTCCTGTCTGAAGAAACTATGTTGTTGATTATTTTGTTGCTCAAGAAACCTTCGTTGAGCACCAGCTGCAAGGTATATGCTAGGCATGCAGTATGAATTAAATGTGACAATTCTAAGCCAGCAACAATGTTTCAGGCATTATCTCCTACAACAGCTACTACTTTTTGTCCTAGTCCCCATTAATGCAAAACACAAGTGAGAAATTCAGAAAGGTTTTCAGCTGTATGGCTCACTTCGGGGAAAGGCACATTGAGACACAGGTGCTGGAAGAAAAATTCCTTATTCACATAGTGGGCAGTCACACTTAAAAAACCAGTATTCGTCACAGAAGTTCATAGCATAGGTCTGTGGTTATTGCAACAAATCCTGTCTCAAGTAGCTGATGTTCCAACATTTTTAACGGCAGAATAATACATAGTTGGAATAATTACATTTCTCAGTGTTTTTTTTAGAAGGCATTATGAAGCAAAGCTCAAAGTGATTGATTAGTTCTGTAAAACCTCTGTTTTTGACTATGTTGAGAGGCTGGCCATCCACACAAACCATTTTTGCAATAAGATATGTGATTGTAGACTTAGTTTTTGTCATCATGTTTAAAGATACTGATTTTTCCAATGACTTGTGTTAATATCTGCTGCATTGGAGACTTCTGTAGACTTGTGTTACTTAGGCCACTTTTAGTGGCTGCCCATTTCTAAAGTGGCAAATGTAGATGTACTTGCCATGTTTGTCAAATGGGACTTGCCCTAATTTGAAATAACCTCAGTTACAGATGTGGAGGCTGTGGGCAAACAAAGAGCTTTTGGCATATTGTGAACATATTCAACATTAGGTCTCTTCAGATGTTGTGTTTTCAAATGCTTGTGCAGATTTGACGTTGACTTATAAGATCCTCGGGATATACAACTTTTGCAGTAATTGCAAAATGCATTCTTACTGTCCATGCTGTCAGCGGTAAAATGTTCCCAAATGGATGACATTTTAATAATTTAGGACTGAAATACCTTAAAAACGTGTTTTTCACATATGCTAAACATTATTCACGTACCATATTCAAAAGCACTTGCAAAATAAATGCTTGTACTCTACTCCCTGTTTGTTTACATTTTTTTCTCTCATATAATCTAACTACGGAGCTGGAAATACAATAGAATTCAGTATTTAGAAGACGTACCGTACACATAGAACAATTAGAAAGATTCAAAGCTGAAAATCTATAAATGTCAGCTATTTGGTTTTGCTCAATTCTGAGTGTAGTATCTCCACTGTATATATTTATCTATGACATTGCCACCACAAGAATGTTTACATTTTCTCTTGTGTAACTCATAGAATATATTAAACAAAATGCTGTATTTGATAAAATACTTGTCTTTAAAAACCCCTTTTGCGAACATTGGTGCTAAATAAATTAATATTTATTTACTTTCTATGGCAATAGTAATTTTCTGTTAGGAAATATAGCGACCAAGGAAAAAATTCTTTGTACAGGTGAATTAACCTACGTAATTGTTTTGGTACAGCCACAATTTTTGTTTGTTGTGATAAGTTTCTAGTTATGATTATTGACAAAGTTTTGCCGTAACTAGATTAATTCATAATGTTTCGTACTAAGTGTATAATCATCTCAATATATTACTAAATTTATTGCTGTGTAGAAACGAGAATCAAGTAGTTGTTGTTAACCTAAAACCAGTTCTGAGTCAAACCTCAAGAACCAATATAAATTGGAACCTAAGAACCAACCCAACCCAACCTTAAGCCGTGTCCAAAATGGCAGATTTGGGGAATTAGGGTTAATGAATTTAGGGTGGATGGCTTTGAACGGCTTGTAACAGCGCTACGTGTAACAAAGTTGGAAACTACAGGCTTGTAGAATTTCGATATTATTTTGTTTGTCACTCCCAAGCATTTTTCACGTCTGATAAATAATTGATCATATTTATTTCTAGCCAATATCAATCTTCTCATTATTTCTTCACTCCCTGCAATTAACATTCCATTTCAAATAACTGATCACCGTGTTTTTTTTTTACAACAGACAAACTTTTATTTTAATATGACTTCATGTGCATCCCTGATTCTTCATTTTTTACGTGCATGTATTTTTCATTATTTCAAGAACAGTAAATATCAACGTTTCTGCCACAACGTGGGGAATAAAACGTAAATTAACAGCAGACTATTTTACTGACCTATTTGCGGATTTAGTGTGCCACTTCACCTCAGTAAATTTCAACTCTAAATCGTCAAATATTTAGGGCCTAAACTTGGTCATGTGGTCAATTTAGTAACATAAATAATTGTCTCGTAGCTGTTTCAGACACGGCTTTAGTATTTTCATTTAATGTTTCCATGGTTATATCTGCTGAAAAGATTTGTAAGCATTCATACAAACAAAATTTTTAGTTATTGATACGGGCCCTTAAATATAGTACATTTGTGAAAGTTTACAAACATTTTAAATGCTGCAGCCGCCAAAATTGACGTCTGGAAAGCACAGCTTGGTATCACTCAGTCGGTAGAGACACGAAACTTAAAAGGCGCCATGTTAAAATTAGAAAAAAAAGAAAAGCGTTCAAGTCTCGGATTAGTTCAATTTTTATTATAAATTCCAAATAACAGATACACAATCTTCCAATGATGCAGAGTCATGAACAGTCAGTTTGAGAAGACCGCCGGAACAGAACAGCACCGCAGTAGTTAATTAATTAACGTCATTTCACAACTCGCATCACGAGACAATTACGTGCACATCATGCTCCCTTCGCAGTTCGTTGTAATCTATTGGTGGTTCCTAGGCACTCTGCGCTCATATTGGCAAGCGCCTGCCCCTTCCCCCCACCCTTTGCACCGGTGTGCCAAAAACATGACTAAATAAGGGCATGGCATGGCTCGACATCCCTCCCACGCCATGTCGTACTGAATCGGAACTAAAATTATTCAAACTTCTAACATTCTGGAAGAAAAACTGTATAAGACAGTAGTAAAAAACTTTTATCTCAGCAAACTGATGCACCCTTAACTACAACTTCAGAAAAAGCAAACACATTGCAGATAAACATTCAAACACACTGCCAACACTTCAAATACTGATAAAATATTACTCTACCTCGCAAAAGAAAAGAAAATCAACCAAATGTCCCATTTCAATTATTATAATAAATCCATTGTTACATTACCCCCTCTTGGTTCGGGAGAGATGTTGAAGAAACCTTTCCGAAATAGAAACCTACCTTATATGTGGCTACTTGCAAACTACTGCGACTCTGTTTTTTTTACAAGTAATTTAAGCTTACAACTTAATAATCAAATTCATTTACATAATAAAAATGATTCACTACACATGTTACAGAAGAGCACTCAAGTTATCTACTGGGATGCTGCAAGAAAATGACACATATCATTTTTGCATATTACAATTACATTCAAATGTTATTTCTCTGTTAAGGTTGAGCATGTACACACAATGTATGCCAATGATAATTCTAGGTAGATTGCGCGTTACTACTCTGGTTCCTCACTGGGATCAGCACGCAACAATTATAAAGGAGACCCAGGTATGCCCAAAACTATAAGAGAGCTACTGCCTTTCATATTAGGTAAGCATCAAAATACAACTGAGAGACCTGTCCTAACCAAAAAACTCATCTATTTGTGCTAATGATAGATTTAATTCAATATATGTATGTTGTTTACCACCCCCCCCCCCCCCTACAACTACTTTGGAGACATATGTTATTTTCCCAAGAACATCCACAATTATTTAAAGTTTCTTCTACTAACAATACCTTTTATGTTTATTGCCAAGTCAAGAAATAGAAAAAATCCAGATACTAAACATTTTGTAAACACACTATCAGTCTGTTAACTAACCTCCAAAATCCTTTATACTTCTGTGGTACAGTTGTACAACTAATTAATATAGTAGAATCCATTAATAAATTTGTCTGGTGATATTACTGCCATACTGTGAACCTCCAAAATAATGGTTATACATAGAAGTTTCAGCTTGCAACCCACACAAATATTACAACATTACAAGAAAAACAATATCCAAGATTGTCCATTTTCATTTATAACATTACACAAAAGAGGTACAATATTACCCTTAAGTTATACACACAAAACATACACAATATTACCCGACAGTAACATGATCAGAATCAAATTTTAAAATACAGTTCACAGTATTCCTATACATATTTATACAATTATAAGCCGCACATTTTTGCCAAAATTTTGTCTTAGAAACAGGGATGTGGCCTACATTGAAGGAAAGTTTATTTTCAGTGTTAATAAATGTAATAAAACAAAGTACTGAGAAACTGTAAACTATAATGAACTCATTTTTTTTTATCAGACTAAGAATTTCTGACAAATAAATGCTAAATAAACTGTAATATACTGTTTAATGCACATTCCTGAGAGGCATGATTTTGTGGTTAATCAAGATGAAACAAAATAACACTGAAGTACAAATTAAAATGCGAAATAATATGAAATACAGGCAAATGCAAAATATCTGAACTCTTCTCCTATGTTATATACATGAAATTACTTCGGCACTATAGATATAGGTTAAGAATTTTTTCTTGCGTAACAAGATGTAAGCACACACATTCCAAATATTAGATAAGTAGTAAAACATGTACTTTGAAGTAAGCTACAGTAGTTTGACAACAAACCGTCTCCAAGCGCTAGTGCGCTTGGTGCGAAGTGAATACTCACAACTAGAATGTGTGCAGTAATCTATGGCCGCATGTTTGTTTACATTGACAGTTGTGTGTGAAATTAAAGTGTGATATCTAAATAAACTGACTGTTTTCATTAAATATCTAGTCTCGTAAATTATGGAAGATACGGCAGCCGATGTAAAAGACAGTAAATCTCCAACATTGACTAACTTTTATTCTAAAGGAATTTATGACACAAATTGCCCAAAAAATTCAAATGTGGGATAAAAATTTTTTTGTGTCCTTAAACTTAAGTGTGTTTAAAAATTTTACTAAACGTAACTTCATATAAAGAAAGTATACAATATGTACTATATTATAAAGGAATAATATCACCTAAATGTTCTCTTAAGCATTACAATTTAAGCCATGTAATGTGACTTTAGGCTAACAGTCAAAGTGTTGTGTACCAGGTAGGTAATCATGTAGTTTGGAGTGCAATATAATCTTGGATATTTTGTGCTTCTGTGCATAATTATGTGGAGTAAAATTTCTAACATTGACTAACTTTTATTTTAAAGGATTTTATAACACGAATTGCCAAGAGAAATTAAAATGTGGGATAAAATATTTTCCCCCAAATTTGGTTTTCTGAAATTAGGGTGCAACCTGTAATAGAGGGTGGCTTATAATCATGGAGATGTGGTATGTTACTTGAAAACACTGTTCAAATTTTCTTAAGTTTAGTTTGAAGAAGTCAATTGCATTTGCATTAAATTGGATAATTTGAGAAAGCCACAGAAAACATCAGCATTAAAACATGAGTTCAGAATGGTTATTGTCCTAGATAATCATAGCTAGTTCATAAAATCACTGACTACCTATATTATTAAAGCCACATACACTACAGCACCTCAGTCTTTAATTTTCTAGAAACAAATGTTTTACCTTCTCAATTCTTCTTCATTACTCAGATTTGTAAACACTAAATTTGCAAAATAGTAGTAAAATTATATTTATTCATTACAGTTCTTAATTCAACTTAAATATTCAAACTGTCATTTCTTTTCAAAAAGTGTAGCATTGTGTATTATTCAGTATAGCAATATTCATTAAACTCTTACATCAACATCCCTCGTAATTTATAAAACTTGAGACAGACTTACAAAATTATTACTTGTTTTTTAATTGAAATTTAAACTTTTTAACTTCTGAAGAAAAACAAACTTTTTAATATACATTGCTAACAAGTTACTCTGCTTAAGGTACAAAAACTAAATCCCAATAGTTACAGAAACAATAAAAACAAACATTACATACAGGCAGTCCTCTACTTTCAGACAAAATGTGTTCCCAATTTTGTGTTTGAAAATTGAAATGTATGAAAGTTGAACCCTTATGTTAATGTGATAAAGGAAGTTATGTTCCTAGATGGAGGAGGAGGAGGAGAGGAGAAAAAAAAACTTATTGGAAAGATATATTTTACACACTAAGAAACAAAATTATGCAAAAAGTTATTTAAAAGTGTTTAAATATATAGCTAACAGTTAAAATAATTGCAAAGACACATTTTACGCACATAAACATTTGACTAATTACAGTTGGTCGGCTCAAGTTGAAAGACCGTCCTATAGCTGCAAATGATTCACCACTTTATGATCGTGCAATAATTTCTTTAGTTTAGTTAATTTTTAGCATCTGTTATACATCCAACTAAATTTGGATTGGGATTATGTTTTATTTGTTTCTTACACATCAAGTCTTCATTACAACTTTTGTTTTTACATTTCTTATTCATTGCAAAGTGAAAATAATTACGTATGTGCACCAATAGATAAATTAATAAAAAATGGTTAGACATAACCTCAAAGGAAAGTAAACACCCTAATGGAAGTTCTAAATAGGAATGGAATAAATACGTAGAACCAACATAGAGTAGAAACACTCCAGAATACATACAACTACATATGTACATTAAGCTTGATTCACGATGAAAAAAGTGTACTTAATGAATTTGTACGTTTCAAAACAAATGTAGGTAGGTATCCTTCATTACAGCACCGTTCATTACAGAGCTGTACGTAAACAACTCTGACGTATGAACCAAGCCATAAAGAATGACTACTTTTATTTTCATACGTACATATTAGTTATGTACACATTTTTCATCTTGTTCAGTTATATTGAAAACATAGATACATATATCGACACCAGAGGTCTCTATGTACAAGTCAACTTTGCCGCAATATTACTTGCGAAGACAAATACAGAATATAAGGGTCATTTGCAAATAACTTGTAAAAATGAAGCCCCAAACATAGCATTTGTATAGTTTAAATATTTGTAAACTATTACATTTTCCAGTGTGAAAGAGGCAATTTATATGCAGCTCTGCATCCATGTATTTTTTTTTTGTAATACTTAATGAAGGTGATTTTTATAGGAAAAAAAGTATAAAATGTCATTTTCCTGGCTGTCGCGTTCCACAGGTTACAGGGTGTTGTATGGGTATAGCAAAGAAATAATAGTTTAACAAAACCTTAATTTCGTGAAATGCTTAAAAACCTTTTGGCATTTAAGTTTATGAATGATTAGAAACTATATTTTTAGAGCATGCAGAACTGTGTTTGTTAGTCATTCTCCTGGCCTTAGTTGGTTTTAGGTGTAACAATTTATTTCTCTATGGATTGAACATTGTAACACTCCATATAAAGAATCTTCTGTTTTGTGGGTTGGTGGACCTGACCAGTTTCGTCCATGCTTACTGCCTTTTTGAGATATACATGAGGTTAGGTTGCAAGAGTTGCGTGTCAGCAAACCTGTCATTCTTCTGATGAGTAAAGCTAGGAAATTTGTATGCATGTTGAGATATTACTTTGCCATAAGTGAAGGCAACAGATTTTCTGGCAGTTGCTTATTTAGTCATTTATTGGGTTTATTATTTTAGGGTGCAGCATGCACGTTTTGCTGGAATGCCATTCTCCTGGCTTTTAGCAACCAGGGCAATGACGTAAGTGCCAGGTGAATGACATAGCTATACATTTTATTTAATAGTTAACTATTGTATTCTAATGTGTATAATATTTTACACTTGCTAGATGTTATCATGCTACATACTAGGTTATAGGACACTGTTGTCAATTTCTAGGAGTCAGAGCACATACATACACAAACAATTTTACTAAGCAGAAGTTATCATTACAGATGGCAAGAAAATTCCAGAGTTGTGAAGAATGTCTCAAGAAAAAGCGAGGAGCAGAAAGAAAAATTTGTGCCCTGATGAAGACAAAAGCTAAGCTCTGATGAAGGCAAAGGCTAAGCTCTTATGAAGACAAATGCTAAGCTCTGATGAAGGCAAAGGCTAAAGAAGATCCAAATATTTGACAGGAAATTAAGGAAATTGCATGACAGAAATATTAAAAAAGAAGACTTAAGAAACAGGTTAAGCTTATAGCAGAAATGGCAGAGAGAGAAAGGTGACTTAAATGAATACAATTGCGAAAGAACACTGCTGCTTCAAGATAAAGAAGAACATTTCCGCAAATGAATATTCCACCTGAGTCTGATGAAGAGGAGTTGGAAATTGGTGAAGAAGAAGAGTTGAATTATCCACACCAAAAAATCAGGGCAGTTGTGGATAAAGAAAAGAAGAAATTCAGATCAAAGAAAGATTGTGAATTGAAAAAAAAAGATGACACAATTAAATAGTTAAAGCAGAAAGTAGAAAAATTAAAGAAACTGTACAACAGAATTAAGAAAAAAGAGCAGATGAAGTGCCACAGAGGATTACACGAACTTACCCTACGTAAGAGAGTTGAAGAAATTATGCACAGTGAGCCAGAAATTCTGAAACGAAAACTTTTACAGGGCAAAGTCGTGTGCGAACAACTTTTTAAATCTATTCAAGAAATGAAAGATCCTGGTTCAGAAGGAAAGAAGTCTTTTCATCAAGTCCTGCAGGGAAAATATTGAAAAATACACATTTTCTGTCTCGCGTTCTTGAAAGGTGGTAGAGTTAAAACAAGTGATACGAAAGGTCGGGAGAAGAAACAAAGTTCAGCCAAAGTTGAAAGGGACATAACAGCATTCTTTGAAGATGAGCGTAATAGCAGAATTCTTCCTGGGAAGGACATCATTTAAAGTGAATCTGGCAGACAAAAAGTACAATGTATAGAAGATGACATGAACAATTGTATGAAAAATTTAAGAAAGATCTTCCAAAAGAGAGAATATAAGTTATTCAACATTTACCAGATACAGGCTGAAGTGGGTGAAGAAAAAGAATTTTGATGAAAGAGAAACCTGTCTTTGCTTACAGCACACCAATACAAAGGTGTTAGTGCAAACTGTACATAAATATGGCTTTTTTTATTCAGCGAAACCAAGCGATATTGTGCAACAAATATGTTGTGATATTCACAATGATAATTGTTTATTGAGGAAGTGTGAAAATTGTAAGTCCAATGAAATTCATTTCAGTCATTTTAAGGAAAATGTTGTTTGTTGATAATACATTACTGTCAAAATTGGCAAAAATGGGACTCTGAATTGGTCTAAGATGCTGTGCCCAGTGTTTTGTTTACAGTCTGCTCGAAAGTAAGCGTTATTCATTCACAAAATAAAAATCTAAAAGGGAGGCATGTTCTGGTTAAAATTATTCGTCAAAACTGCAGATATGAATGATCATAGATTACTATCAAAATTAGCATAAACGTGGGGTCGCGAATCAGCCTAAGATGCAGCATCAGAAACATTTTATTTACAATTTCCTATATAGTAAGATGTTAATCATTCATGAAACAATATTCTAAGAGGTTGCGTATTCCAGTTAATTGTTCTTAGAACTGCAGATACGAACACAGATGACCATCAAAATTATCATTAACATGGGACTACAAATTGGTCTAAGATATAGCACTGGAAACATTTTGTTCAGTTTCCTAGAAAATAGGACTTCATTCATTCACATAACAATAGTCTAAAAATTTTATTAAAATTATTATTCAGAACTGCAGGTATGAACACAGATTATCATCAAAACACAAATATTTTCTTCATTGTAAAACATAAATAACACAACCACATATCTGTTTGCTACAGCTGTTCTGCCAGTGAAGGAAACAAATGTTTTTATAAAGTTATACAAGTCCAATGTACATATTGTTCTCACCTTTTCCTTTTGTTTAAATTCATGGCAGGCATTGAAATACTATTGTTAGCTAACCTCAGTCCAGTACTCAATGCAAGATATTACATCTGGGGCTCTTTTTTTTTATTTCCAGGGGGAATTGTTTTTTAATGTTTTTCACGAGACTGCATTGATTTGCAGTTCTTCTTATGAGACAGTTATCATTTTGAATTGCATACTGTTTTGATGGAGCAGTGAATAATTTTTGTTGTATGAAAATAACATTAAAATTGTTATAACATGGAAAATATTTACTTCAATGAAAAAATAAAATGTGATAGATACACTGTTGTTTGTAGAAATATGAGCTGTAAAAACACTAGATGGGTAGGTAAACATAGTTTATGAAATTTAACTCACACACATTGGTTTGTGTAAAATACTCTACGTGATGAAAAGTATTTGGACAACTCACGAAATGTGTGTTTAAATTAAAGGGTGAGACAGTATTGCCATCTACCACATGGAACACATGGTTAGCGATTGCTTTAGTTAACAGGCAGCGCAATACAGCAGAATGGGACAGTGTGAGGAACTCACGGACTTGCAATGTGGTCAGGTATTTGTGTGCTACTTATGTAAGAAGTCTGTACACAAGATTTCAGACTGTCTGAATATACTTAGGTTCACTGTTTCTAGTGTTACAGTGAAGTGGAAAAGTGAAGGGACGTCTACAACCCGAAAGTGTGTAGGCTTACCTCCCATGGTAATCACCAGAAACCGTCTAGTGTTGAAGAGGGTCATAGAGCGTAGTAGTCAAATCATCCATTGTCACCATCACACAGGAATTCCAACCTCCATCAGGATTTACTCCAAGCACCATCACTGTTTGGCACAAGGTGCAGAAACTTTATTTCTGTGGCCTAGCAGCCGCCCATAAGCCACACAGGCAAATGACAAACGTCGCGCCTTGTATGGTGTAAGGAGCATTGAAACTTGACAATAGAACAGTGTAACAGGATTTCCAGCGATCGGAAAATGCAGGCAAAGCAGGAAATGCACTGGTATTTTTCAGAATACCAGGAATTTTTTTTGGTTTATGAAATTTGCCTTAGAACTTTATAAACGGCACAAAGGGAACTTGACGGTAAAGAATTTGCACTGCCTTTAAAAGTCTGAATACCACAGCTCATTACTAATAATGGTGTCAAGGTCTAGCAGAAAGAAATAAAGGAAGGAAAAGAAGTCAATGTCTGGGGAGCCCCTTTCTGTAAACGGTGAGGGTGATGGATTGGTTTATTATGGCAGGGTCCCAGGGAGGAGGTGGTGTAGGAAGGAATACCTGTCTTCTTTACACTATGGCCTGAGCCTCACCATCTCTGCTGGCCTTGTTCGTACTGCAGAAACTTTTGTAATAAATGTTGTTTGTGCATGTGTTTTGTTGAGATTGTGTAATACCTTAAATCGGCTGCTTGTGCAAATTTACTTTATGTCTTCGGCACATGACTGACATGCTGATGAATTAGGATTTTTCATAAATTTTTTTCTTTGTACAGCGTGATAGTATATTAAATTTTAACACTCTCGTTGTGATCCTTTCTTAATTTGTGTTTTTATAACTTGAGATGAACACATTTCAAAATAGACTACAATTTTACATGTGAAAAATTGACTCTGCCATGTTGATGTGCCTGTGACATCACTGTGTATGTTGTCCTCTTTTTACATTCAGATGCTCTAGCGGGTTGTGTGTGCATGTGGAATTATTATTATTATTATATTTGGGTTTTTTTGTTGGAGGATTATAATGTTAGTGCTGTATCACCGAACACAAGAAATGATTGGCTCTCAAGACCTCAATGTCAAGAACTACCCAGATCTCTTCATTCACTCACCAGCAAGTGTTGTACACTTCCACTATGCAAAAATACAACAAAATGTACTCGTGATAAGACACCAGCTAGTACAGTGCGAAAACAAAGTTTGAGCCATGTCTAAATGTAGTAAGAGCTGTAAAACCCTAGGCAATTTGCAGCAAAAGTACATATTTTGTGTGTGATGATTTCAGAATAAAATAAAACTTTTGTTTTCTTACCGTAATTGCACTGGCCTAATTCTCATGACAGTAATGTTTATTTTAAAGTTGGTGCTTCTACTGCCAACGAGGAATAATTGCTATTATGTTTCATCAAAACCTCAAATATGGTTTACATTATAACACAGTTATGTGTTTTTGCACTTTGTTATTAAAATACTAAAACATTCTTTATCAGATATAAATACTAATAATGTTATCTTTAAAATTACTTCATCATTTTGCGGCTGTAATTTTGATGGATGTAATGAAGGCCTACATTTAAATGTTTTCTTTTATAATAAAATCTTTATTATGCTAATTTAATCCATAGAGGCTTAATCATATCCTTAAATTTAAAACTATTTTCAAAATACTGGAATACCAAAATAATTAAGTAAAATAGTATCTGTACAGAAATTTAAAGTTCATTAAATGAACCAAAAAATGGCTTGGCTTTTTTGAGAATTGAGAGTTATGTGTTTACAGGAAAATAATTTAAATTAAGTATAACAACATGAGTCTAAAAGAAAAGTGTTATACCGAGTAAAATTCTTTAATAAAAAATAGTTACCTACATGTTTAAATTCATTGCCTAATGCTATGGTTGTGTGAATATTTTGTATACGGAAAAATAAAACAAAAAATGACAACTTTAATTTTAGTTTCAGTAAGAAATTTGGTTACCAAAAGTTGTGACAAAATGAAAATGCTAGATCTCAATGAATTATCAGGTGTTTCATGAATGTTCATTCAGTGTACCAGCAAAGCAAATTATTACATGTAAATCATCTTGTTTGATTTTGTTATTTTATAACTGAAATAACTACATAACACAAAAATTTGATTGTAGGCAAGACCCCCTATGGTAAATACGCCATATCCTACATTGTTTTGGTTCGATTTTGCAACAAATTTTTTAAAATAAATAATCTGCTTAAATGTTACAGGCTTCAGTTTTTCAAAAGTTCATAACATATGTTTCGTCTTAGTTTTGTGAGAAAAAGTCACATTCGCCCAACCCTACAATGCAGTACTAAAATAGAGTTTTGAAATGCAGACGACATTTTGTTAGAACAAAAAACAGAACATCCATAATCATCGCTGATTTTTATTGCACACAACCTTGGTAACAAGAACTATTTGATCGAGGTAACAAGATGTAACAAAGTAGTAAAAATGCATAGACAAAAAACGACACTAAAAAGAAATAGCAATGGTGCTATTGTACACAATAAAAAAATATGTTATACATAAACAAAGTTTCAGGAACAATTCACAACATATAAAATTGCAGTTGATTACCATTTCAAACATCAACGAAGGTGAGAACCTCATCCAAAAAGTTAGATGGCGCCATTGAAGATTTCGTAGGCGTAACTGAAGAAGTTGATGACAGTGTTGAAACAACTCCCGAAGAAGTGATGGCACTGGAGTGTCCGAAGACATCGCAGATGCAGAATAAGACTTAGATGTGAAGCTGCAGAAGCTAGCCAAGACATTGTATCTTTCACGACAGCCGTTGTCAAATTACTGACCTCCTTGCTGCTTATAATATACACATATGCAAGCCCTATGACATCATATTGACTTTGAACCAGTCGTGTTACACCATTAATACATTGTTCGGACATTGACCAGTCAATCACACAGTAGCCAAGTGATTGCAGCTGGCCAGTCACATGATGGCATGGAGACATCACACACAGGCAGGTAGACAGGCTTTAGATGCTAGTTCCTTGTTCACATTACCATGCAGTTACATTTCAACACAATTGCAGAATCAGCACTCTTGACAATCAGTTAATGATGATGCAGGTTGCAGCTCCATGATCATCAAGGTCGCAGGTAAGGCTTCATGTTCTTAATTCACCTTCTCTGTATTGGAGCACTCTGAGAAAACCCAAATACTCTTTCAGCCTGGAAGAACACATGCAGGTACTAGCATATATATGTAAGCTAAGAATATACATAATTATGTTTTGAATAATACACAGAATGGAAGCCCAGAATACTGCTGCCTGTTATACCGCGTATTCAGTTATACAGCGGGACAATTTATGTCCCTCGGCCTGAATAAATAAAAAAGTGGAAAGTATGTGGTCAGGTAGGTGTGTGGTCCTTCGGCGGGTGGTCGTGTGTCAGGGACGTAGAAGAAGAAGACTAGATTTGGGCAGCTCTTAACAGTGAGATCTTGAGAGCTGATGAGGGTGATTAATTAAGGTGAGTATGGAGCAGCACCGGAATGAAAGGGCTGGGGAAACGGGAGATCCCCAAGAAAACCCACAGACCAACGGCATTGTCCGGCACGATTTCCACTTGCAAAAATCTTGTGACCCTGCCGGTGATTGAACCTAGTTTGCCTTGGTGGGAGGCGAGCGGGCGAACCGCTCGGCCACCGCGGCCCCAGGGAGGATGGAGGGGGCAGAAGGAGCGGGTGCACGTTCTCCCTCCTTTCAGCGCCAAGATCTATTTTACTGATTCATTACAGCCAATATTGTATGTTTTTCTGTATTCAGTTCATTGGTGTGGTGCAATGTCTTTGATGGAAGTATTCCTTCATGTGACCCTATTATACCTGTTCTGCTGTTTGGTTGTAAACAGACCAAAAAAATGTTGCTTAGCAACATTTCCATCTTATCTGGACGTTGGATCAGTGTGAGGGATGGCACTGCCACATTTCAAGCTGTATATCATACTTGCGAGTGTCCTGCTATCAAGCATTTACTGGCACGTACAAGTTAACATGAACTGTAGATGCGTTGTACAATGTAACTTATTTAAGCAATTACAATTATTCAATGCCAAAATGTTTAACTAAAGTTATTTAAAATATGCTAGAATACTGTTCTAAAAGGGATACAGACTTCTGTGGCTTATTCGGTATAAAACTGGCTTGCAATTCAAAGGGTTTTGGGTTCAGATTTTGGGTAAGGTAGGAACTAAGTCATTTACAGTCTTATAATTAATTTCCAATGGGATATAGCGCTATGTAATCATTATAATTATGATATAGACACTTAGATTATAATGTGAATATAACTGCTATTTGGTAGGCTCTATGTCTTTCCATTTTTGGGGGAAAAAATCCTAAATTTGAGGCGGGCCTCAAAATTCGTGCTTTTAAGTAATTTATAGGCCTATAATTAATCTCATACGTGATATAGCACTATGTAATCATTATAATTATGTTGTGTACACTTTGATTATATAGTGTCTGTAGCGGATATTCGGCATGTCTTCTTGTTTTCGAAAAAAAATTGAGAAATTTGAGACGCGCAGTGTTATTGTCCCGAAGACACGCACGTTAGGACATGTCTCTTGTAGACAAGGTTTAATGCAGAAGTGCGGCCTTTCTTTGCATGCCACAAATAATTTGCTTTTGTTTGTGTTAGTTTTCCTTGGTAACATGCTAATCAGATGAGCAAGCGACATGTTTCACAAAACGTGAGGCACTGATAGATCCCTTCGGCTGTGCAAGTGTGCATTTGACCTTTGTTTTTTTTATTTGGACATGAGCTTCTGTTCTCATTCTCACTTCCTCCCAACCAGGCCCACCAGGGGGCGGGGCGAAACCATCTCACCTCCTCCAACCCGTGTGACAAACAAACAATTCACAGCAAACACCGCCCTTGGTGGAATAAGAACATCCTTTGCAATGCAGTATTTTTTAGTTATCCTTGCTTGAATGCATGTGACCCTCTTTATCACAACACATTTCTCTTTTTCTATTTCTCTCCCTTGGGTGCTGTTAGGTCCAGTGATGTAGATAAAAATAGTAAAATTGCGATAGAAAGAGAGTAAACGTTTCAGAACTTACGGCAGTAAATAACAACACTTGGCGCCGTGTTTGACAGGTAGGTACCACGCCTCACTAGCTTTTATTTGCTACTGTACTCGGTCACTCCCAAAATAGCACGAGAAAGCTGTAACGCAGAACTGTGTTATGGCCCCCAACAGCCGCGTTATGTTGGGATTTTACTATATTTATATTAGATAGGAATATATACATTATGTATAGCATAAAATATATATAAGATTGGAATATGCATAATTGTGTATAGAATAATATATGTTTATATAAGCTGAGAATTGCGCCTACGAAATCGTCAATTGAACCACCAATGATTTTGGCTGAGGTACCTAGAACACCACTGCCAACATTATGTGCTTCTTTAGATCCAGCACTTACATCTCCAACAGGTCCATCCGAGTCTTTGTCTGAACTACTACGTCATCATCAATGTTGCTTCTCTGAAAAGATTATCAATAAAAGCTGCCATGCTCGGCGGCATGAGATAACGGCCTGTACAGAGAGTCCTTTTCACGTGATGAAGCGTTATGTAATTTACCACATGCATTTTATGCAAGGTGATTCAATGAAGGAACACATGAAGATTTGCAAGGGTTCGTCTACTGGCAGCCTGCAAGTGATGACGCCTATATCTCCTGCTACATCAATGGGTACTGTTTCCGCAGACAATTGAGATGAAGTAGGTAATGCTAATGATGGAATGATTGCGTTGGTATGTTTGGAATGTACACTTGCAAGGCGTGTGCTTGAAGCTGATGAACTTCAAAATAAACTGTCATCGGCTCTAAATACTGATAAGCATACAACTCCTGCTACAAAGAAAAATAAACTTGATATTGAGGATGAAACAGGAAGTGAAAGTGATCATGAAGACAGCATAGATGAAAATGACTATGGTAACAGTGATAATGTTGGAGACGATGGTGAATTTCTCGATGTGGTGAGACACCCTTCCAACACATTTGCTGCAATGAGTGACACGAAGAAGGCAGAAGACGTCTAGAATTACCAGCTTTCTATTTATTGAAGACCCAAGTGAACTTTTTGATAGACTGATACACTTGGAATCGTACACAGTAAAGGGACTTTTTTTTTTTCTTTTTTAGGAAAAAGGGAAATTTAGTTAAATTTGAGAGAGAAAGAAGGGAAATTTTGAAGGAAAAAGGGAATTTCTGACCTGACAGCAGGCGCCTGGCTCCTACTCCCCAATTCCTTATGCCTGAATGTGTAATTTTCTACTACTGATTGGTGTGGGAGGTGAGGGAGAACCTCAGGAAATTTAATTTTTTCGTAACTTTTTAATAATTTTTTAATAATAAATTTAATTTTTTTAAATTTTTTAAATATTAATTTTAATTTTTGGGGTCAAAGTTCCTGAGTCCAGCTCTCCTGACCCTGGGTCACAAACCCTGGTCACCTGAGTCACTGATCCTGATATCCTGCTCTGGGAAAAACTGGAATGTATACACTTACACACTTTGACCGAAGTTAACCTTAAACTCATTGAATTTATGATATAGACAAATAAACAAATATTATTCACTCACTATAAAAGTGTGGAAAGTGGGGCTTTTTCAGACCACGTGCATTTCAATAATTGTGTTAACAATTTACAAATACATTTTAAAAACATGCAAAGTTACTGTTTGTAAAATTTGCAATCTCTTGAACACGTTTGCCAAGTTTACGTCACTAAAATCACGTTTGTTCTTCACTAGCAATTTATTTGCAAAATCATTCAGAAAAACTAACACTGCACACTTTTCTTAATATAAACAAACTTAAACTTAGATATGTAAATTATATTCGTGTAACTTCATTGGGGAAGACGGTGAGGAAAATAGCGGAAGTGACGCGATAAACACGTGCAGATTAATATTACATTTCACTCAAGAAAATGCACAACGGTACCTACAACCAACTATGCTTTAAAAAAGCAAATAAAAAATAATTAACTACTGATTAAATATTCCAACATCACCAACAAGATATTCGTATAATAAACACAATTAAAAAAACGGCACACACACACAATGGTTTTCACCGGGCTGGAAACATAAACATGGCTAGCCATTGGCTGGAAACGTTTACTGTTTGTACATGTCGACATACTCTGTCATAAATGCTAAACATGTTTTTAAAGTCCAATCATTAATAGCCAAGAAAGTGTAATATTGCTTTAAAAAATATAATTTAAACCATGAATGTTGTAAGTATAATTAAGATTTTAAATTACAACTTTTAGTTCAGAGTACTATTTTCTTCCAAACCCATCATAAAAACAATTCAACAACACGGATCCTGCAGCAGTTCATCAGCTGATACAATACTTATGAACGAGAGCATTTATTGTTTACATAGTGTGTAGGTTGATCACATTGTCTGTCGATTTTACCCCACTTATATGAAATGGACAATATGCTGTGCAGCAGGTAATTTTCTGTGATGTCTAGTTTATACGAGATCCCTACATGTATATGTATGTACAGTGCAACCTCGTAATTACGAGAGGTGATAACGGAGCTAAAAATTCTCGGAATTACGAGTACTCATTATATCAAAATGTGCACATTTGAAAGAAAAGTTGCACATGATGAGAGTTGAAAACAGAGCATGTAGGGGAGAGGATGAGCGAGATATTTATTATGAATATATGTTGACTAATATCTACAGAAATATTACATATACCATGTGAAATGTATATTAGACTAGTGTTTATTACAAGTGATACACTGCAAAACCCACAAGCAAACATCATAAAATATAAACAAATATGACAGCGTACAGAGTGAACAAATGTACTGACTCGCTCGCCATAAGAGAACAAGAACTGAAAGAGAGGTATCTAATTCCAATGTAGTTTTGAAGAAAAAAATTGTACATCCCAACAATTTGTTTAACACATTTACTGCCATGGCAGCTATGGTAATTGGATTGCCTGAGGCCAAGTACGTTTTTTCTCTCAAACACTTTGGTAGCATTGGAAAAAATGATTTTATGTATATTTCATTTGGGTATCTACTTTATAATTGTAAAAATGAACAATAAAATGTGTCAGTCATGTATGTCTGATGTGGCCCTATTGTGTGATGATTTCACTACAGGGCCGTGTCAGACACATGAGACTAACATCATAAAAGGCATGAATTGTCTGATTGTGAAATTCTTTGAAATCATGATTCCTATTCATCACCAGGCACAACCAATAATGCGCATGCTCTCTCAGCTCCGTTGTAGTTGTGTGTAAATCACAAGTTCAAAATCTGTGATTTGTGAGTATCTCAGTTATCTGATCTGTTGAATTTCTGACTATGGCTCTATCCAAGGCCATGGAGCATGGTGCTGTATAGTGAAGTGAAGAGTACATATATTGTTGTCCCGTAATCTATGCAAGATGTTGCGTAAGAAGGAGGGTGTGGATAAACTGTGTAGAATGTTAGGAAATAGTAGTGAGTAAGAAATTTCTTGTGATGATTCTGTTGCGGATCCGTTATGGAGTCCCTCAGAATCTGAAGAGGACGGCAACACTATGGAGGATATAGCTGCTATAATTTGGCATTTGCAAGAGGATGAGGATGAGGAGGAAATGGTGAACCACGAAGTAGCAGTTGCTAAAGCAGTAAGGGAAGAAGACATCATCGGAAGTGGAAATGTGGAATGGATGGAATATGAAAGATGTCACAAAACATTTACATTCACAGGCAAGTCTGGTTTGCAAACAAATGTTGCAGAAAACATTTCACCTTTTGAGTCCTGTTCACTTTTTGTGGATGATGATGTTCTAGACCATATAGTATGCCAAACTAACAGGTGTGCAGAACAAGTTATTAGTGGTACCAGAACTTCACACCATAGCACACTCAGTATGTGGGTTCCAACATGTAATGCTGAAATGAAGTTTCTAGGATTACTTATGTGGATGGGCTTGAACAGGCGTAGTAGCATTCAGTCGCACTGGTCAACCAAACCAATTTACCAGAATGCTATACCAGTAAACACCATGCCTCGCAACAGATTTGAGCTTTTGTTGCGCATGATTCACTTCTCAGATAGTAAAACTATTCTGCCGGGCAACAGGTTAGGCAAAATATAAGCTCACTCATAGATATTTTGCATAAATAATTCCAGGAAATCTTTTATCCTGGGGAAAACTTTGTCATTGATGAAACACTTATTCTTTGGAGAGGTCGATTAGTGTTTCGCCATATATTCCTAACAAGGCTCACAAATACGGAATAAAACTTTTCAAACTCTGTTCTAGTGAATGGTATTCTTGGAACAGTAAATTATACTCTGGGAAATCGGAGAATTATGACAAGAAGGTTGGACTTGCCTGAACAGTTTGTGAAGAACTGTCACAAGGACTGCTAAATGAAGGGCGCAAATTGTTTGTAGATAAGTTCTATACAAGTTACGAACTGACATTGTTGTTCTTACAACACGAAACTCGCATTGTTGGTACAGTGAGACAAAACAAAAAGAACATTCCTAAAGATGTTGTTTTGAAAAAATTAGAGACAGGCGATGTGATAGTAAAAGAAGATAAAAATGGCATCATGGTAATGAAATGGAGAAGTACTCGTGATGTGTGCGATTGCTTTCAACAAAACATGCTCCAACAATGGTAGAGAACACAGATCTTAATCCACCATCGAGTAAGAGGGCTAGGAAGAGTACATCAAAGCCACTGATCATTAGTGATTACAACAAAGGAAAAAGTGGTATTTATATCTCTGATTAGATGTATTCATATGCAACGACCCTGAGGAAAGGTGTAAAATGGTACAGGAAACTGGGAATAGAGTACCTCCGTGACATTTGCATTGTCAATGCACTTGTGGTGTAAAAGGCTGCCACAAAAAGCAACCAGAAATAACATGGTTAAGAGAAGAAATAACTGCATGTTTGCTATATTTATCCTAAACCCCAGGGCAACATGTAAAACCTACTTGCCGTAACGTGCATGTTCTCACAACAAAAAATGACCAGAACAACAGAAAAGTGAGATGGAGGCGTGTTTTGTGCTATGTGAATCTCAAGAAAACTGAAGGAAGATCTGCTGCCAGAAAAAAAGTTAGGCAAGTAAGCACCTTTTGTGAAGACTGTGAAAATCAGCCTTTCATGTGTCTGGACTGTTTTTGTAATCATCATCAGTGATTGTTTTCACATGTCATTTTGAGAGTATAAATGCATTTTCTATAATTTTTGGGTAGGCCCTACTAGATATTGCGTTGGTTGTTCAAGACTAGTAACATAGTCATAAATGTGTTTTTGTAATGTTTGTTGACCAAGAATGGTCATGAAGAATTTGTTAAAAGTACTAAATATATTTTCTATATTATTTTGGTAGTAGATATTGTGTGTGTTGGTAAAGACTGGTACCATTGTAATAAATGTGATTTTTTGTAAAGTTCATGAAGTAGATACTGTTTCTCATATAATTCGTATAGTTTTATTCTGTTGATGAAGAGAGGCCATGAGAATTGTGTCAAAAGATTCACCAGAGGCCATGTTCTCACACTACAATGCAAAATCCCATTTGGTGTCAGTTAGGAATGCCTGACACAGCCTGTTCTGAAATGGAGTGTGTTAGCCGTATCTGTCTGATGTGGCCTTGCAAGAATAGAGTGGTGTCAGTCAGATATGTCTGACGTGGCAGTTAAAGTGTTAAAAAAAGTCCATTGAATTTAGAAATTATTATCCACATATTTATTAAGCAACATGTAGCAATATGGTAAAACACTCAGTGTGAGAACAAAAATTATAGTACGTAAAGACAAAAAACAGTGTGATGCAAGATGACGTCCTGCATCTTTCAGACTGTCTGCCATGCCGCACATTCACCTCCACCATACAACAAGTGCAATGGGTGTCAGTGTCGTAACACACATGTGTAGTGCAGTGTAGTGTAAGAGTGGTACAAGCCAGTTAAGAGTTCTTCTACCCTTCACTTCTCATGGCGGGTTAGACCTTTCTAGCGGGGGCGTATGAAAAATTTGTCTCTTCGCTTTAGGGTAAATTATGAGAGAGTTTTCTTAACATCATTGTTTCAGGGCACAATAGTGAATTTCCAAAATAACTATTTCAGAAACTTGAAGACATGTAAACACATGAGAGATGCCCTTAGCAACTCAAATTTCCTCTTCCATTTTTCTAGTAAGTATTTATTTTACAAGGGAATTTCATATAGTGACTTCATCCACATTTTGTTTTCATTGTTTGTGTTTTTATTGCAAGAGTTAATAGAACTATGCACAATGTAATACTTAAAGTGTTAAAAAAAATTCTTTCAAACAATAACATTAATTTTTTGTAAGGCAGTATTTACAACCACCTGTCTCGTCCATTTATCAGTCATCTATCAGGCAATCATGTGACCAACAGCCATTTAGAGGTGGCCATTAATTTTATCTGTCTGTCAAAACCCTGGCAAGCTTCAACTTGTGATGGATGAGTGGATTAAATTACAGCCTTCTAAACTTGCACATTTTGTTACTTGTTCATCCAGAGTTCTTTACAAGGCTGTGTAGTGTGTGCAGTGTTTTGTTTTGGTTTTCATATGTTGGTTTATGTAACTGTAAAATGAAATAAAGTTACATTTTACCAGAAGATTATTCGATAATTATTTTTGGAAACATAAGCTCCTTTTGTGCAATAGTAAAAGTAACAAAATCACACTTTATATGTTATTTATAATTTTTTTAAAACTGATTAATTTCCGTTATGTACGTGTATATGCATTTTGGGTACTTAAGAACACAATACCGCCAAAAATCTTAATTTTTTATGTAGAATTTTTTCCTATTTGTAAACATTTTTTAATTAGTTTACAGCAATGAACTTACGATGGACGTACGAAGTTCGGTTGTAAATAGCTCGTCTGGGAGTTCTGTGTCTAAACTTAACAGAATTCTGACTGGAAAAATTTTACAGATTGTGCTTTTCAAGAGTGTTGGAAATAAAAATACAAAGGAAACTTCTTTGTGATGAAACTGAAGGGACTTATTTTTAATGTGTTTATGCTGATGTCAAATCCAAGTAAAAATATTGTAATATATTGCTGCATCAGCACAAAATGTATTGGTTCATTTTTAAAATTTAAGTACACTATATCACATTCTTTTCTAAAAAAAAAAATGGGGCTATGTTGGCTGAGCTGTTAGCCACTTCGCCTCCCACCAAGGCGAACCGGGTTCAATCCCCGGCTGTGTTACTCCCGGATTTTCACATGTGGGAATCGCGTTAAGTGATGCTGCTGGTTGGCTAGTTTTCTTGGGGATCTCCCGTTTCCCCTGGTCTCTCATTCCGGTGCTGCTCCATACTCACCTGTCACTCTAATCAGATCTTAAGACCTCACTGTTAAGAGCCGCCCAATATCTCTTCACTCATTCTGAAGAAAAAATATGTTTGCTGGGTGGTTTTCCCCGGCTTCTAGGTTGTGTTTGTAGTGTGTATCTTGATTGGTTGAACACTTTCAAGTTTTCTTCGACATTTTATCCCTTCTTGCCAGCTCAAAGTAATTTTTTTTTTTTTCATTTAAAGCTCATACATTTTTTACTGGTACCGGTTTTAAACAAATTCTTATTACTTTGATTGGGACATGTTGCGAGGTTACTGTTTTATTTGTAAAATTACTACAATTTTATTTATATTTTAACTTGCCACATCTTTTTTTGGATGTTTATTTCACATGCATGTAGAAAGCCAACTAAGTCAAGAAACTATAAAACTATGTTAAATACACCAATGGAATACATCACGGAAAAAAAAACAGCCAATAACAGTGAGGGGTGGGGAGAGGGTTGTATAGACGTCATAACAGTGTACAATGTAATTAATTTTGGTAAATGGTGGTAAAAAATTCTTTATTACGTGTTTGGTAGAGACTAAGTTTATTTACATTTTTTTGGTATAGAGTATTTTGCTATAAAAATATTCAATTATGTTTTTGCAGTATAGTTTAATGTATAGTGCATTGTTTTATACAGAGTCGTTTACTCACAGAATCGACTTTATTGATACTCTGTACTTAATGGAAGAATCAATGGTATAGAGGAATCGAAGAATCAAATTGACCCATCCCTACAAACAATACAAGTGACAGTGCGCTAGTAAAAAATGTGAAACTGTACAGAAGCAAACCACCTCCAACTCAATGTCATTACTGTGAAGGCTAAGAATATCATTGACATAGTGCATGTTGAAACAACCCATATCCCCGCAGTAATCAACAGACAATAGTGCCAGCAATAGTTCAGGAAACTTGAAATAGGGGTAAGGGAGCCGGATGTTCCCATCACTCCAGTTTTGTGCATTGCAACCAACTTGACACCACAACAAGCTCTAATCAATCAGTTCAGCAGTACTAGTAGTCATACTCATTGTATTCACATTTTGGTATTCATTAATAGTCATCATTGCCATTCACTCATAGACACCATTGCCTCATTTAATTTTGTGCAGTCTAGTTTTGTGAATTTAACAGTCATTACTCCATCAACTCACGTTGATCGCTTGGCAACAAACCAGCATACCAGTACTGAACTAGGGCAAGCAACAGTAATCGTTTGTATCCATGACCTTGAAACCATCACTACTGCAATAGTTATTCCGTACATTAAGGAAGCTGCTATCCTTGATGTACCATGGCTTACAGAACAGAATACTGTTGTAAAACCCGCAGCTAGTCGTATCATTTTGGCTTCAAGAAACGACGCACTGTGTACCGACGGCCAGGGGGTGCAGTACCAACTGTTTTATTGGCAGGGTCGACAACAGTGTTCTGCCGGAGCAACACAAAATTTTTCAGCGGCTTCTCAATGAAAGACGAGACATGTTTCCTGCGCATGACACCCCACCAGACCACAGTAGCTGAACATGCAGTACCCTTAGTGTAAGACCTACCACGCAGCTATTTACCACTCCATGCCAAAATTATCAAACAGCAGATATACTGAATGTTAAGTGATGGTGTCATTGAGGCAACAAACAGCAAATTTTATCCCGCAATAACATTAGCACCCAAGAAAGATGGTGTGTAGATTTTCGAATGATGAATCAAATGACATGCAGCATGTTGCCAACGTACGTCAGTGTCAGGGACTCTGTCAGTTTGTTGGGGCAAGTCAAGGTTGTGTCATCCCTCAACCTCAAGTGGTTATTGGTAGGTACCTGTTAAGCTTGAAGACAGTGGCAAGACAGCTTTCACTGCTCCTGACTGCAGGTATTTCTCCAATTCTGAAACATTTTGTCTGAAGTGTGCATCCACCACTTTCCAGGGCATAATGGTACGGGTGCTGGATGGCCTCCTTTGCAAATTCACACTCACCTACCATGATGATGTTTTGTGTGGTCACAAAATTGGGAGAATCACCTACATCATTTATCACTTGTCACTTGTGCTCGAGAAATTAGCCATCAATGGTCTCACGTGCGCAACAGCAAAATGTAACCTCGGAGAGACCAATATCAACTTCTTGTGTCACGTTGCTGATGTGGAAAGCAACAAGTTAAGCACCAAACACCTGTGGCCGATTGACGTGTACTGACCACCTCGCACACACAACCAACTTGGGAAGTTCATCAGACTCATAAACTGGCTCTGCGAGTACATCAGTGACTTTACCATCATCACCATCTCGCTCACCAACCTTCTGTCAACAGAGACAATTTCAGTGGGACAACACCACCGACGACATATTCCAGCAGATTGTCACGTTTCTGAGCATGCCTCACCTTGACAAAGTATGACCCCACAAAGCACCTATACCCGCAGACTGATGTCAGCCAAGGTGGACTATGTGTGGTGCTGTACCATTGCAGCGACAGTGATGAACATAATGTCATTGATTACAGGAGCACAAAAGTTCAGCCATACTGAGCAGAGATACAATGTCAATGGGCGTGAATGCCTTGCAGTTGTATGGTCCAATGAGAATTCCCGCACGTACCTGGAATACCAACATTTCGCACCAATAATTTATGTTTAGTCTGGATGCATAACATAAACAAGGCCCACAGCAAGCTGACCCATTCGGCACTTCTCCAAGCATACAACTTCATCGTGGAGCATATCCTGGACAGTGAAAATTAGCTTTTGGATTCACTGTCTTGGTCACCATGTGCAGACGACATGGTGCAGGACAATGCTGAGTGGAAGGAAATCCTGTTGCCAACCATGTGGGAACTATAAGTGACGTAAGCCTACAACAAATAAGTGCTACCAGTAATGACCCCACTATGCGCGAGTTATACCTGGACTTAGGTCATGCGTAGCTCAAGTGTGCACTCGTCCGCAAGTACCATGAACGTTGTGCCAAGCAAAGAGTAGATTGTTGGCATGTGTTAGACAGGAGACTGGAGATGTGTTTGCATCCAACCACAATGTATGGAGGTTACTGCCCCTCCCTTTGCAAGAGAAAGAGTGTTACATCACACACAGTGATAGTGCTGCAGGTTATCTGGGGATGGAGCAGACTATCTGTAATGTGTGCGAGCATATTTTCTGGCCCGGACTAACCCTGCAAGCATGTAAGTATGTGCAGACGTGCTTTAAGTGCAATCAATTTCTATCTCGTTGAGCTGACAAAGTGTAATAACAGAAAGCACAAGTACCCATTAAGCCTTTTAAGATGGTGTTTATTGACCTCTGGGACCATACCTCAGGACATCAGGGGGCAAGTGATTTATTGGGGTAGTGACGGACAACTTCTTGCCATGGGTAGAGATCTATTCAATCACCAGTCCGCACATAACTAATGTAGCCAAAGTATTGAAAATTGACTTTTTTTTCTGAGATGTGGTCACCCACAAAACCTTCTAACTGACAACGGCACACAATTCACTGGCCGGAAGTGGTGTAAGTTATGCACACTTTGGGGAGCGCAACACCTCAAGACTGCGCTCTACCATCTACCCACAAACCCCATGGAAATCTGTAACCAAGACCTGGAAACACAGTTACGTCCCCGTGTGGCAGATGACACCCTGTGTGAGTGGCGTGAAAGAGAGTGAGAAAGTGCACGCCCACCATCGTTGCTACATCATGCAGTGGCTGCCAACCACTACACGATCACCACCTCGTTTCTGGGCAGGAAAACTGGTGTATGTCTGTGTGCACCTGTAATCCATAGCCCGCAAGGACTTCTGCACGGGTTTTGGGGTCAAATAGAGTGGGCCTCATGTGATTCTGCAAGCATTAGGGCCAACCACCTATGTGGTCTGTCTCAGCCGACATGGAAAATTCAAAGTCCACAGGGACGATCTCCACCTCACACCAGCTAACATCGACGCTGCCTCCAATGTCAAGGTGCCCCACAATGACACACTTAACAATGGTATCAGCAGAACCAGCATGTTTGACTACACAATAGGTGAGTCACTCACCGGTGACGCCTTGCATGAGCTCTCCAATATGACGACGCCAGGCGTCCGGGTGCCTACTAGGGATCGCAGGGATGATTGTCTCATAACCGATGATGTGGCAGCACCAGATGTCACTGTTTCCACACCAGCATTACCGCAAGCGTTACGGCACCAGTAAGAGGAAATAATGTGGGCTGTCTGCTTTGTGATGCCTGGCATTGCGGTGTCCACATTATCAGCCCCAGGTGATGTCCTAGGGCCACCTGATGCACTGTCTATGGCATCAGGGTGCCTTCTGGCGGCATTCACTGCAGAAGAGGAGGTGATGCACTGGGGCAGCATCACAGCAGACATATCCACGCCAACCGAGGATACACCCTAGCATGAGCACTCCCCATCTTTCACTGCCTACCCAAGTTGCTACCAGCGGCATTGGCCCCAGTGAGATATTGCCAGCAGGAGTGACTGAGGTAGCGAGGACAGCGATGCAGCCAGCTCACCCCCTCATTGCCGCTCATAATGAAAACTGTACAGGACAGCGTGGACGTGTAAAGCCTGCAGTGACCTCACGTCACACACTACAGCAGACCACCAACGCCAGAGCAGCAGCCATCAACAATGCCGCACACAGACCAGTATCAAGGCGCAGTGCAACTTAAGGCCACGGCACTGTGGAGCTGCTATGTGCTCCTACTGTCCCTGATGACGCACGGCCTGCAGACAGTCTGTACAGAGGGGTTTTTTGAAGCATGACAATGTCCTGCCCCTTTTAGACAGTCTACCATGCCACATGTCCACCTCCAACACTGCAACAAGTGCAGTGGATGACAATGTCCTGCCCCTTTTAGACAGCCTACCATGCCACATGTCCACCTCCAACACTGCAACAAGTGCAGTGGATGACAATGTCCTGCCCTTTTTAAACAGTCTACCATGCCATATGTCCACCTCCAACACTGCAACAAGTGCAGTGGATGACAATGTCCTGCACCTTTTAGACAGTCTACCATGCCACATGTCCACCTCCAACACTGCAACAAGTGCAGTGGATGACAATGTCCTGCCCCTTTTAGACAGTCTACCATGCCATATGTCCACCTCCAACTCTGCAACAAATGCAGTGGATGACAATGTCCTGCCCCTTTTAGACAATCTACCATGCCACATGTCCACCTCCAACACTGCAACAAGTGCAGTGGATGACAATGTCCTGCCCCTTTTAGACAGTCTGCCACGCCACATGTCCACCTCCAACACTGCAACAAGTGCAGTGGATGACAATGTCCTGCCCCTTTTAGACAGTCTACCATGCCATATGTCCACCTCCAACACTGCAACAAGTGCAGTGGATGACAATGTCCTGCCCTTTTTAAACAGTCTACCATGCCATATGTCCACCTCCAACACTGCAACAAGTGCAGTGGATGACAATGTCCTGCCCCTTTTAGACAGTCTACCATGCCATATGTCCACGTCCAACACTGCAACAAGTGCAGTGGATGACAATGTCCTGCCCCTTTTAGACAGTCTACCATGCCATATGTCCACCTCCAACACTGCAACAAGTGCAGTGGATGACAATGTCCTGCCCCTTTTAGACAGTCTACCATGCCACATGTCCACCTCCAACACTGCAACAAGTGCAGTGGATGACAATGTCCTGCCCCTTTTAGACAGTCTACCATGCCATATGTCCACCTCCAACACTGCAACAAGTGCAGTGAATGACAATGTCCTGCCCCTTTTAGACAGTCTGCCACGCCACATGTCCACCTCCAACACTGCAACAAGTGCAGTGGATGACAATGTCCTGCCCCTTTTAGACAGTCTACCATGCCATATGTCCACCTCCAACACTGCAACAAGTGCAGTGGATGACAATGTCCTGCCCCTTTTAGACAGTCTACCATGCCACATGTCCACCTCCAACACTGCAACAAGTGCAGTGGATGACAATGTCCTGCCCCTTTTAGACGGCCTACCATGCCACATGTCCACCTCCAACACTGCAACAAGTGCAGTGGATGACAATGTCCTGCCCCTTTTAGACAGTCTGCCACGCCACATGTCCACCTCCAACACTGCAATGTCCACCTCCAACACTGCAACAAGTGCAGTGGATGACAATGTCCTGCCCCTTTTAGACAGTCTACCATGCCACATGTCCACCTCCAACACTGCAACAAGTGCAGTGGATGACAATGTCCTGCCCCTTTTAGACAGCCTACCATGCCACATGTCCACCTCCAACACTGCAACAAGTGCAGTGGATGACAATGTCCTGCCCCTTTTAGACAGTCTGCCACGCCACATGTCCACCTCCAACACTGCAACAAATGCAGTGGATGACAATGTCCTACCCCTTTTAGACAGTCTACCATGCCATATGTCCACCTCCAACACTGCAACAAGTGCAGTGGATGACAATGTCCTGCCCCTTTTAGACAGTCTGCCACGCCACATGTCCACCTCCAACACTGCAACAAGTGCAGTGGATGTCAGTGTCCAAACATGCAAGTGCAGTGCAGTGTAGTTTGTTTGGTACAAGCCAGTGCAGAGTTCTTCTGCTTTTCACTCCTCCCAGAAGGTTAGATGTGTCTGGCAATGGATATGAAAATTTCAAGAGACGTGTAAAGCACACGAGAGACATCCTTAGCAACCAAAAATTTCCTCTTCAATTTTTTGAGGAAGTGTTTATGTTTCTAGGGAATTTCATTGTCACTCACATTTCATTTTTATTGTTTGTATTTTTATTGCAATTGTTAATTGTGCATGTGTGTTTTTATTAATTTTCAGTGTTTATTAAAGTATGTTGTCTAGTTTTTAAGCTTTTATATTGCAAGAATATAGTTTTAGTGTGTTGCCACTTACCACGGATGCAGCCATGTGCTCCTGGCAGATAAATGAGTGTCTAAGAGTCACAGGAGTTGGCACACACCATGCTTCGCTCAGAGTACCATCAGGTTTTTCACAACAATCGGTAACATTCCATAGCTTAATTTTATTTACCAGAACCTTCCTTTTTGTTTGGTACCCAGAGACACCACTCCACCATCATGGGGATGAGCATTGCCCAAGGAAGCATAACTTCCATGTAAATTCCATTTTGCACAAACGTGTATTTTACAGGTAAGCCTATCTGGCGGGCAAAAATGTCTATGGCCCATGCAACTTGTTCCACATGAATGTGTGAGCAATGCAATTTGTGCAAAGTGAAATATACATGTAACATACAGCGTGTGTTATTTCTGAGCTCTGCCTTATCTGCATTAAAGGTACGGGATCCCTACAATCCACATTCCAGAATATTCGCTATTCATTTCTCATTCTGTTAACCCAGTTGAAAATTATGCTTATTAAGGCGTGTGGGTGAGCCTGAATAATCTCACAAGGTGAAGCTTCAGGTGCGAGGGGAGCCTAACCTCACCTTAGTTTTTGGGATAACTCAATAATCATCACTAATGGAATGTAGTACGTCTGGAGGGACGACTCCACTGCCCCGAGATCACCAGCATCATTACCACGACACTGCCTGTCAACGGTGTCTGGCACTTAAGTCGGGTTTCCTTCATGTTAAAATCATTCCTGTATCACCTGCCCTTAAAAACTGAATGCATACATCCCAGATTGCTAAGTGCAACATAAAAAAATTAATACACACACTTGGGTATGTCAAAGTTGGGTTTACGGAACTTCTAAACTACCATTGAAAAAGTAAAAATTTAAGTTGATTTCTAATTACACAACCATGTAGTGTATATAGCAAGTAACTAATGTACAAAACCCTCACAAAATCTAAACTAAATGTGATATACGACTTGCACAGTATGCAGCCATGAGTGTAAGTACAAAGCAAACAACAGGAACATTGGGCAGTGTTGCCAGATGTGCCAACCATTCCATAGTTGCTACGTCGGCCTTTTCAGATACGACTGTAACATGTAACAATAATTAGCATCTTTGCATGTTGCCAAGTTACTCATCAGTGAATATATGATAAATATTTGTATACAGCAGCGAGTGTCACAATTGCGCCAGACACTCAAATTACATGTATCTACAGATATATGTTTGGAAATACCACTCGTAAATACCAAACATTTTTACTGTGAAATGTATATAGAAACTGATGGTGCATTACATAATTCTTATAATTACAAATTTCTTGTGAAAGCTGTCATGTGATGTATATAGGTGACTAGTTCTTTTTTTGGCCAATAGCGCATCAGCCCATGTTGAGACACGTACTCCAGCGAGATATGAATGACAACTTGCTGCTTCCATGGCTAGCTGACAGCTTCCTTGGACCCTCAGATTCAAGGAGAGCTAAATTAAACTACGAAATACTAATTAACGCGATTTCCTCCATCTAGTATTCCCATGAGAAGGGATAACCACAAGGCAAAGCAAGGGAGTTGCCTCTAAGCAAGCGTCAGATACTCGCCTACACACATGAATGCTGAATGTAACAATGAAATTGAGTTTCCCCATAGCGAGTGTCAAGTACTTGCCCGCCACACATGAATACTGAACGCAGCAGTGCAAGTGAGTTAGTTACCCCTAATTGGGCATTAGATATTGTGTGCACAACAAGGTAAACTACCCCGAGCCTTTTGCAATTGCTGGGCCAGTGCATCCTGGCAATGCTGCCCAGGAAGAGAGGGCGTAGTACCCGAAGTCATCCCGAAAGCTGACGAGACCTGAGGCACCCCTACTACGAGTATGTACAGCCGCACACCCCAAGGAACGTCATTTGATCTCAGCAGTTTCCTTCAGCACAAGGTGTGCTGAAGCTCCTTGCTCACCCTCCTCTCGAGGAGCCCTATCTATGTTATTACCAGTGACCAGTGATTAGACATCTTCCAGCGCCACAGACCAGCGCAGAACCCGTTAACCTCACTGTACTTGCACAGTTAGTGACAGAGTCCCCTCAGGACTAACAGTGCATCAGTTAGGATTTAGCTATTTTCATTGCTGCCAAGTTGACTGCTTTTGTTATTTTTGCCAACAAACCTCACCACTTATCCTTTAAATTCTGTTTCTGTAGGTTGCCTAGCAGTTTGGCAGAATGCAGGAGTTAGTACGTGTCACCGCCGTTATTCTCTAAAGAATAAACACGTATGTCAGTCTAACCTCTGAGTATCCCTTCTAGGGTGAACTGTTACATCTCTTCAATGTGGTAGGCATCATCCTCCAAGGGAGTGGCAGGGGACCGCAGTATTGAATTGAATTTCTGACTAGAGTTGGACCACAGACCGTCCCATGACCAAGAAAAGTCCGCACATCAATAAACACATTCATAGGCCACCCATACTGTGGACAGTGTACTTAGAAGTACCTGGTGCACAGTATGGTAGAGCAAGACTACACAACAAAACAATTAGCCCACCCGAGTCAGTTAACCGACTCCATCCACCATGTATAGACCTGCCCGATGGAGTAACTGTCCTGACAAGGAGTGACCTAATCACCTCTGGGTACACCTTAGATAGTGGTCTGTCACCTGCCGCTTCAGTGTGGAAGTGAACATTAGCATTTTGCCATTTGTGCCATTCACCTGCAGAAGGGGTATAAAGTGGAGTAACTGAAGGACAGCTGCTGTCCGCGGCTGGCCAGCCTCTGGGTAACCTACCCACACCAGCCTTCTGCTGCTTATCCCCCCAAGAGCGAGCTCAAGCCACCAGACACCTGTCGAGTCCTCACCTTGCAGTCCACCCCACTAACCTCTTTGGTCCTCCCATCAAAATCCCTGGAGAAGCGCATCCCGTCGTTTGCATCCAGCTGGGCCTGCCCCTGGCACTGAGGTACCTTCAACCCACCCGCCACAGCCAGTCTTCTGTACCCCGACACCAGCAGCAGCCTACCCATGCACCCAGACCTTGGTACCACTGAGGGACATCCAGGGGATATCCCTGCAGCCTGTTCCCCTGTGTGAGGACCAGCCCAAGTGCAGCAGATCCTGACGTACGACAGCCCCGGATGAAGCTCGAGAAGGTAAGCAAGCAGATGCACTTACTCAGCCACCTTAAGGCCTCACTTCATACTGCTATTCTACATGCCCAGCAGATGGTCTACCAATCCAACAGCTGTGCCAGGGAGCTATTAAGGCCAAGTGACAGATATTACAGGCTCTGCCACACTAGAGCCTGTCTCAAGCCTGTCCCCCTGATCTGACACCAATAAAAACCTTGCTCCCATGTGGCGTGCACCATAGTCTCCTAGGCGTCACACATCAAAGCTATTGCTTGTTGTTGCGGGTTTGCACTGCACTGTCAAGGTGCTAACATTCCGTTAATAATGGCATCTTCCAATTTCTCCATTGAAGTGGACTCGGTGCACACTGACTGAGTACTGCATGTTTCAGTTTGTGTGCTCTCTCACTGAGTGCAGTAGTTTCCTGTGTACTGTGTTCCAATTGTATAGTGCACTGAAAAAGTATGCACAGAGTGCAATTTTTGTTACACTTCCTCCAAGAGTCAATTCAGCCGTTTGAATGTGGCATTTTGACTGCAGATATGGCCAACAAACCAGCACTCGCTTCAGGCAATTACATGAGAATTGTATTTTTTAATTTATAGGGTGCACTGAGTGCACATCCAGTGCAGTCAAATGGAAGGTCATCTCCAAAGATCAAGGTATCAATCGTTTTTCATTGTGTTACTGTAGAGTGAATATGGGTAGAAATATCATGCTGGCTGTGCACAATTAGTTTCTGTGTTTTAACATTAATCTGCTGTTCTGCCTACATTACTATTATAAATGATGTGGATAGTGTGTGAGGTTAAGGTTATAACACTATTTATGTATAGTCCATTCACGACTGGAACAGACTTTCTTGGAGCCCTGCATAAATCTACTTGCAGGCCCGTTTTGTATCCTTCTGCCAAATGCAAACAAACATTACCACATGACTGCCATATAGCATCTGTCAAACTCAATGTTTACATTCCATTGTGTGTTTGTGTGTACATGTGTTTGTATACTTTCACTACACCTAAGCATAAAAATTCAAATGTAACTTCTACTTTTATACCTGTCAAATCTGTTGTTTACTGCTTACAGCTGTTCAAAGAATTCTGCCATAATCCAAAAACCATTCTGTACGAATATTCACAATTTAGGCTTATAACATTATATAGGTACGCTTTATAACTTTTAAAAATGCCTGAATTGACGATAGTTCTTACGGTTATTTTACTGTGATGCCCGAGCGGTCTAGGGCTGAGCACAAACACTCAATAAGAAATAATGTAAGTCAATTTAACATATGTAATAAAATCAAGCACTGAAACGGTTACACTTTTAATTATACATCTACTTACTTGGCAATGTGGCGGAAGACGACATGAAAATTGTTAATATAAAACAAAATACAATCTCGGTTAGAAGCAACTTCATTCTATAGTCACGGTAATGGAGAGTGGATTCTCAGCGCAGCTCAGCCGAGTCGTCCCAGGCAGTGATGTTCAGTCTCTTACGTCCTCTGCTGAAATCCGGCGTCCTCAGGCCGTGCATGGCGTAATAAAGCAACATGAGCTTCACCAATAAGAAGTCAGGGTAAGAATAGTTGCCAACCAATGAGAGAGCAAGGTTAGGGCATCAACCAATGAACTGGAACTTTGCACACGGCCCCAAAGTATGGTATCGAAATCATGTGACGGGAAAATAGCACGCGATACAGCATGTGATTCCAGGAGTCATGGGATGAAAATATAGTGAAAACAGTATGTATTTCCCATCGAAAGTGGTTAGCAATCACAGTCGTGTGGTGCTGAAATCACCGCAGGCAGTATTACGGCGGATAAAGCTTCCTGTCGCAGCCATCGTAGAACGTAATAAGTTGTGAAAATACTTCATTAAAATGTTCTCTCTCTGAACTGGAAATCTGGCGGAGTGCCCGCGGCACTACATTACATTGTTAACATATTTGTTTTCCATGACATAGCACATACATGTAATGCACGTTAATATTTTGCTGCATCTGTGTTTAAGACTGTTACAACTGCGAGGTAAAGAACTATAGTATTTAACCTCTTGTTATTGATATGTGTTGGGTTATTTCTTTAAAAGGACAGTCTCAGTTGGAATAAATATTAAAACGAAGGAACAACCAGTCCAACAAAAAAGACACCTTAAATTAAAGCACACAACTAGTGTTGCTTATTTTTTTCATTGCAGCGACAAACTTAAAAGATAGTAGTGAACATGCACACAAATAAGCCTACCATAACTATTGTTCCGCTCATATTTCTGTGCATTAGTACTTACTGTTTATTAGGTTTATTGAAATTTATCGGGCTGGACGTAGTAGTATTTTGGTGGAATTGTGGCAAATTACGATACACAACTGTGTTTCAAACACCTAGGGCATAGGTACAATGTTGTGATAAACAGATGTTGATGTAAATAATTAACTTCATCATAAAAATAGTTCACAGTTAAAACGTATAAATAGTGCACATAAAATATTTTAAATCATGCGCACACACACAGGGCCAGCGTAATGACCATGAGGCAGCCATGCCACGCCTTTTCACATGCAGTGTTTAATGAAACACACATAACAGTTTATTTATAACTGATGCGGAAAGACAGATTTATCACAACATCATAACTTGCGTAGGTAGGTTTAAAAAACACGTCTACAAACCTGATGTGGTAATTTGAAGTATTTTTCAGTGTGTGATTAATTTATGCTTCGTTAGGCAAATAGTAACACGCCATGTCATGGCTCGCCACGTCTGCCAACTTCGGATGGTAACCGTCCTGCCATCATGTTGAAATATATTAAAATAAGTATTCTAACATTAAAATATCTTTTAAGTTGTAAATTACAAATTCAAAAATCATTATTTTGCTGTAATAAGTATGAAATATGCTAACATTTTAAACATGAATATTTTGTCTGCTACTTAACTATGCAAAACTTCCCGAGGTGGAGAGAGAAGAAAGGGAGTGCACTACAAGCCTCGCCCAGCCGACAGTTGCTTACTCAGTTGATAAAACAAACGCTGTGTCACTAGGGCCTATGCACAATATTTTGCGCTGTTTTAAACTGTAACAATGAAATATGTTGCCATTGGGCCTATCTAAATATTTTAATATTTCAATAGGCAATGTTTAATCTACAAATTGCATACCAAAAAACTAGGTTTAAACTATATTTATCTGTGAACTATTTCTTACTAGCCGTTGCCACCACATCACTGCTCTCGCTGTTAATTCATATTTAAAACATAATAAATTACAAGTTATAGAATATACTTAGGTAAAGTTTCATTTATTCATTAAGACAGAACTCTAAAATTAATCACAGTGTTATATATTTGTGGAACACAGGTTATTGAAAAATCAAGTAGACATGTTATGTCTAAGGTGATTTTTCAAAGGTTTGTTTTCAAAAGTCTGTTCTAGTCGTGAATGGACTTTTAAACAGGTGAATTGGGATGTTTCATACTTCCTCCAACCAATTTTTAATGCAATTAGATTAAATTCAAACTAGTAAAATTATTTTATGCATTTAAAAGGGCTTGTTTATTTTAAAATAAGATACAAACTCATTGATCACTTTTGACCAAGGTTAAAGTTGCTTTGGTTTGGGGGTAGGTTGTTGTTGGCTACATGCGCATAGGTTGTTGTTGGCTACATGCGCAGAAGACTAATACTAATCAGTTTACCTCATCTTTAATCTGTGTGCATTACGTTTAAAATATACTCATTCATCTTTGGAGGGACGTGACACTATAATTTTAATTTTCATCCGCATCTTGAAGTTTAGGTAAGTTTGCCAGTGGAAAAAAATGTTTCAATGTTTTGGTAAGCAATTTTCACATGCTATTAAAGTCAAACTACACTCAATGTGTTTGATATTCTTTTGTGCTGATCTTTTGAAGTAAACTAACCTTATGTATACACATAATAAGAAGTGTTGTTGGCATCATCAACACACAGTTTGCAGCAGCTGTCTTCCATACTGTCATGTTAATGTGAGCAAAGTTGTGTCAATTTAAACCACAAATGGATGAAAGAAAATGCCAATGCATTTTGGTGGAAATTAATTTGGAGGTTAGAATTTCACATGTTTCAGATGAGGATGAAAAACCCTTAAGCATATGAGCTTTGTTGATGTTAGCCTACCCTGATAATGAGCATGTTTATTTTTCTGTGTGTGCCAATCATTTTACTATCTTCAACTCTGATAAAAATTAACTTATTTCGGTCAAAGTACATTTTGAAAGATATGCATGTATAAAGTAAATGAGTGTTGGGTTTCAACTTGTTGTCAGTTCCTATAAATTTCTTTGAAAGAAATTTCACTTTTATTTTAATTAGATTTTTTACCCCCTTACAAGAATTGGCTTTATAACAAACCTGCTATATTTTTATTCTCTCAGTTTTGTTACTCATTCACTTTACTTTCTTGTTACAAAATAATTAAATTTGTGTAATACATACCTACAATTTAAGTATTGTAGATATAAAAAAATGTTAGTTTTATACTGTACTTTGTAATGTGCAAGACATTCTGTTAGCATTCTTGTTCCTCTTTACAATGCTGTACTGGTCACCGTGTGGTACTGTTTACTTTCTTTATGAATGTTTTATTTTTATGTTACCTATCTATTGGCATACTACAAATTTGGTAATTGTAAAGGGAAAGAACAATATCATCCTGGAAAATACTGAACAATATAAAGTCCATGGGTGATATGCTAATGACAGAAATACATTTTTTGTAAGGATTAACTGCAATGTGTTGTGGGAGAAAAATTTTCCATTCAAGAAAATGTAACTTCATCAAAGCATACACTCAGGGAAAAGAATTAAGTGAATTGATTACATCATATTTTTTTACATTTAACAAAGTTGTAGTGTCTAAAAAAATAGATGCTAATTTAGAAAAAAATAGGTGATGTTTTTTCCAGCCCGTATCTATTTTGCTTGTTTACTGTTGCAACATTTCTATAGAAACAAAATTTCTTGCAGTGGCTATTTCCAATTTTCCTCCATGTGTTTTAATTACTTTCAGATTAAACTCTTGTAGTATGATTTTTTTTTGCCTGCAGTAACATATTTAAACACAAGTGCTAGCAAAACTGAAGAGGCCTCGACACTGTTAACAAAGTCAAAATATGCTGATCATAAAAAAAAACACTTGGTACAGTCTATTTGTCTCCTGACTCAAGGTTTGGATGGTTGACAGATTATTAGAATGTTTGTATATCTATGGGTGTTATACACAAATATGAAATATTTTAGTATCTCTTGTCTAAAAAATAGAACTGGTGTTACACAGGTGAGTTTTATACATTCATAATAAATACATAATGTATACTGGTTGAGGGAAAATTCGGTAGTAAATTGTGGGGGTTACTGAATACCTCTCTCAGGTTGTAATAGGATCTGGTGTTGTATTCAATACCTTGGCATCGAGAACCCTGTTCCATCATTGATCACACACAATGCTGCTGGTTTTTGAGTCTGTTATCGTGGTTGGTCAGGGGTCCAAGCTCAATTGCCCCACCATACGTACCTCCATTGTATGTACAGAAAGGAAAATACCATGGGGCGTGCCTTGGTCCAATCACCGTGGGTTAGCTACGTTGTGCTTTATAATTCTAAAGTGGGTTTGCCATCCTTCACAGCATTGCCAAGCATGCACACAACACCTCAAATTCTTTTTTCTCGAGAGCTACAAGGGAAGAAGGTGGAGCTTAACATCTCATCGACGGCGAGGTTATTTGAGACTATGCAAGTTGCACAGTGAAGGAATGGGAAGGAATTGGCCATAGCCTTTGTTAGGGACCCATTCCAGCATTCGCCTGGAGTGATTTTGGAAAACCATGGAAAACGGAAATCAGAATGGCCGGACCGGCGATCTAACCTGGGTCCTCCTGAATGCAAGTTCAGTGAGTTACCACTGTGCCACCTTGATTAGTAACTGAAGGGGGATACCACAGGTCGTTGAGTAAACCCTGTCCATTCTGAATCAGGTCTCAGGGTGTCACATCATAGGATACGTCATTATTCTGCAAGAGTGTGAAGTGCTTACCTCAGATACACTGCCATTATTCACCTCTTAATGAGGTCACTCATTGATGAACAGTAAGCAGGTACCTTGTTTGCAATGCTTCAAGTTACATAACCGGGTTGCACATATCCAATTCTCATACACCATACTTCCATCTCTCTTTCCACTTAGCGATGCCATGACGAGATTGGCGGTTGGTCACGTTGACTGCCTAACTAGGAAACTGCTCAGAGAGAGCTCAGTGTAAACTTAGGGCACAAGGAAGTGACCACACACACATACACACACACACAGGCACATAGGTACACACGCACCTAAGATCTAGGTCCACTACACAATAAAGATTATATTAGCAAGAAATTAAAGACTATAATATAGTGAGTAAAACTGCACTGTAAGATTTTTTTAAAAAATTTACATTTGTTAAGTTTGAGCATGAATTTAATTGTAGTCACGTAGTCCATGATCTCGGATGTAAATGCCACTTTGAGGCAGCTGAGAACTGGAAATGTAAACATGTAGGTCATGCAACAGGTGGTTTTTTTTGTCAAGAAGAGCAATGTTTATAGTGTCAGTTTCCTGTTATTTTTTTTTATCTTTTTACATATTTTCATCAATTTATGCCATAATTCTTTTGTATGAGATTTTGCAGAAGAAGATTAGTGTTTAGAAATGCAATACAAATAAGGCCATCAGATTTTGGTTTTAAGAATTCATCTTACAAAGAACATTTATTGTGCCTTTTTAGCTTAAAATGTAAATATTTCAAAATTAATATCTCATATAAAACTATCATCAAAAGTGTGAAGTATTTTTGTACCATTGCTTGGGTGATTTGTTAAAGATTATAACAGCACATAAAAACACAAACACCAAACATATGCATATACAGGTTGTAAACGATAAATGTTTACAACTGTACATAGCAGTGTACAGGGCTCCGAGACAAGCAATTTGATGTAGGACACTTGTGGTCCAGAGGGTCGGGAAATTACACTAAAAGTGCTTGACAAATGTGTACTAAGACACGTGTAGTGCTCCGCTGTGGGCCCGGCCTCAATCGACCTGCTGGTCAGCTGAAGCTAGTTTGTACAGATGTCAAATTGGACAGGAAACGTTTAGTAATTGCTTTTGTTTGAAACACATGTTGCAATTTCAAACATTCTTTATTGATTTCTGTAACTTGTCTGTAGTAATGTGACAACGCAACATGTGTTGCAAACAAAAGCTATTACTAAACGTTTCCTGCCCGATTTGACCTCTGTACAAACCAGATTCAGCTGACCAGCAAGTCTATTAAAGCCGGGCCCACTGCGCACTGCACGTGTTTTAGTACACATTTGTCAAGCGATTTACGGCTATTTCCCGACCCTCTGGACCACAAGTGTCGTAGATCAAATTGCTTGTCTTAGAGCCCTGTACACTGTTGTGTATAGTTGTAAACATCTCGTTTACACCCTCTATATATATATATATATATATATATATATATATATATATATATATATATATATATATATATATATAACCATCATTTATTTAGACAATTGTTTTCTTTAATATTTTCCACATGTTTCATTTTACAGGAAGAACAAGATAGGATTCAGGAAGCTTTGAAAACAAAACTAGAGAAAGGAAAGGACAGGGAAGAGAAAGATAGGAGACGTGATAGAGAGAGGTAAGCAAGCTTTAATGAAATTTAAACATACATTTTTTGATTATTAAAAAAAAAATATGTATTTATTTCTTTATTTATCATTCACTCAAGACATTCCATCCAGTGTCTCAAGGACAACAAGGATATGGAGCATGTCAATACAATAGTTTATAGGCCAAATTTTAAAAGGATTTACATCTGACACTTTAAGAGTATGTAATAATTACCAACAAGATAATATATGTAAATATGTACATTGATTTAAAAACTAAGAAGAGAAAAGCAATGAAATATTTTAACAATTAATTTAAAGAATAGCCATTGTGAGGCCATGCACAAATTAAACAAGGTACCAGTAAGTCAGGATACTAAACTACTGCATTACAATTTCCACATAATATATTAATTACAGCACTTATCAACCAGATTAGTTAAAATATTTTGACATAGAGTAAAATAATGTGGGAGAGTAAGAACTCTTTTATCTTAAGTTTAAATAATTTTATATTACTTAAACATAGTTGCTTATATTCAGATGGTAGGGAATTAAATATCTTTATTGTTGAAAAATGACCCCCTTTCTGACAAAGAGAAGGGACACTGCACGAATGGGTTTAGAATAGAGCTACAGTTATTTCATTGTTTGCATGTCTCCATCCATGAAAATGTGATATGGGGAAATTGTTCCTTTGTCTGCTACATTAGGTTTGTTATAAATAAAGTGTTTCCCTTTTAAAGTTTCCAGAATTTTCACCTGTAAGATCATATTACATAGTAATAGTGTCTGTACTAGCTTGCAAAAGGTCTGCCATAGCAGATGTTATACCAGCTGCTGTGGAAGACATAATGGAATTTGTTGCCTTGTAGAGCTGAATGTCATATCAGTTGTAGTAGTAGAATGTGTCCTGGTTTCCATGGCAAGTTTCATACCAGTTTTTGTACTTGCCAATTACATTGTATTTTCATATCACAGGGTTCTCTTCATGGCCACTTCTTGAAAAAATAAATTATGTCATCAAAAAGAATTTCTCCATCTTGATTTTTCATCAGTGAGATTGAAGTATGTTTAAATGTCTTTAAAATATGACAATGTCAAATATATTGGTGATGAAAACTTCGAAAAATTATTTGAGTAATTACTGAAGATTTGAAACACTATACTATACAACAATAGCAATTTTTGATATGTTTGTATAGTATTACGCATGCCACTTTCATGTTTATTTACTAAACAATTGCAACTCATCAGCCTTACGTATTTCTACATGACCTGAGTAAGGGTCAAACCCGGCAACATTTTTCATGAGTGTCCTTAGATTGCCAGTACCTTGGAGAGTGATTCTAAACACATTAATGTAAGGTTGCGAAAGTTGTCGAGAAGTAACCTCCCCGTGCTGAGAGCCAACAAGCCGCCACCTGCCTCGGGGGAGAATGCACGAAGCCGAGCACCGGACAGAGGGTAGCTACTCCCACCCCGGCCTCGCACTAGAGGGACATCATGAGGCGACATCACACCTCTTACCTGGGCCAGCGTATACCTGCCCAGGTCCAGCAGACTATATAAGGCTGTGCAGAACTGGACTCGTGAGTTATTTCCTTCTCCAGTAGCTTGCCTCAACACTTAGTGTGCTGGGGCTCTCTACTGTCTACCAGTCTTCAGTAGCCACCAGAGGATGCCACCATTGATGCTAGCAGAGGCTTCTGCAGCCTCTACCACTAGCTACTAGAAGCTCCATTGATGTCTACCACCATCAGTATCTTCCAGACGCTCTCGTTCAACAACCTGCAGACACCAACACACCTTCCACTGCTGTTCCTCATGGATCAGCAACCGCCTCTACTTGCCGGTAGAGGCAACTACACCCACTGCTCTTAAAGTAGTAAACTCCTTTTTGTATAATCTTTTCTAGATGCTCCTTGGCTAGAGTAGCTGCGACCAGAGTTATTTTAATAGCCGTCAGAGTCATTCACCATCTTGATTAGTCTAGGAAAAGGGCCTTCACCTGTTTACTGTAGGTTACTTCTGCTAAGGAGGGGAGCTTGGGAAAAGGAAATCAATGCCCCCCGAAACACGGCGCTGAACGAAATGTTAAGAGGGAGAGATGGAAAATCAAATAATAATAATTTATATTAACCATGACCGAAACCAAAAATTAAGCCGGGAGGGTGGTAGGGGGTAAAGGGAGGACTCAATGAAATATTACCACCAAATATTAATACTGCGTGACTCCAAGTCAAATTAATAAAAAGGGGAAACCAGTTGGAGCCAATGAAATAGTTGAATCTCAAAGACCTTCGGCCATTTGATTATGCTAAGTATTATTATTTTATTTTACAATTTAAGCCACATCTAAAAACAGAGAAAAGGGAAAAAATGGTGATGGAGGGGTGGGGGTATGGAAAGATAGGGAGCTGTGACTACTCTTGCTTGCTTCGAGAGGCAAGGAAATATCAGGATCGTGATGTAGTATTAAGTTCCATAGAGGGCTGACTTCAAAATGTGCCAAGTCACTGACACTTCTGTCTAAAATTCATAATAAAACTATCAACTCTTGTATATTGGTGAGAAAGAGAGGGTCTGATATAAGGATGACTAAGTTTGGTTAAATTTCAACTACAGATATTTATTAATATAAGTAAAAGACATTAACAATCAATAAATGTATATAAAAAAAATTCCAACTAATAACAAGAAAATAGTTGAATAAACAATAAAATAAATAACTATGTAGTATCTGTTACCAGTTAATTTGTGAGTATCAAAGAATAGCACTTGCAGCCAAAGTTTAAAAAAAAAAATTAAAGTGAGAGTTAATAAAGACAATAACTTTCAGTTCTGGTTAAGTAACAAATAAAAATAAACAATTTTGTGGCTTAATTGAATTCAATCCCAATATTTAATTAACATAGCCAAATAAAAAAATTGTAATCTAAAATTAATACCTGTTGACCAGGTTCAATTAATTTTTTAAGGAAAATTTCTTGAAAACAGTAGTTCTTGGTGTATGAACACTTCCAAAATAATAACAGTAATAAAATATTAAATTTACTTGAACATTGGCTTGTAGGCCTCTTCTAACCATAAGAGGTACAGTAGTATCTGGAGTTCACAATAATCTACACTGAATATCTATTAAATTACTGAGTTAGTTTTGTTTCTGTTTTCAAGTGCGTTTGTTTTTGGGTAGTGCGATCTTTCTGTAGTTCGTTACTAGTTTCCAACCTCAAAGGCAAATACTGTCGGTACATATAATAAGTCTTCAATAAACCATAAAAAGACTGTTAACTTCTCTAATCTGACAATTAATTTCTGTTTATTTGTGAAAGGATAGGCCGAAACATTTATCAGCAATTTAGTGATTTGAAAAAAGGTGCGACAAGAAAATTGAAATGTATAAATATCTTCCAACGTAACCAATTACAAAGGGAGAGCTTACTGCTTAGAAAAACTAGAGTCTGTATTCAGTTGTTACAGGCACCAAGAAAACGAATACAAAAAAAAAATTAAAATGTTTATCACTTGTGCCAACCTTGAACTTGTCTTCAACAACAAAACACCTCAGCGCTAAATAATTTCTAAACCTTCAAATACTGCAAGTAAAATTACAGCTTTTCCTACTTAGTTCATTCGGGTTGAATGTTCTAGTATAAAGGAAGCCACTGCTCGTTAACTTCAGGAATACATAAACGTTATACCTCCTTTTCATTTATGACTAAGAGAGCTGCTCTTAACCAAATACCTTAGAAGATGGCTGCCATGACTTCTCTCTCTTCTCTTGACCAAGTCAGATCTTGAACTACTCGTATCTCTTAACCACAAATGTACTATTTAAAGGCTAAGCCGGACCACTTTTCCTGCAAAGCAGAGAAAAATGCTCCTAACCAGCAGCACAAAAGAATTAGATAAATGCTTATCACATTCTGTTGAACCTCTGGCAGCCTCCTCCGTACTGGACTCCAAAAACATGTCCATTCGCTCTGACGGCTAAGCTTCTATAAACGTGGCGCACCTGGCCTTGCCTGACGTCATGACTCGTGGCACCTGACCTTTGGCCAATCACAGTCCTCCGCGCACATGGGCCATAGCTCACGAACATGCGTGTAGTCTGAAGTTCTTTCCCTCCTCCCCTGATGGGCCTAAACTTGGTCTGCTAAACGCAGCATGAATTTCCCTCTCGTCCCTTGCCACAGCCCACAAGCTTACAGCGGTCCACTCAAAAAAGTCCCCTGCCAGGATGACTCCACGAATCTACGTGCACATGTGCACCGCAATAACAAGCAATCAGTGACTGCACTTTAATGACGCAGTATTGAAGGAAAGACAAGTGCAGTTGCAGCTAGTACAAAGAGTTCAGCAGCTGATTTCAGCATGAAGTTGAAAAACATGTCCGGCACCTGCACGGAAGCCTCTTCACCATTTAAAATGTATTCTAGTGAAATCATAGGAAACAACCTAATATCACAACCTAAAAGAAATAAATTTTGTAATCATACAGGCAGAAAGAATTTTAAAAAGACCCTGATACAAAAAAAGAGAATAAATTAATAAAGGACTTTCTAGACAAAAAGATTAAGGCGTTGGTGTATAACCTAAACAGAATTAAAAATAGCACTAAAAGTTAAAATCCAAACAAAACATTTCTACCTTGTTGAGGTTTAAACGGGAATTGGGGTGTATAAATATCTTAATACAAAAACAGAAAAACTGCTTTTCGAAAATTTATGACCAAACGCATGAAAAATAAAAATTAAATCCTTACCGAAACTCTACGAAGGGAGACGCGTATCCACAAAAAAAAAAAGATTATTCTAACCACATAACCTGAAATGTCAAAATTCAAATGAAAATTCTAAAGTAAAGGTAGTCTATTAAAAATAATAAAAGTGCTCCCCAGGGAAATTTAAAGGCTTCAGAATTAAAGGGGAGGGTTAGGTGTACCTGATGAAAGACTGTCCTAAATTAGGGGCTGATCTTAACAAAAAAAAAAGGAGAAAATTTTTTACAAAAAGTCTAAATATGAGAAAATACCTCCTCCCTCCTCCAAAAAAAAAATTTAAGCCTATTTGTACCACCGTCACACTTTCATATCACACTCTGCTTGGTTAAGAGGTAGCACACACGTGACTGTAATTATTATTCCTAATAAATACAGTTTGTTTCTTTCACTGAGGATTTTTATTCTAGAGGTATTTCCTTTGAACACTAGAAATTATATTACCGTACATCAACTGAGACCAGGTGTTGCTATACAAGTACGGACCATAGAGTAGGACTGCAGATTCCCTTCAGGAATCTGTATGTCACACACACACATGCACACAAACGCACGCACACACACACACACACACACACACACACACACACACACATACATACATACATACATACATATATATATATATATATATATATATATATATATATATATATATATATATATATATATATATATATATATATATATATATATATATATATATATATATATATATATATATATATATTCTACCTTGAATACCTATACCTAGAATATACCTAGAATATATATATATATATATATATATATATATATATATATATATATATATATATATATATATATATATATTCTAGACATTCATTGGATAAAGCCCCGACCACTATTAACTCATCCGAGAGGGGCGAGACAGTCACCTCAGGTTGTATTGCTACTGAAGCGCTCATGGTGCTGGAAGGAGTATTTGCCTAGGACTGAAGGCCTAACCTCTGTTGCGACCTCACCCAATAGTGGTAGGACTGCCCACATGGCTCACCGCTCTAGGTTTGCGCGCCAGTGGTGGGCAACTCATTAGAGCACCGAGCTCGCACTGTCAACCACTATTGGATGTACACTTAGCCAGGGATCTGTCTTGAGTTCATGTTGATCGGAGAGTGTACTTAAGTGTCAACCAGACCTTTATGTCTTTTAGGAAAAGCCACTGCTCGCAGAGGGAGGAGCAAAAGGCGGCCGGCCTATACCGCCGCCCAGCGAGTGTGTATATCAGACCTCTCTGCACTTAGCAGACAAACAGAACTGGAGAGAACTCAGACGGCCCATCAACTGGAGAGGCCTTCCTCTCCAGTGTTCACGTTCTTATATTTCCCAGCACACATTCACCTAGCCAATGACTCCCACCCTGTGTTATGTGCTTTACTCTCGCAAGCACAGAGGTTAGGTACGGGGCTGCCAACCCCTGGTTCTGGAGCAGAGAAGTAGCGGAGTGGAACCGATGGTACTGTGTTGGTCAGTGCAGTGCCAGTGCACACCACCCTCTTCCAAGAGTCGCCAGCAACAGCTCCTACTGGAGTGACCGAAGAAGCCCCTGGTATGACAGGTACACCAAAGCGAGCAAGTGTCCCAAACAGACCTGTTGTCATTCCATCAGTGGTTAACTTTGTACCCAGTTGCCATCCGACACATCCTGTATGATTAGAAAGCGAGAAACCAAATTCAAAAGTATAACTGCAGTCCTGAACCAAGTGTGCCTGACCTAGCACACATAAAACCACATTGACAGTGTCTGTATTTCAATAGGGCAACACGCATCAAGTATATTATTAAAATTCTTGAATATTATTATTCTCTTTTGGCGTAACAGTAAAAGTCTTGGTCTATGATCTGTATCATAGTTTTGGGCATAAATTTAAAAAATAGAAATGTAACTGTTATACATTGTGTAAATACTTGAAAAATACTATGGGTAGTTCATATTATCATCTTGAATTTGTAGAAAATAAATCAGTACTCATTAAACTGTTGTAATTGCCATTAACCAATATTGAATGCTAATTTTTAGTACACAAGCTACTAGTTGTATGTGTTCGAGTGGGATCCATACTTCTTTTGAACCACATGCTCATCTGTGCCTGGTGTGCCTCATGCTTGTTCAACAGCTACTCTTGTGTAATAGGAATCTTCCATGCTGGCTTACATAGCAGCTGGTCTTGCACCACGCTGCAGGTATTATGTTATATCCACTCGAGAAATTGTAACCTCTGTACTTAATTAATTATATTATTGGTAGCTATGTTTGTTAAAGGATGATTACTCAGCATACAGATACACATTCTTAAGACAATTTTAAAGTGAAAGAATGCATACAAAAAGTATAGTGTATGCAGGATGAACAAGAAGTTACTGATATAACTAATGAGCAGTTCACACATACTTTAAAGAAAGCAGCGCCATCTATAAATTCGGAGCAGTTCATCCAAACTGCGCAATCCCCCCTGCTAAATCACTCTTCACCCTAGCTTTATTTCAGTTAAGTCAACAGTAGCACACAAACACAGTACATCATGAGAAGAAGAAAGGTGCCATCAGTGACACAGAGAAACAAACAATCTTCATGCAACTAACACGACGATAATTCTTGATGTCAGTCAGTTTAGTTACTTCCTTCACAATAGCATTCTTCCATCAGAGTACAAGGAACAGTAATGTCTAGTCTAGTTTCCTCTTCTCCCGGGAGAATATGTCAGTCCATGCCAAGTCCGTACAGCGAAAGTGCAGCCTAGTGCCTGAGACACTGCAACCAGCAGGGCGTAGAAGTCAGGGGTTGGCGGCATAGCAGGCTCCAACTTGACGCAACTGCAGCTGCTGTCCAAGGTGCCTTCCTTGCTTTCGACTGCTGTAACCTGGGGGAACAAACAAACAAACAAACAAACAGGGGGATGATGAGAAAGAGAAAACCAAAACTAAGGAAAGGTAAAGGTAACGGGTACACATTACAAAACTCAGACAAAGTTTAAAAAAAATCCAATAAACGAAAAACTAAATGCACAATCTGAATTACAAAATAACTTAATCCCTACAAAAATACTTCTTGTGGTGACTCACGTGATGTCCCCACAAGGGATAATAATTACATTGTTACTTCCTAAATATTTAACGATTTGAGAAGGGGCCGGAGAACTTAGGAATAAACTTTGTGCGTTTGTCATTCCCGCTGTCTGCCAGGAGAAAATTCTTGCACAAAACTTTGTCGCCGACTGAGAAAGGGAGGGGGGGGGGGGGGAAATTTGACCCTGGTCATGGAGGGCAGCAACCTCATGTTTCACGTTGACCAGACACCGCGCTACCTCGTTGAGGAGATGGTTCAGAGAGGGAGAATCAAGGGAAGTTAGAAGGGGGAGATTCTAAATATTCAGCAAAGGATGAAGCAACTGACGTCCCAGGAACGGATGAGAAGGAGACGAGCCAGTGTTCTTGTTAAAACATTCAAACTAGTTACTCTTAGGAAAGTACGGACTGGAGGTGTAAAATTTCATTGCCCACTTCAAAAACATGTCCTTAAAACATGTGGACTGAAAGTATCTGGCATTGTCCATCACTATTTCAATGGGGGCTCTCAAAACTTTCCAATCCTGCTGTTCCAAAGCCTAGATGATGGTGGGAGCTTTCATGTTTTTTAATGGAATCAGGATTACAAACTTTGTGAAAGTGTCCAGAGGTATCAATAAACACACATTCCCTCTCGTGGATCTAACTAACTGTCCAAAGATGTCAAGATGGACGACGTGACAAGGGCAGTAAGGCAGCTGTATACGTGTCTGACCAAAATTTGTCAAAGGATCCTGCTTACATCGCTGGCATCTGTCACATGTTCTAACATACTGGATCACATCCTGCCTCAAGCTAGGCCAGCCAAAATGTCTTATTTATTCCCAGATGACCACCGCATAGAGAATCATGAATGGAACACAGTAACATAGGCCTTAAGGCTCCCAGAACAACTAACTTTTTAGCCTCACCAGTTTAACCAGAAAAATACACTAAACCATCTTTTCTGAAATAAGAACATTGAATCCCAGAACTCAAATCCCGCTTTATGTGTGTGCACCAAGGATCCGCACTCTGACTTCACGGATCTGAACGAATCATTCACGAAACCACTGAATTAACCCTAGAGAAACTGGAGGCTCTACAGGAATTTATTCAAAATCAGCTATGTCAAACATGCACGATAAAGTGTCGGCAACGGGATTATCTCTGATCTTTACTTGGTGAACTTTGAATCTGAACCTCGACACGCTCAATACCCATCTACCCAATTTTTTAATTGGTGGGGATGATTCAGTACCCAACTGAAGGCCTTATTATCAGTGCTCAAATTGCACTTGTCGTACTGAATATAGTGTGCAAATATCTCTAACCCAAACAGACATGCCAGGGTTTCCTTTTCATAAATTTCCAATTCAGGCTCCGTCAAAGTCCTGCTTACAAAGGCTACAGGTGCAATATGACCTCCACGCCGCTGCCCCAATGCGGCACCTATGACTAGAACGGAGGCATCCACCCGGACCACAAAATGTTTCTCGAAATCCGGTAAAATCAATACCGGCAAAGAACTAAGCATTTTCTTTAGCATATTAAAAGCCTGTTTCTGCTCAAGGACCCAAATAAATTATATTCCTTTTCTTTTAAGTTGGTTCAGGAGAGCTGCAATTTCTGAGTAATGCTCTATAAATTGCGAGTAGTACCCCATCAACCCCAGAAATTTCTGTACTCCTTTTATGGTACATGGGCAGGGAAAGTTTACAATCGTGACTACTCGATCGGGGTCCAGTAACAATTTGCCCTCACTAATCACATAATCCAGAAACTTTACTTTATTGGCAACTTAAGTTACTTTATCGGGATTAACCATTAACCCAACTTCCCTGATCCAGGTGCTCCTCTTTACTCTCACTGTACACAATTAAATCATCTACATAATTAAGAACAAATTTAAATTTGAAATCAGAAGATCATGATCCAATACGCTAGAAATTGCCTGACTATCGAAGTTAGCTAGCACCCATTGGAATCCGAGTAAATTTATAGTGATTCCAAGGAGTTCTAAATGCGGTGTATTTATGGCATGAGCAATCCAGGAGACACTGATGAAAACTAAGATTTAAATCTAGGACGGAGTATATCTTAACCCGCCCTAGATGCAGTAAGGCAGTCAACTGTGGGGAAGGGAAAGGGTCCTTATGTATCTTACGGTTTACTAATGAATGGTTAAGTACAATTCTTCCCGAGTGTGAACGAGACACAGACAGATAGCGAGAGTGCTGCCAAGCTTCGCTCAACAGACAGTTGCTTCAAAACTGCTCTCGCTTGATAAAGAACACCGTACCATTACGGCCTACTCGCAATATTTTCCAGTGTTATTTTAAACTGTAGAAACGAGATATGTTGCCATCGGGGTACCTTAATATTTCAATAGGCACTGTTTAATTTACAAATAGTATACTAAAAAATGAGGTTAAAATAATACTTTAACTGTGAACTATTTCTTACCGGTCGTTGCCAACACGTCGCTGCACTCGCTGTTGTTAATTTATATTTAAAAAAAATAAATATTACAAGTTATAGAATATATTAAAGTAAAGTTTCATTTATTCAATAATACAGTGCTCTAAAGTTAACCACAGTGTTATATATGTGTGAAATACATGTTATTGAAAAAACAGGTTAACATGTTATGCCTAGAGTGTTTTTTCAAATGTTGATTTTCATAAGTTGCTTCCAATGGGGAATGGACTATAGTTCCATGTCTTGGTGCATAAATGAGGTGATTAGGCTGATGGCAATGTTAATTTTACATACGTTGGAAAACTATACAACGTGCATACAAGTAGGTCTCAAGCAGGGCTATCATAAGTGCTCAGTTTGTCATGAACAGCCTATAACTGTGATGCTATGCTTGATTAACCGATAATTGCTAAACATATTATTTTCTTTCATATTATTAACTTATGTAAGTGAAGCCAGTATTATGGCAATAATAATAAAGAATACTACTTTGCCAGAAAATTAATTCTATTTGCAGATGGTCAGTTTGTATATTTCTCCATGTTTGTGTACACACTGCTTAATAAGAACACTGAAGCCCTGTCAAGTGTAATTTCCCCCCCCCCCCCCCCCCCCCCGCCACCAGAGACACAAATATTGTCAAAATGTGTGGGGTTGATTCTTAATGCAAAAGGAAAGATAAAAAAAATTCTAGAAATTATATTAATTATGGACAGACTTTGCACCTTTAATGCAAGAGTTTGTAAACGTGCTTCATTTTAAAAATCAGAAACTATGTGACATTAAAGAATAAATCCCAGTATAGCAGTTTGTTAGTGTACATATGGTTGGTAACATCATTTTCCTGTCTTTTAATAACATAAGGGGTTCCATAATGTTATGTTTGATATTGTGCTATTGTGGGCTTTAATCAAATTTAGTCATCAGATTAGTAAAGATCATGTTCAAATTAACATTAAAGGTTGCAATGGTGTAACCTTTTCAGGCCAATGGTTCTCTCTGAAACAGCACATGTGATTAAATTCCACAGATATACTAGATGTGCACATATTTAACAGCGCTATTCAACAAAATGCTATATTGGGATTTGTTGTTTAATCTTGCTTAGTTTCTAATTTTTTGATTTGGAGGTATTTCCTAACTTCTTGCATTAAAGCATATGTATCTCCCTCAATTATCACTTTAGACAATTAAGTCATATTGAGTGTTTTGTTTCAATTTGCATAAAGAATCACTTCACACATTTTGTACCATTTGGATAGATACAACCTGTATATTGCTGTATTTACTCGGTCTGCAAGATTGCTGTTTTAAAAATGTAAAACACTTTTAAAATTAACGTATCACTGATGTTTAATGAATGCTTTGTAAGACTGCCACTCTACCACCTCATATGAAATAATATTGAACACTGCTATTAAATTATTTTGAACACTGCTTTTAAGTGAATAATTTACTGTTATCATTGTCATGGTCATGATTGTTATCTTGTTTATCATCATTATAATAATTAGTGTCATAATTGTAGTAATGATAATCTTGATCATAATCATAGGCTACATTTGATGTATTGTTAATATCCTTAATACCATAAAATTATTATTATTTTTTTTCAGAAAAAGCAGATCCCGTGATAAGGAACATCATAGAGATCGTGACAGAGATAAAGATAAAGACAGGGATAAAAGTAAAGATAAAGATAGAGACAGAGATAAAGAACGCGATAGAGACAAAGATATTGAGAGGGAAAGAGAGCGACGAGAAAAAGATCGTGAAAAGGGGAAAGAAAAGAGCAAAGACAAAGAACGTCAAAGAGAAAAAGAACGCATTAAGGAACATGGCAAAGAAAGGGAACTTGAGCAACAAGATGATTTAGAAGTTGCACCAAAGTCTCCAAAGAGGTAAGAAAATGTTTGTTAGTGGAAAACATAATAGTTTCTCTCTCTTTCTAAACTTTATTTGTATGTTATATTAGTTAAACTAAATTTAATGGTAAGTAGTGATAAAACTGAAATAGTATTGAAATTATAATTAAAGAACGTTAGACTGAATCATGAAATATTTGTTCAATATACTTGGAAAGGAATGGAAAAACTGGCTGATTTATACAAACTCATGTGCCAAAATTAAGGATAGCCATGAAATTCAATATAAAGTAAGTGTGCATTGTTTGTACCAGCATTAAAACAATACCATGTAATGATTCTGAGGTTTTTGTACACCGTGTGTCTATGTTGGCTGCATTATGGTGCTGTAAACATTAAGAAGGCAGATTGATTATATAACTGCAATAAGTAAGCTGGTCGTGTGCATGTTCTTGACATGTAATTGGTGTGTATTTTACCTAAATGGCCCAAAGGACTCATAATCACTATGTTAAGTGAGGAAGAATCATTAGGCAGCAGGAGGCAAGCCAAGCTCGATGGGTGTTCCAAGCTGTCTACATCCCACAGTGTGTCATTTCCAGGGTCTGGCAGGCATTCTGACTAGGTGTAAGTGTTAGCAAGACCTTCCGAAGTAGACATCCAAGGAGTATAGTACCACAAGAAAAGTGTTTATTTGGCCCAACTGCTAGACAATGCAGTCAGAGCATAGCAGACCACATCACCTTACTATAAGTTGCATCCCACTGGCTACTGCATTCAAAATCACCAAATTAGCATGGTGCAGAGAACATGAAGCATAGACTAAGGAATATTGGAGTTTTATCCTGTTTGCAGGGTTCAGATTAAGTCTTAGCTGTGATTACCAACATGTTCACATATGGTGAGAATAAGGAAGTAGGTAAAGTCTAGCTAACATTGAACATGATCATTATGGAGATGGAAATATCATTAGGCTTCATTTACACCCCTTCCATGTCATGTTGTTACGGGCAGCGTGTACAACAAATCTTTCAATGGTTTATGATGTTTTTCAATGGTGCTGTAGGTGGTTTTTCCTGTTCTTGAATAACCAATGCCCGTCCAAGTTGAGCTACTTTAGTAGACAACCTTGTTCTCAGCATGGGAGCCCATTTTACCGCATGTGTTGCTGTTTCAGAGTGATCACACACAATATAAACTGTCTACCACATTATCTTATGTGGTCTGTTATTGCGAGGTGGACTTAGTGCAGAGTAGGCAGATATCTGTTGTGAATGTCTTAGGATGTACTTAAGTGGGACTGTTCTTTGCTCCTAATGTTGGTAAAAATGCACTAACTTACCTTAGCCTTCATTTTTGCACATGAATGTATAGTTACTAAAATTATTAATCTTTAAGTCATGGTAAGTAGAGTATATATTTCTTAATTCACTGATTCATTTAATCATACAGACCTGAATAAATTAGAAAATTACAGTTGACTCCATATCAATCATTTTTCAGGGGACTGTTAACAAATTTTCATACATACGGGATTTCAGTAGATGAGGGTTCTGACATGTACATCAATAAAATACAACTTCTGACCTTATTAGACTTAATTTTGAGTATAATGAGAGCTGTACATTATCTGTGTATAATGTGTAGCTAATAAACACAACAAAAATGGGAATTTTAACAAAAAGGTATTACTGGATTAGTATAACTGTAAATAATACATTAAAAAACATTTCACCAAAACTTGTTTAAATAAAGAAAATATTGTCCCAAAATAATTGATTGTAATCCGACACCAAACGCAAGCTGACCTAAAACTTTCAAACTCTCAGAAAATGAAAATAATGTGACATTGAATAAGAGTCAAATTTTGAACGTCCCGCGTGCACTTGATCAGTTGAGAGGGTGCAGAGAATTTATCGATCAGGCAGCGTGTTCACGGAGGGTGGGGGTTAGTAACAGGAGTGTTAACCCTCCATGCTGCTACATGTTGCAGACACTGTGTGCGCAAGGCAAATGCCTGTCTTTTAAACGAATTAGTTTTATTTCACTGCAAAAGAAAGGTGTAATTTTGAGAGAGAAATGAATAAATTAGGTAATAAAACATAATTTCTCCACAGTCTTTAATAATTAATCATTTAAAACCATGTCCTCTGATTTTCATCTCACGAGTTACACTGTACTCGGGCTTGGTGCTCACCCATTATTAGATGACCAAAGGTGTCTCTTAGACCCTGACATTTTAAGAGTTTATTCAAAAGATGCATGTCTATTGAAATAAATTATTAATATAAATTCTCGAATTTCCCCACAAGAAGTTATTGAAAATGAATTTTATGCTTTGTGATACAAGTCACTCTATGTTCAAACAATTTTTGGCGACAAGAGGTCAAGTATATGCTATATGCTTCTGGGCATATAACTTTATTCGCTAAGATGCTGCCCCTAGAGTTAAATTAATATTACATTTTAAAATCATGTTGATTTTATGCCAGATACAATGGAACAACATTCTTACTGGAAAAAAAAGACCTTTAATCACAAAATAAAACATCTTTGCAAATAATTTCTCGTTAAAATGTATTGCGTAACATTTTCAGGTGAAAACATTTGCTTTTAAACATTAGTGATATTAAGTGCAACTATTTTGAGCGATGGATAATCGTAATAAAATTCTAATTTGTAAAACAAAATCCTCCCTCCATGTCCGAAGGCCAGGAGCAAGAGGATGGGTGGAAGGGCAAGAGCCTCCCTCGCTGTCTGGACCACGGGTTTGCGGAAAATGGCCAGCCGCTCCTTTCGGTTTTACCAGTTTGATACATGACAATCTTATAATGAATACACTTGTTACAATATGAAAAATAATGCTATATTATGACAGACAGCACAATGATGATAAATGTTATATCTAACACCAAGCACTTCAAATTGACATTATTAATTAAAGTGCCTACCACACATTAGACATAAATAATAAAATATAGGGTTAATTCATGATCCTCAAACGTTGTTGAATCAGCAGAGATAACTGCAGACATAAAAACTTTATGCAATCATTCATTATTTTTTCTGCACAAATCCTTTTCAATAAAAATGAATAGAAAATTGTTTACATTATACTCAATTTGAACACAGGCTTCTCTTCAATTACCATCATGGTTCCTTAATTTTTAGATGTTACAAAATGCTTATGTTTCGCTACTCATTTTGACTACACAAAACCTACCTCACATCTTATTACAGCATACATTAAATACTGTTACAAAATTACCTTGCAGATACTGTGTTAAATTTACATTGTAGGTTCCTAAATTCATCAACTCGGCTTAAAAATACTCTTATGCCTTTTATTTTTTTGTTACATCCTGTGAGTTATAAACGCATATTAATATTTCCTGAAATATAAATTTTTTTCATTATATTGTCTTCATTGTGCAATGACCATTCTGCTCTTGCATAATGATAGCATGTTTTTTCTTTTATACATTAATGGCAAGATATTGAAGGGGTTCCCTTTCCTATACTCCTAATCCTCACTTCTCTCTTAATATATCCTGGTTGCTCTCTGTTACTTCAATATTTAATACACAATACGACTCCTTAGGATCAGGGCTTACAGAGGGGTTACAGATGGCTACTTAATAAGCAAGACGATTTCCACTAACACGTTTATTATAATAACTCTATATTTGAACAAAACAATATATTGACATGAGCAGATCAAGGATACAATTACGTTACCATGATTATAGTCTACTATTACAAAAGTATTCAACGTAACTAGTCCCTATCCTTGCCACGCCTTAATTAAGTTATTACTAACGGGGGCTTGTGATCTGGGATGACACCCTACTGCCTACCTGGAGTTATGCTCACCAAATATCAGAAGAAGTGTAGATTGCCGTTCTGCCTGGAGCTCCTCCAGACCCTGGTCTCTCGTAACCTTCTGCTTCATGCTGCTCGGCACTGTACGCCGTCGCTGTTCAACACTCTCTGTCGTCTGGGTGAAGGGGGGGGGGGTCGCGCTCTGACCCTTTATAGCCTGGCAGTAATGGGTCAGAGGGAATTTGTTATCCAAACAGGGGGCTCGCAAAAAATCCATAGTCTGTTCAACCTTAACTCATTGTGTGCGGCCCCCTAGAGCCTGCCACAATATGTTGCATACTGGTTTTCCTAACCTTCATTTTAGTTTTTTTTCCACACTTATTCCCCATCTGGTTACCTAACAAAAGCTGAAACCTCCCGGCTTGGTATGTATGTGTGTATATGCAGTGTGTATCTCAATTCGACAGACAAACTTTGACTTGCAGGTTACTCACGAAAAAATAAGTTGAAAAAAAAAAACACGCACGCACGCACTCACACACACACATGGTCTAAAGTGAAGTTGGATCTGGAACACTTGTTTATTACAAATATTTGAGGTAATATTTAAGATGGATCACTGATTGTCTGGATAATGGTTAACTGATCAAAGATTTTCAAATACCACAACACTTGTTGCTTTCATCAAATTATTTCAGGTAAATAATTTCTGTCACTACCGTTATTTCAAACTAACATCCATGTCGCAGTAGCGTATTCAGGATTTAAGGGTGGATTATTGATCTTCATGTAACAATTAACAACAAAAATGTCACCTTCATGTTTTACTTACAAAATAATATTTATTAATATCTGGCAGGTGTAGCACGCACAATAAGTAATAACACACTTTTGCAGTTACTAAAGGGAGGGGAAGATTCCAGAGAGAGATGTACATTGCAGTGGTACTATAATAAACTTTTTCTTCTACTGCAACTTCAAAAATGTGCACCTCCCTTAAAATATAATTTTAGACCATTTGTTGTGCATATGTTTTCAACTTGTTTTTTTCATGATTAAGTTAAACCCAAAGTTTGTCTGTCATATTTAGATACACTGTGTATACAATGTGTATCTAAAATATAGAAACAAATTTTGATAGGCTATTTCTGAGGTGGAAAAGGAAAGATTGAGATAGGCAACCTATTGTCCAGGTCAAGTATTAAATTATATATATATATATATATATATAATGCAAAAACAAATTCATTTGTATCTAGAATGGTTTTTTTTGACAAACTTGGGAACAGCCTGCTTGTGGATTTGTTGACCAAGGCTCCAGAGGAGGAGCCCTTCTTTCCACGACAATCAAAGGTTTGGCATAAGTCTTACAGGTTCTGGGTTCTCCTCGACTGCAAACATCAGTGCCATCTGCTGTGCACGATGAGTTCTACGCCTTGGTTCTTGGTATTGATTGAAACATCAGTGGCCAAGCATCAGGCGCTACAAAATCACATATAAGGGTTACCAGATCACCTTCAGGTCTAACAACAAAGTAACATGAACCTGAATTAATTTACACGTCTTAACCAACACACTTTTTTTTTTGTATATTCTTAAGATACCGACAACAATCCCGAGCAACAAAGATAATTCGGTCAAAAACCCACCCAACACTTCATAAACCTATCCTAACTAAAACTATCACTAAATCAACAGTTCAGGCAATGCATACGCAGGTCCACATCTTTCTTTTGGGCTGGTCGATCCACTAGCCGGCATCAGGACTGTCCCACCCTTTGGAAGTCTTTTTATGCATACCCAATCTGGTGAATAGTAGTGAGAGCTTCTTCTTTATGAAGTCAGCACCAATGGCTCACCTTTCTAGGTTCAGTCATGTCAGGCAAAGTGCTGGAGCTAGTCATGTCCACCAGGACTGGGATTACAGTCACTGCGGGACGACTGCCCCACTGGAGCCAACTTCTGCAGAAAAGTCCTCAGATCAAGCTTCTTCAGTGACATGGGAGCTTCGGCCAGTATAGTGCTTCACTTCCAAAAGTCTTTTAGGTCCTCACTACTGTTACAATTTTTGTTGAATATATACATATATATATCGCATGTGCACACATGCACGCATGCATGCACACATGCATGTATGCACGCACATGCACACACGCATGCATGCACGCACACACACACATCTGGGGTTCCCTAAGGTAAAAATGTCCGTTACTTCATGTGAGTTGCAGCCTGAAGTTGGAGGAAGAATCCGTTGCCTGATCTTTCCCACCCCTTAAGCAAGTATAGGAAGTTAACTCCAGAAAAATAGAATTCAAAACATCTAGACCTTTAGCTGTACCAAAAATTTTTTACCTATCATCTCGGTCAGCGGCACACCAACTTCTCCCCTCGACTATGTTGACAACTGACTGGGGTTTAAGTTTCAGATTCAGAAAAATTACCACCCCAAAACAAAGTTTTAAAATTACATCATCTCTCCAAAAAAACATACAGAAGATTTATATCACCTTAATCATTATGCATTGTATTTACGTATATGGACAACTTTTATTGGTTTTTGTCTAAAAAGAAAACTTAAATTTGTACACGGCTTTGTATACATAACATGAATTCAACTTTTTTTTTTCAACGTCTATAATTATAATTTTTGCAGTGTCTGGTTAATCGACGTCTACCAATCTTACTCGTTCTCAAATTTACCTCCTGTAATTTTGAAGATCAACTGCTATATTTTTTTCCAATAATTTTTCCATATTGTTGACACTCAATTTCAGTGCCTGAACCTCTCTGAATCAGCTTAACATCTGAATTTGCCTCATTAATCTCCGACACATGTATTTACAACAACAAAGGTGACCAACAAGAAAAGCAAAAGGATGTGAGTAATATCTATAGCTACACAACACACACACAATCAATTACAGCTATATCCTCGTGAAGTTATAGAACACAGCAATCTGCAGCTATTTTCTTATGACAACTATAAAGACATTTGTGGCCATCAGCATCTCGTGTAGTGGCTCTAACCTTGCCACTTGCTCGGATGTGGTCCACTATGGGTCCCATAGGAGAACCACTCTGTTCCTCAGGTGTCCAACTCCCTCTCTTCTGTTTTCTTAAACTGTAAAATCTCCACAACAAGCACAGCAAAAACATCATAGTTAGCAACACAATTATGCTGGTTGACCCTATCTCTAATCCAAGGATAGTGTCAAGGTTTACTGCTTCTGCTCTGGGCAGCAGGCCTATCCCTACTAAATAGGGGTTTCTGAAGATTATAATTGACAGTACGATGACTAAACCCATAGAATTACTTTGTAAGTTCTGAATCTAAAAATTCTCATAATCAATGGGGTTTCCAACATAACAGTGGATGTGCTACTAACACTGGCGTCTAAAGTGATAATCAAATGAGGTATGGCAGGGGGCCAATTTTCTTCCAGACAATCACTAAATGAGGGGAAAACAGTTTGAGTTGACGTAGGGTGAGCAGGAAAATGTGATTTCTTAAATTTGGACCATACTGCTGGAATTACATTAATAATTCCAAACTCAGTTTTTGAGTTGAAATCACAAGAATACATTTCACTGATTCAAACCTCATTCAAAAATAACTTACAGTCACATGGTACAGCTACATCAATAGCACCTGGGTGCTCACTGTCATCCAACATCCTAGTTTCATGCTTACTTTAATTCTAGTTTGCCTCTGGCATACCTCTCAGGACCTACTTAATCAACTGAGATACAGACTGACAATTAAAAGAACACACTTCTCCTAAACGTTCTGCTGTAGCTCCATGAAAAACAGCTTTTGGGCATAAGGCCCATGTTACCACATCACCTGAATATCTGGGTACAAAACACAAATTGTCCTGGAAGGGTCTGCAATCCTGTATGGCTCTGCTTCTAATGGTTGTAGCCACATCTCCATTTCCAGCTAGGAAAGTGCAAAACACAATCTGAATTTTTCCACTTAAAAGTAACTGCAACAAAACCATACAACCTTCAGTCTGCATCTTTCTTAACTATAGGCACTTTCATTTTCACAAACAGACTGTCTTTAAAAATTTGACATGAGCGTATTTTTAAGTGATAGTAAACTTGTACTTTATTCCTTGGAATAGCTAGATATTACCCATCTTTATCAATTACTTGTTCAAAATATTCTAATTTATTCTTTAAATCCTCTGGCGAGACCAAAACTACTGGTAATTTGAGTGACCTACATTTATCGAAAATTTCAACTCTGAACAGTGTATAGGCTTGTTTTGCCATAATGGCTACTAGTAAATGCTGAGTCTGAAGGACATTTGAGAGTTCCAGTATAATTTATGCTCAACTGTCTTCTAAATCTTCTTTAAAAGAATTGAAGTATGTAATCAGATTGTAAAATTTGTTCTGCACCTTACCAAATAGTTCTGAGATGGTGTTATTGACAACTGATCTTGATTCAAAATGTTGGCTAAGGCTACATGGTTTGTCAAAACTTGTTTATTCATAGCTTCATGGTGATCCACTAGTTCTTGTTCATTCCTAAACAATCTACCTGGTATTGTGTAGCAATGTTACAACACCATAAGCAATACTCCTAAAAAAATCAATCCTCGTTTCGTCCTACTGCTGCGGTATTTACTTTTTCTAATAAAATGTCGGAAAGTAACTATAAACTTTTCTGATCTTTCTGAAGGCTGCAAAATTCGGGAAAGCCCTTACTAACACATGTAATCTGTTTGGCCATTTTTCCTATGCTTTCTGTCAGTTTTTGCAGCCATGCGGTCTTGAAGAGGTGTAGATCGTTACCTTGGTCACTGGCTGGAAGTGGGCTTCTACCACCCCTCCCATGGCTAAGGGTTCCACAGAATCACAAAGGGCCGATCTCTGCACTGTGGCCACTCACCACAGGATGGTTGCCAATGCTATTGACCCTAAGGTGTGCCAGACTGCCTGTTCCTAGTGCTGCAGAACAAGGTTGGGATTGCCACTTATCTCAATGGTGATTCTCCTAGAACCAAAATTTTACCCAGAATTAAATCACACTTCGACAAATATATTTCCTCTGTTGTTATTTTTTTTTCAAACCTTAATATTAAAACAAACAACTAAAAAAAATACTAGCATAATTATTCAGCGAATGACAAAGATCCATGGGTGACTGGCACTGGAGTGTGATATCGTGTCTCTGCCTCACATGCTGGACCTCCATGGTGGGCTAGGTAACATGTACCCTCCCAGGGGTAGCGCTCTCAAGACAGATCATTCCCCCATTGCAGCATGGGGTGTCCACGACTCATTCGCCTCTCTGGTCAATCACTTTCTTCATGGCTGTACCAGTCCATGATCTACACGTACAGCAGAAATGTTCTGGAAATGCTGGAAATATGCAGTGACAACAGGAAAACTGCATTTTTTCGTCAACAACTGGTAATTGGGAACAAAAGTGAAAACTTAAAGACCACCTCAACTTGACAGTTTGAGAACCAGAAAAAGTGCCAGTACCTAAATTAACATCTCTGGAAGACTCAGTTGCAAGCCTCAGTGAAAAAAACATGGAAAAATCTCTAAACTAACCAGCCAAAAAAATAATTATAAAATCCCAATGTCCCTTGAAATAATTAAGAGAATTAAAAAAAAAAAAGGTATCCACTCCTAACAATAAATAGTAACTCGTCCTAACAAAAACAATCTTCCCCAAAGAAAATAAAAGTATCTGAACAAAAAAATATATTGAAAAACATTTTTTTATGCTGTAATTCTACTTCGTTACAATATTATAAACTAAACATAATAGCAATACATTTTCCAAATTCAACAACCAAATGCTAACTATTATTCCTTACACGAAATCTATACTAGATGGGCACAACACACACTGATATTCCACTAGTAACACAATAATGATGATCATTTTGACGCATGTCTGGTTAACTAAGGTTGGGACACGTTCATCATGGCTTTAGTTGCGCTTAGGTCAGAGGCACGCCTAGGGTTTTTGGTAGGGAATGCATCCGGCTGGATATGGCAATCGAGCACGTAGCCTTGCGCAGGGGAACAAAGTTCTCTAGGTTTTTGGTGACTAGTCCCTTATGTTTATACCCCTTCTTACTGACCACATTCTTAGTTACCGTTGGCGACTGGCGGGAGGTGTTAGGGTTACTTGACTTACTGACGTCTTGATGGCAAGTGGTGGCTGGCTGTAGATGGTCGATGCTGGTATAGTCGGTCAGGACGGCAGCGATGACACTGGGCTCGACAACACAAAACTTACGGTTCCACCTTCCTGCTGCTGAACTCCAAAAGGTGGCATTGGAGATTCCAAGACGTCTCTCTGTCTCGTTCACCACACCACTCAGGACAGGGTGGTAATCAGAGTGCGTACGAGTAGGGAGAGAGACAATAGTATACACACATACTTGCGATGATGGTATATCCAATAACCTAAGTAAGGTGGCGCGTTCTCGTTCGGCCTGTTGTTCCGCTGTAGTGGGAGTTAAACCAATCTGCTGCTTGGCAGCAAGATGAGCAATCCTTTGCTCCTCCCTCCTTGCTCTGTATCTCACCTTATATGGCATAGAGTAGAAATGGCTGCTGAGAACAGCAGGTCGGGCACCATGGGCACGAAGACAAACCCTAGAATAGTTTCTGCCCAGTAATGGCACCACTCTAGCTGGCAGATCAGAGACTTTGGAACCGTGGGAGCCACCTTGGCTATTTACTGGGTGTGTTTCTCAGCCAAGGCCAAGCCGTAGCACCCAAGTAAATATCCTGCCAGCACCTTGTTGCTTGGTGGGGATACAACTCTGCCGTACTCTCTCTCCTGGGTTGAAAAGTATTCCTAGTGGTTGGGGCTCCTCTGTTATATTCCTCCAGCACCTGGGTGCTAGATGGGAATGCTATAAATGGCCATCTAATGGGTGTGTATCGGACTGGTGCCACCTGAAGGGGCGTCCTCGGTTGTAGCTAGTTAGTAATAAAATCTCCCGTCCCTAGTTGGTAGTGCACGACTCTATGTTCTCTAGCAGCTGATTTGGAATTACTCTAGAAATGATACAGTTGAAAGAAACAAAGCTGTGTTTATTAATTGTTTAGTAAACACAGTGACACGTGCTAGCTCCTGCTAATCAGGCGGGTGGCTGTAATAACCTACGTTAGCCAGGTGTAGGTGACCTGGTCCTAGGCTAATTGGGAAAGTTTAATAAAAACTGTTGAAGATTAATTGATATAAAAACGAACTATCTAGAACTATCTAGAAAGTGGGGTGTCTAAAAGAGATTGTGAAGGTTGGTGTGTGGAATGTCTCTAGTTACCAATGAAGAGCTTCTGATAACTGTTGTCGATTGACGTCCCTGGAGCATCGGTCGCGGGTGCTGCAGAGCTGTAATGGTGACAGCAAGGCTGGCAGCAACTGGTGGCTGCCAAAGACTGTTGAGCTTTTGGTGGCATCCTCTGGAGGGCTGCTGAAGATATCGCAGTAGTCGGAGGCCCAGCACTGGAAGTGGTGGAGCGAGCTTGAAGAACTGGAAGGAACAACTGGTGTGGTCCACCGCGCATAGACTTATATAGTCAGGGTTGCTGGTGCTTTGTAGACTTCAGGGGGAGGGGTGGTATAGCGTATGACGTCCTCTGGTGCGAGGCCAGAGTGGAGGTAGTAACCCTCTAGTCATCTCTCGGCCTTTGCGTATCTTCGGTGGCGCTCGGCCATGCCTTGAGGCAGCTGACTGCTTGTTGGCTCGCTGTGGAAGGGGAGGGTGGGTTGACATGCCGCTGACTTGTGCAACTCCTCATATCCATGTGTCTGACTGTCCTCCAGGATTGTGGCAGGCCGCGACATCCGTTTACCGGTTGGCGCAGGGTTTGACTCTCTCGTGGGTAGAAGTACGTGTACTGGATTTGAAGTGAGATGAGTCGTAATCGTATTAATAGTGATATAAGCGGCACTTTTATTTGATAAATTATCACAACTAATGTAAACCAAGAATTTCTAATGGACAGATAATTCATCAGTCTGTCGTTTGAAGTCTCCCTTTTCTGTCTTGATGGTAGCAACACGTACCAGTTCATCATTCCTAGAGTGGACTTGAGTAATGATGCCTTTCTCCCGTACAAGTGGCGGAGGGTTGTCCTCCTTGATGATGACCATATAGTCAATTACCAGATTAGGCAGCACATCGTTCCATTTTGTTCTTTGTTGTAAAATTCCAAAGTAGTCTGTGGACTAGCTTTTCCACACTTTCTGTGTGAAATGCTGAACCTATTGCCACCTAGACAGCGATTAGCACTCGGGAGTAGTAAATTGGGATCAGGGAAGAAAGCATTAAAGATCCAATAAGGAAATTGCCTGTAGTAAGGACTTGCAAATCCATGGGATCATTAGATAATGGGCACAGTGAATGAGAGTTTAAGCAGGCTTTAACCTGACAGAGCACAGTGTTGAATTCCGAGAAGGTGAGAGAAGCGTACCCAATAACTCTGTGCAAATGAGACTTTATTGATTTTCTGTCAGTCCTCCCCCCCCCTCGCACAGGCCACCTATGTTTTCTGTCAGCCCCCCCCCCCCCCCCCCCCTTCGCACAGGCCACCTATGTCCTGTGAAGTTGGTGGCAGAGAGTGAAAGTCAGTTCCTCTCAGACACCTAAAATCATGTATATCAGACTTTTTTTTCTCTGATGACAAAAATTCCTTTATTTCTCGATGTGCACCAACGTTTGTGCCATTATTATAGTAGATATTTTTACACAAGCCTTTTATGGCTACAAATCGTCTTGGAGAAGTAATGAATACCTCTGAAGACAGATAATTTAATAGCTCAAGATGAAGTGCCTTTGTAGCCATACATACAAACAAGGACACACAACATTTCACTTTAATGTTGCTTCGAACTAATTCTGATTTGATATTGAATGATCCACCAAAGTCTACGCCTGTATTTGTGAATGGCCTTGACACTGTAACTGGAGGTTCTGGTAGCTGGTCCATCAATTTCTGAGATATACTGGCCTTCAGTCTCGGGCTGATAATAAAAAGTGAGTATTTGGAACTATCAAAGGATGTTGCTGTTCAAACTCCAATAATGATTTCTCCAGCCTTCCACCCATCCTGAGGAGATGTCTTCCATCTAGCAATGGGCCTAAGCTCTGGGTGAACTGTTGTTTATCACCATTTGATTTGACAAGAAGTTGTAAATTTCTTTCTGGAACACTTCTGCTTGAACTTGTTTTATGCGGAGTATGGCTTCTTCTGATAGTTCACTTGGTTTTAGATTATCATGATGTTTGTTGTCCTTGTTCTTACAGCTGTGTATGAATGACAAGCAGTAAGCAGTAACTATTTGAAGCCTCTTCTACGAACTTGAGAATTTTCTGAGCAAATCCTTGCTGGAATGGCAAAGGATATTCAGGATTTGTGTTACCTGCTGTCTGTTCTGTTTCTTGCTATACTCTTCTGACATTACTTCTGCAGGTGCTGTAGGCCATTGAGATTCATGGCATCTTAGCCAGTGTGGTCCACACCACCACATCTCAGACTCCTTCAGTATCAGTGGTTCAACTCCTCGTGAGATTATGTCAGCAAGGTTTTCCAATGAACTGACGTGGCACCAGTCATTGATGTTGGTTAGTTGCTGGCTGTACTTCAGAGACACTATTGAATACAAATGTTTTCCACTTAGATGACATTGCAATTAGCCATGCCAAAACTAATGTAGAATCAGGCAGAGTTGTACCTGGGTAAAAATTACTGTCAACACTTCAGAAATCTTCTGATACATGTTTGTTAGAAGTACAGTACTACATAGCTTCAATCTTGGAAGTAACAATTGTTTCAATGGGGCAACCCTAGATTGAGAGCACAGAAGTTTGACAGTCAGATTTTCATCTTGATCTGTTTATTGTGCGTAGGTGCAGGCACCATAAACAGATTCACTGGCATCAGGAAAACCATGAAGCTGCAAGTCCATTTGTTTGTCCATGCATATTACCATCATATCAATTGAAATTGCACTAATCACAGGCAGTTAGAGTTGAAGATTAGATCATTAATTATGTAGATGGCTGGGAAGGTGCTCATCCCAGTCTAAACTTGCTAGCCATAATTGTTGGATGAATATCTTGCTCTAAACAACGATAGGACCCAACAAACCTAGTGGGTCGAAAATTGATGCTAACATTGCTAAAACGTTCCTTTTTGTAAAGACCTCAACACTCTTAATTTTCAGTGAAAATATAAATTTGTCAGTCACTGTGTGCTACAATAACCCCAGAGTTCTATGGTGTTTTTATTATCAAAGCTCAGAGGCAGTTGCAGCTCTTTGTCTTGTGGACGAGCAACGTAAAGCAACTCAGGAACATTCGAAGACCATTTACGCAGTAGAAAGACCTTTCTTCATCATTTCAATCCACTCTGATTGAAATTGTGAAGTTGGTTCTACTGTCTCATTACCACTAATAGTCATAAACTTAGAAATCTCATGCTGCCATCTCTAATTCTGCAGGATAGTTATGTTTTTCGTCTCTGATTAGTTGCTGCAAGCACCTTGTTGCTAGGAATGGTGCCGATGAGATCCCATACGTAACTGTTTTAAGTTCATAACTCTTCAAAGGAGAATTGCTAGATAGCCTCCAAATTATTGTTGTAAGTGTCTTATCTTGTGGATACACCTGAACTTGTTGGTACATTTTTGCAATGTCAGTAGAGAAAACAATTCTATGTATGCAAAGCTCAGTAGAATGAAATGCAGATCCTCTTGAACTGCCGGCCCTACCTACAGAAGGTCATTGAGTGGAATTTCATTTGTTTTTTCAGATGCATTAAACACAACTCTGAACTTTGTGGTGGAACTGGATTCCTTTACAACACCATGATATGGCTTCAGGTTTGTTGCTGTATCATTCTTGTTCTCCACAGGTGCCATGTGACCGAGAACTGCAGTAATTTTTTTCTTGTCAAGTTGCCATTCTAGCTGATGAAACTTCTTCCTTTTTGCATTGCACCAATCTCCAAGATGCTTATGACCAGCCCTGATAGGTAGCGTAGCTTGATAAGCTCTATTATCTTGTCTAGTAGTGCACTCCACAAAATCTCCTTCACATTCAAACTCTTCTGCTGTTAGTGATTTTGTTATTAATTCTCTGACTGACCAAAATATCTCTAATTGGTTATGCAATGGATCGGTCTGAGTGAAATACGCATGGCTTGGTTGTCACTCCACACTTTTGATGTAGGAGTGTAATCCTCCAGATAAGATGTATCTTAGTTTGGTTTTCTGTACGTTAAGCAATCCTTTATGTTGATATGTTTGAATTTCAAGCAGTTCAAAAAACATTTCAGCTCCAAAGAGTAAATCAATGTCACCAGGAAAATGGAACTGGTCATCTTCTAATCTGCAGGAAATTGCCACTTAGAGGTGTTTATTTATACAGCAGGCATTTGGCTTGTAACCTGAGAGAATACAAGACATGTCAACTTTCCATTGTAAGAGATGTGCATAGAATTGAACTCAAATGTTGATACTACGAGTTGTGGTTGAAACTGTGTTACTTATCCCTTTGATATGCACTTTATTCCTTGTTCGTTCCATTTGCAGACATTTTATCATGTTTTCACCAATGAAATTTGATTGGGAATAACGGTCCAGGAGTGCACGACATACATTTAGCTTACCTAATCAATCCTTGACAGTGACCATGGCAGTTTCTAATAAAACATGTGACATTGTTTTATCCTTCAGTGTGCAGTAGCTACCTTGTAGTGTACTGGGATTGTCAAGGGATTCTTCATTCCTATGCAACAAAGTGTGATGCCAATTACCACACACCATACACCGTCCTGATTTCACTTTTTGAGCATTTTTTTTTCGGCTTAAACAGTTAATATGCAGCCCATTATCTTTAACTACCAAAAATATTTCATCATTGAATTTTCTGAACTTTTTGCAGTTTTCAACCACATGACCAGCATTGCATACTGCACAAGAATCATTAGTATGTGTTGTGACAAAGGTGTCCATTATTTTGGCATTGACATAGCTAGTGGACTGCCACCTGAAACTTTATACTGCCTTCTAGTTCAATTGCTGTCCCTCCAAACAACTGCACTTGTGACCTAAGAATTCAAACAATTTTTGTAATGTTGGCAGAACTTTACTTGACGAGTGAAACTCCTTATTCCTCGTCTTACTCTATAAGCTCTGAACAAGTATATAAATCATTAAAGCATCCCATATTTGTGTTTATTGCCCCATACTGTGTAATGCCTTGAGATTAGTTTTGATTGCATCTAACATTTGACGCAATTGAGTTGATTATTTTCAGTAGCCATAGTAGGATGCTTCATTATCTGTGCGAGTGTTAATGAGTTTCTCATTCTGGTATTTTTTCTACATGCAGCTTCCAAGCAATTGAATAACCACCCTCACTTATTTGTATATGCTGAATGACTCATCTCGCATCACCATAAAGAGATGATAACAGATGGTGAAACCTTTGAATTGTGGGCATTGTCATATTTTCACCTACTAAAGACAGAAATGTAACCTAGAATGAGACCTAATATTGAATGTTACAATTTAATTGGGGAAGTGACAATTGGGGCAGTTTTACATGAATTGTAGTCTCCTGGTGTTGTTTTGATTTGTCTGCATTGGTTTTCTTAATTTTCTGTTGCTAATAACTTTGTAGTCTACAGTATCTCTCTTTCATGTCTGCACATTAAGTTTCGATATCTACAGATTCTACTAAACTATCATAACTCATCTTTAATGACATTAAACCTTGTCCATTTTTATTGTAATAATTGTAATCAGACTCCTAACTCACTAGGTTTAGGGCTTTGTTTCTTGTACTGTTGTAAATGCTGCCTTTATTGTCGAACAAGAACAACTTATGTTTTTTTACCTGAGTGTCCATGACTAAACTGAAGCTACACTCAAAACAGGAAGAAAAAAAGAGAAGGAACTGGAAAGGACATGAATGCTAACCATCGTCTCACCTTTGAACTTTAGATGCTTGTGTACTCTGTCAGTGTCGCGAGTTGGCCGGCCATTGCACTCGCTTCATTTCCTTGCAGTTTTGAATGATGTCCTAACTGCTCCTGAACAGTTGACTAACAGTTTGTGTAGCACAGTGCTTACTGATATTCCCAACGCGGCTGAGGTTTCCCAGTACAGCTGACAAGATTAATGTGTGAAACAATGTGATGAACTTGCCGTAAATTATATCCTGACTTTGAGGATCATATTCACCACTGGCAACTCTAATTTAAAAGAATTTGATCACCTTCACTTGTAATGGACTGCAATTCCTTTATTAGTATCACTTTACATACACGTCTCATTAAGCCGGCCCTACACGATACCCATTTCCATAGCGGTTTTCATACCCATTTTATGCTTGTGTTTCTGCTCCTATGTAGGTTACAATCCAGCCCCTTCCAGAGGGGTCTGGCTCAGGGTATTACAGTTTTCATACCAATGGGAATGCCCAAAACAGTAATAAAACATGTTCTAAATTTCTGCTATACCCACAGAGGTGTGACAGACAAGATGGCTGACACCCGAATATTAACCTCAAACTATATATGTCTGTTTACAAAAAAATTACAGGTTCTGTAAACATATTTATGTACAAAGTGAAACTTAATGTACTCATAAGTAATGGTAAGCTTTTCAATTTACCTCCACGATCATAATAAAACAATAAACCCAACTAAATTTTTTTAGTAATTTTATGTAATACATTATTGCTGTTTATAAATTAAGTTATTGCCAGAAAATGCTTATTTATAGAATATCTTTGTCTAAAAGCAATAATGCAAACCAAAGCTAAATAAAAAAATACCACAGGCAGCCAATTTCACTGTGCAGTTACTTGCTTATTGTATTATTGCTTTTATACAAAGAAATTCTAGAAATAAACATTTTCTGACAATAACCTAAATTATAAACGACAATACTGTATCACATAAAATAACTAAGAATTTTATTACGATGGAGATTTGAACTCTAAAACCAAAAGCTTTGTGGTGCAAACCCACGCACTAACCTATTGTGCTACACACAACTGGCAAATGGCAAATGGACTGTGTAAAACCATTATTTAATATATGTAGCAGGACCCCCTCACATAAAAGCTTTATTATTAGTATTGTGATATTTTCCCCTTACCGTATAAGCTTGTTTAATTATGGAGAGCACAAGATTGATTATTATGCTTGTCAAAGATAAATATTTAAATAATTTAAAAATGTTTTAATTAGTCACGTAAATGTCAGTTGTACATAAATGTGAAAACAGTACCTTGTTTTTTATACGTACGCAGTGTTGTTACTAACATTATTTTCCATACATTAATAGTGTAGTACTTGTAACAGAAACTTAAATAAATACCATCTTCAGAAAGAAAATAGTCTTTGTACTTTTTATTTGTACCACAAAGCACCTACATATAATATCTGATTGCATTTGTACCCAGCCAACTGCGGAATGTCTGTTATTTACAAATTGTTTTGCGTGCCATTTACAATTTTCTGTTAGCATTTTAGGTAACATGTGGGTATGAACTGATGCATTCTTTCTTCTCTTCAGCTATTGAAACTTTTATGCCTTCTGTTGTGCCCATGGGAATGACATAAGGTAGGAGAAATAAGGTATCGTGTAGGAATGGCTTTAGTAACAGTTACAATGGCTAAAAAAAAATCCTCATAATCAATACACAGTTAAACACTGCTCAGAGCTCGTGGTAGTGGGCACAAGGAAGCATTGTGCATGCTACCTACTGGTAGCCATGCGTACTAGATGAGCAGGAGATGGTGACAAAAATGGATCTGTAGATAACATAACTAAATATGCTGTTGCACAGACACCTGGAGTTTGTGTTTATATTCTTAGCTTTATGTAAAAACTTGATATTTTATTATGAATTTTTATTCAGATTGTGGAAAACTGTAGTGTACAGTGAAGTTTAGTTAAAAAGCATAAATTAATTTTTCAAGGTCACCATCACCTGCACTGTCAAAGAGCAGTTCGAAACCACCTATGAAAGATGTAAAAGAAGATAACAAGGAGACTGAGCCATCGTCCTCACCAGATTCTCACAATAGTGGAGGAGAGTTGTTGGACTCCACAAAAATTACAAGGTAAGTTATGTTTTCAGTATTATATTGTTACTAGTTGCAACTGAAATACTGTATGACTAGAAATTTTGTTAGAGCAATTGTTTGTAGCAACATAGATAACATTTTGGTAAAATATATTCATGGAAAAGTGAGCACTTTTAAGGCTTTCCCAGCAGTCATAATAACCAAAACATTATATTGTATTGTGGTCTGAGATGTTAACTTTGAGAGCTATAAAATGTATAAACTGTGTTTATTTGTCACATGACAGATTTATATTAATCATTAGCGAAATTATACAAATAAGCAGAAAGGAATTTTAAACATCGCCTAAAAAATGTTTACTGTGAATAGCCTTTATTTATGTTTGTTTTCAGAGCGTTTTCTTCTTATGATGATTTAACTTATTTACATATTGAAGTTCCATTTCGTGCGAAAGTGCAGGTGTTCAATGTTCTTTTGGTGAGCTTTTGATTTTCCCATTAGATATAGTGTTTTAAATCAAAAGTTTAGTGCAAAATTTGTTATATGTACACTGCCTTAAGAGGGAAAAGATAGGAACTAATGCTGCACAAAATCTATCTACATAAATGCACTAGTTAGCTAAGGTCGGAGCTGAGTCACAAGCCCATTGTGTTAGTTTAAGATGCTGGCTAGGAAGACGTATAGTGTCGGCCACGTTGGGGCTGCGGTAGAGAAGGTTTGTTGACGGCTGCTTGGGTAGTCAAACCCCTGAATATTAAGCGTAATTGCAAGTTGATAATGTACAGTAGATTTGTGAGCAGTTTGTTTAGTAAAGTAAAAAGTGTACAGCGACCATCGTGATGTCAGCATCACAAAGGACATTCAAGTAATGTCAAACTGTTATTACAGGGGGCATCACGCTGAGGTGCTTTCCCTGTGTAAGTACGCTGGCATGTAGGTTTGCATACGGAAACAAAACCAGGTGTGGATAAAATTATATTAGGGTGATGCCTTACCTTGGATACTCCTGGACGCAGAACTCTAACTGGTGGAGACTGGTGGCTTCTAGGTGTTGGCTGCTGAACAGTGGCCGGCGCTGGCTGTGGTGAAGTTGTGCCCAGGTAGTATTCCAAGCTAAAGGATGATACTAGGTGGGGAGGATATGCGGCGAGAATTGGGTCATAACCCAAGAAAGAATCCTGGTAGTCTGATCAACCAGTGTATTACATGAGGTTTACCAGATATCTGAGTAGGTGGTTCAAATATAGCTGGTGGTGTATCTTCTTGTTTCTCAACTAGATCCAGAATTTAATTCACTAAGTTTTGCACATCAACTCTGCATTTATGTTTGATACCACCTTTACGGTTGTATGGCATTGGAATGCTGTTAACAGAGTGAAAAGTATGTTGCGTAAATGAAGCTTGTTAACAGGGTGAAAAGTATGGTGCATAAATGAAGCTTGCATGGTAGCAGTGACAGGTGAGGTTTCACTGTGGTTCAGTGGTTAGATCAGTCCTCTCTCCATTCCTTTGGTCTTTTACAGTAGTGAGGCAGAGTAGGGATGTACTCTAGTAATGAATTCCACACGTGAAAGTGTTAGCCTGCCTTGATGGCTTTCTTAAGTGAGGTGTCTGCTATTCATATATGCAAGATCGAATACTGGCCAGATAGGCCTAAATAGAATAAAGCTAAATATTATAAAATATATTATAACTAGGGTTTATCGGTTCTCACATTTTTAGTTCGGTTCGGTTTTTGGTTTTAAATGTCGGTTCTCGGGGCACTCGTGCAGACACGTGTCCCATCTCTGTTTCTTCCTGCAATAGTGGTTTTGGACTTGCCCATAAGGATTGTTGCATTCCAAGATGGGACACAGTCGTAAGTAGTGTGAGCTACATAAAAGCGCAGATAGCGCCATGCGTCAGACTTGATCAATTATATTCCAGAATTGTAGATTATTCACAAGAAACTTTATCACTCAAATAACCTTCAAGGTAAGTAATGATAACTGGTATAAGGCATGAATAGGTTTGCACCATTCAAAGCACAAAAAGGATGTCATCCAGTTAGAGTACAAAAATTATAATTTAAAAAAATGAGGGTATGGTGCATAACCACCATAAAGATAATATTCAGTACCAGCAATACATAATTGAAAGTTGCCAAGACTGCAGTAAATGTCAGCAAATATATTCCATTTATTATTGATAAATGAGTAAAGTGATTAAAGTTGACCTCCCATGGCGCAGTCAGTTGGTGCACTGCCATTCTGCGGTGTGGGAAGAGGACATTCAACACAGTCATATAAAAATGTTACTCTATATGCACATATAAACAGTTATATGTGAATTACAATAAATATCTAACAAACCACATAAACTACATTCGTGAAAACAGCTAAAGAAGCTTTTTTTTCTTCCACTTACGAATGCTTTTCTTACCGTTCAGTGTTTTGGTGACACGTGTTTCATTATGTCATACGTCTTGACAGTTGATAACATCAGAGAATAATGCACCTCACTTCATCATCATGTTTCATACAAATACAATTTATGTTAGCATCACTTCATGTTACTTGGCACAATAATATTTAACACCAAATATAATACGTAACGTTTACAAAATAACTGAGGTCAATCAGAACACTTCATAAATATAAGAGCACATCACAAAGTATGATCCAATCACACATCTTATCACATGTCTGCTTTAACAGTATTACTGGGGAACAAAATTTATGTAGCCTTTGTAAGCCGAGATAAAAGTTCACATTTGGACACGTTGCTAATGAATCAGGCATGACCAGAGCCTATGGGACAAATGTAGCATGTCATGCTCGAGATTACTGGTCAGCACATGTCCTAGTAAATGCAATAATTCAACATATCAAACTGGAGAAACAAAAAATAATTTCAACTATAATGACAGGAAATTAGTCAAAATTCACATGTTCATATGGCACTCTCTGCAAGACAAAACGACAAAGCTGAAGAGTATAAAACCCAGCACACCACAAAAAATACACTGCTGGACATGGAAATAGCAACATCCATAAGGTGTTAGCAATTAGTATAAAACCCAGCGCACCACAGAAAATACGCTGCTGGACATGGAAATAGCAACATCCATAAGGTGTTAGCAATTAGCAATAAAATCGAGACCACATACAGTAAAAATTGTGCAATGCAAGTTGTTAGAGTGACGTCACAGAAATGCCACTACAACACAATATAGGGTGTTCTTGTAACCAGTACCCAGTGCTTAAAAAGGCCATACATCAGGCTGGAAAGATATCTGCATGTTTGGAGGCAGATCAGTAGGCCACATTGTCACCCAGACCCTTTTGAACGGGCTCATATGGCTGAACTGCATGAAGCTGGATGGTAGGCTCATTGTATAGCCATTCATCTTGTCCATATCATCACCACTGTGATACAATGTATGCATGTATGGATACACACATCGTACGTCATGTAAAGTAGATACTGGTATTACCACACACACCACTCTAGCTAGAGATAGTCTTATCTGCTAACGTGCAGGAGCACAATATGGCTGGCATCAAATCCAGAGAGATTTAGCTTGCATTCTGTGGGACCTACACTGTATTTGCCAGTCTCAACGAGATCCATTTGTTGCCGTTTGAAAGAAGTTGGTGTACAGTTACTGCGTCCACTGTGATGATTGTCTTTGGCCCTCTGCATTGTGTGACATGCCGTCAATAGTGCCAGGAATGTCAGAATGTCAAAGTTGGTGAGGTGCTGTGTTCTCCAATGAGTTCCGCTTCATTCTTAATTCCGATGATGGTCATAGTAGGGTTTACAGGGTGGCTACGCTTCAGGAAAACCGGAAAATGTTGGGGATTTTTTTTGGTCATGGTAAAGTCAGGGAGTTTCCCAAAAATAGAGGGGATTTTTGAGGCAGTAATAGTTTAATTTAGTGTATGCATTTTAATTTTTTTACTTTTTCTTAAGAGTAATATTTTTTCCAGAATTCGTAATGATAAAATTATTTGGTTTCTGTTTATGTTGGATCGGTTGTGCAGTTACAAACATTCTTTAGTGCGTATATCGATAGGACTTGCGTTTATATATATCGATGCACTCATTTAATCATCGATGAGTCGATTCCAGTTTTGTTACGCGCATTCTTTGGCTAATCTGGTTGCATGAGGTAAAACATTTTTTTTTTTTTTTTTTAAATTTTGATGCAATTTGTTTTAACAAAGGTTGATTAAGATAAGTATTATTTTACTTGAAGAAATATATATTGTGCAATGAGAGTGACATAGTAATGCTAACCAGTATGCATTTTTTCTGTGATTACATAGTGGAATGTGTCTGAATTTAGTCAGAGCAGTAGTGAAATTTCTTTGTTTTGTGTTGGCAACATTAATCAGTGCACCATCAGTTGCTTGTTGGTAATTATTACAATATGCAAACATTAGTGCATTCAAGTTTTGTTGGTTATTTTGGTCGGAAAATTTATATTGAAGTATCTATAAGCAGAACAGTTTATGTAATTATTATGTGAAGTGCGTATGTTTGACTTTAACGATACTGCATTTTTGTATCAACTTGCTAAGTGTATGCTACATAAAATGGCGGACGATACGCCTACTGAAAGGTTTTTTTTTTTTTAGCTGGAATTTGCGGTGTTTTACATTTGTGCATATTATAAAAACTTTTGTGAAATAAAATAATAGTACTAATTTGAAATGGTCATATGCTTGCATACATGAACTTTTTTTCCTTCCACTTACAAATACTTTTCTTACTGCTCAGTGTTTTGGTGACACATGTTCAAGAATTACTTCTGTTAATATTAGTGATTTAACAACACAAGCGGTCTAAACCCGCTGGAAGAATATGGTTTGTGACAGTCAACATTACTAGCTTCTTAGAAGTGAAAATTTTGTCCAAATAATGTCTTGTTCAAAAAGTAAGAAAACTGTGATCAATAAACGGTGGTTGCTAGATAGTAATTTCTCTGTGTGGTTGTGTCAGGCAAGTGATGATTATTCTGCATATTATGTTGTTTGCAGAATATCTTTTTTCTCTTAGTAACATGGATAAAAGGGCAATCTCTAAGCCACATGGCGGGGAAAAAACACACAGAAGGTATAAATAATAATGCCAATTCAGTTACTTAAAGAGCATTTTTTAAGACCACTGCTGCCACTAAAATCCCGCAGCCTCAAGATTTGGTAGGGCAATCTTCACAAGCAGAAAGTAAAACAAATGTAAGTTCAGACATGCCAGTAACCAACACCCTCACTGAAAGTGATTCCAGCCGTTATAAAAAGGCAATATATCCTTCAAGTGTTTGTGTTCAATGAGAATGTGATGAAATCTGAAATTATTTGATGTAATCATAGTATCATGCAACACCAGTATATACGTGGAGGATGCATAGAGTGTACCACTTTTTCAGTTAATGTTTCTAGATTCAGAAATCTCTTAAAAAATACAGCTTCAGAGAACAAAGTTGGCTTGTACATCATTATGGAAATAGTCTATCAACAAAGAAACTTGTGTGAAAATTTTTCAATTATTTTCAGATGTTACATCTAATTTTATTATTTATCGTTAATATGATTGTGAATCTCTATAGTGCACTATGTGAAGTTGTTAACATTCAGCTTTGTATTTTCATATGGAGGTGAACATTAAATTTTTTCGAAACAGTCATGATGTAAAATATAAATAAGCTCTGCATGTATCCAGTAGATGTTCATGATATCAAAAAAAAATTTTCACGTGTTCGTTGTAATTTTTTAAATGATTAAGTACCAGTCTTAATAGATTTGTTGATGAGTGTATATGAAATTCTCATGCCCAAATCTGTGTTTCAAAATGTTTTCATACTATATTTTTAGGTTCATGAAACCAAACTTTAGTTGGGAGAAAAAAAATACAAATTACAGTGATAGTAAATATAATGGGTATTTCATGCAGTTTTCTAAAGAAATCAGCGATATGTTCGATATTTTACAAATAAGAAATGTATGAAGTTTACAATTTATTTAGGATAAATCTGTATTGCAAATTCTTTTATGCCATATCCATTGTTAAACCTAACATTGTGTATATCAGTTTTTTGCTTGAGGGATTTTGTATACCAAACAACATTATAGTATTATTTAGTGAAAATTAGGTTACCAGCTGTTGAATTCAATTATTAATTGTGGCTGCTGCACCAAGGGAACACTTACTATACTCATCACGTTATATAATAGTTGAATATATTAATTATATGATAAATTTCGTAAGCAAAGATAAAGCCAAAATGATAGGTCAGGGAAGAACACAAATTTGGCCTGGAAAACCTGGGAGTCAGGGAATTTTGAAACGGAAATTGAGTGGCCACCTGGGGTTTTGCATCACTGTGAGCAATTCAATGATCCTGCACTGATTTATGAACGCTATGCATCGCAGATACCAGTAATTATATTAAAGGGTGCCATCAGTTATTATTCCTGGTCATGTGTCGTGGTTAGTTGAAGGCATGGAGACAGTACAGCAATGTGTCAAATTATATTTTGTAGCCCCCTTTTATGCCTTTTTTGTGCAGCATACCCAGTGTTGTAATGCAGCAAGATAATGTTTGTTCCATACATCTTGCCTTAACCAACAAGCCCTACAAGATTTAGACACCATTCCTTGGCCTCCAAGGCCTCTAGATTTGTCCCTTGTTGAACATATATGGGTTATGATTCCTATTGAAAATGTATTTGTTATGAGGGGCCAACCGTCAACTGCTTTCCCAAACACTGACTGATCTACGTGGGCAGTAGTAGGAAGCATTGTGCCTCAGAACACTATCCACCACCTGTGTGATGGAATATTTCAGGACACTATCCGCCACCTATGTGATGGACTTCCTCATTGCATCTGTGTCTCTATAGCTGTGGAAGGAAGCTCTACCTCATGTTGAAAGTGTGCTTTGTGGATGCTAAATAACACATACTCTGTGCTTGAAAGTCTTATCACTATACTCATTTGTACTATCATCTATCAATCTCAGATTGCTTAAAAAAATTTCACATATTGGTAAGAAAAGAGGATGTATAGTCCATTTACAGTTAGTTCCAACTTTTCTGAACCCTTGCTTAAGTTCTACTTCCAGGATATTCCTCCGCCTCATGCAAACAAAGCCTAACTGAGTCTAGAAAATTACACCAGAACAACACACCAAATTCTGTGTAATAATGTTTTGCATAAGAACTTTTTCTTACTAAGTTTTACCAACACTTTCTGTTTTTATTCATATTTATTATAAATGAAATATTACAATTTATAGACAAAATATAAGTAAAAGTCAATTTAACCAAGAATAAGATACTTTTGAGTTAAAAGATGTATAAATGCTTGTGATACACAACATATTTAGAAAACAAACAAACACATCAGCATCATACATGGAGTGATTTTTTCAAAGGAATTATACAAAAAGATGGATAAGCCACAAGTAGACTATAGCAGTTTCCATGTCCAGCAGTGTATTTCAAAATACTAATCTGGGGAGCCATTATTCCAAAATTGAATTTCAGTGATAGGAGGCCAAAACTGAATTCTGAAAAAAGAAACCGTTAATATTATCACAATTACCTGCCAACCCTGCTTCTCCCTGCTCAGCAATGCAGGTAGAGTTAAACACATATCAGACCAGAAGGCATGATAGGTCCCACCAAAAAACTAAATGCTGTACTTTCAAAGAATAAGATCAGATATGCCTCACCTCGCACAAGCATAACTATTTCGATAAATACTGGATGGAGCCAGCAGCAGGGAGTGGTCTGGGTTCTGTACTCACTTCTCCTTGCTGTGCTTAACGATGCATAAATTACATCCAAGATTATGCCAAAATTAACCTTGAAATGTATGCATAAATAGGTGATATAGTAAACTTGCCATTTTATAATATAATTACTGTTTAAAATGTTACTTGTCAATGAAAAGCATAAATGATTTTAACAAGAACTTCAAATGTGGACTGCTTGCCTGCCAGCCGGGTGGTCACATGCTAGTGGACCAGTCTGGAAACCTTTCTCTCACTCCATCCCCATATTTTTTTTTTTGTTTCTATCATCACATAGCTAACATTACAATCACTGTCATAGCCATGTATTCATTAGTCGGGAAAAGGAAGTGCTGTGTAAGCACTTAACTAAGCATGGGACTATTTTCCCATGTCAGTTTGATTGTATTTAGGACCAAGGATTGTGTGGGTGGTAAATATATTCACTCTCCAACAGCTCAATGACAGCCATTATATTATGAGATGTAGGGTTGTCCATGAGAGGAACTCAGGGTCCACGGCACACTGGAAAAGACGCAAATGAGGAAGGAGAATTTTGGTACACTGATGATCACCAGTGACTTAAACCCCTTTTTCGAAATTTAGAGTTCCGTATGACCACCAAGCATTATACCTTCCCAAACAAGAACTCTGCTATCTGAAAACCGGTGCCGTTCAACAATGTTTGGGGTGGAGGTGTTATTGTGTGTTCCTCTTTTTCTAGATGTATAGACATGTGGAATTGCTAGTCAAACAAAATCAGCTTTAACCTAAAGAGGAGCACTCGACCGTATTTCTGAGCTCTCCAGTCCTTGTGTTCCTGGCACCATAGCAAATGCCATTTCTTATAGGTAGGTGTTAATGACATGCACCGTACGGGTAGCAAAGTGAACAAAACCACTTGTTTCCAGTATGCTGACCACAGTTAAACTTGATATCAGGTGTCCAGTAGTGAATTGCATGTGTTTAGCGCTTTCTTACACTGTCTGCTATTGATCTCACCTTGCCTATTAGATAATATGCCGTTCTTCCATCACCACGGTTGCTTGTGAATGACCACTACTAAATCTTCATACAGCTGTTTCTGGCATTTGAAATATTGTCCAAACTTATATATGATATGATATTGTGTGCAATCCCAAACTCCTCACATGCACACGCACACACACAAAGGCCACAATTTGACCAACTTCCTAGTGATTCGACCTTGGGTAAATCCATCCAGATGTTGTGTACAGGATGGTCTGTTGGCCATGCCAAACATCACACTGCAACTCAGTATCATTCAACACAATGTGCACTGTGTAATAGCTTCCACTGAAATTCTGAGCACAGACCACGCTCGTGCTTTATGCCCTTTGCACGTTCCTACAGTACGTCATGCTGCATATATGTGCATAACCTACTGTATCTGACACTAGGCAATACCCTGATCAGTCTTTTGGTCAGTTATACATGTTCATTCTTCTGTTATGTTAATTTTTTTTCCCTTTCAATCTTGAATACAAATATAATTAGCTTGTAGACACACTGGGCTGGTGAAAAGTAGGCATATTATGACAGGGTGTATAGCAATTGGGAAAAGCAGAGAGTGTATGGGATTTGAAATGTTGCTGGAAATGAACAAGACTTTTTCTGATCTGAGGGAATTTTTTTCTGATATATGGAATCTACGTAAGAAGTTCAAAAATTGTATTAAGAGAACTAAGTGGTAAATAATTTGCACCATCTGTAAAAGTTAGAATATCATAGTTGGTTACTAATCAAGTTTTCAAGGTCGTGCAGAGAAGTGGGAAATAATAAAAGGATTTCCACAATGCCCCCTGCTGTAGGCGAGGGTGGCAGGTGTTAGTTTATAGTGGCAGGGAGAACGTGGGGTGGAAATTCCTAAAACAACTTGAACACCAAGCCTGAAACTGACAGTTTTTTGGTCTGGTTGTATACTGAAGATGTTTTTGTAAAGAATTTTGTTTGTATGTGTTTATCGTTGCTGTTGTATAATAATGTAAAGGCTGTTCATGATAAAGTGAGCACTTTTTAAGGCCCTGCTAAATTTTTCCTTCTTGCCAATTTCTGTCTTTCTGCCTCTATTTAATATAAGCATTGCCAAGTGTCTAATAAACACAGTATATACATTTCACCAATTTGAAATTTAACATCTGAGGCTGTAGTATAATATATTTATTAGTTGTTAATTAATACCTGTTTGGAGGGCCTTAATAAGTGCTCACTTTACAGTGAATAGCTTTTAGTTTGGCTGCTTGTGTGAGTTTACTTTAGTCTGTGGCAGATGACTTACATGCTGAAAAATTGAAGCAGAGGATTCCTGTTGTAATTATACCATTCAATGAATTGCATTAATTTGGTGTAACACATACATGCTTTAAATGCTATTTAAAATGTTTGCCCAACTTCATTTGATAAATATCTATTCTCTATCTTTTGTACCACAATTTGCTATTTGTTTTTGTATTATTAACATATAAAATACAACATAAACCACAACTCTTTTGCAGGGCCATATTACTGAACAAAGATGTTAAAATGTGCATATTACTTGTTGCTGAAGCAGGTATTAAATTGAAGTGGGGAGTAGTATTCATTGTTAGTTAGGGTGTTGGACCCCAAAAAATTAATTATATAATTGTACCAAACATTGTTCACTTTGTAAGCATTGTTTGTGATCACAATTTCTTCTAATAAAAATATTTTACACTTTTTTTTTAATAATTTGATGTCAAATTCAAAATCCTTCTGTTTTGTTGCAGCCATTATAACAAATACTAAGTTTTAGGGTGTACTGATGAAAACGTTTACAAAGTAAATGAATCCTATGGGCTACCATGTGACACATATGTAAATCACCAAATAACTATCCTTATAAATGAAAAAAAAAAAAAAAGTTAAGGTAAAAAATATTTTTGCATTTTTTTAAAAAATGTATGAACTGTTATGTGGTGAGTACATGCATGTCAAACAGTAGTCCACGGCATAAGTTTATGTTGTAAATTTTTTTATCAGCACAACTTAGTATTTGTTATAATGGCTGCAACGAAACAAGAATTTTTTATTGTAGGGAAATGTCTTCACATACCATGTGTACAAGGTGAACAATGTTTTGTACTATTATAAAATAATTAATTTTTTTGGGGTCCAACACTGTTAACAGCCTGTTATGTAACATTAAATGAGTCACGTTAAGACAGGTATATCTTGTCTGAGAACGACACATGAGTTTTGTTTGTGGTTGCATGTCGTCATAGTTGTATAACAGTGTAATTTGGTTGCTTAAACACTTTTCACAATAAAGTGAGCAGTTAAGAAATAAATCTTAGAAAAATATCATTTCTCCTGTGTTCATACATTTTAACAGGCACACTGAGTGACTTGCACCCAGTAAAGTTGATAATGATAGATGGGAAGTACTTCCATATCTTAACATCGAATAAAAAGTGTTAGGTAATCATTTGTGATAACTTATATTATTTGTTTTGCTTTATGTTTCTTTAATGCACCGGAGTGTAAAAATGAGCAAATTTTTAAAAAATATTTACTTTCGTAATAATTTCACAGTTTCACTTGACTGATGTATGAATAAAGTGAAGAGGCCCGTGGCGATGTTAATTTTACATAAGGCGGAAGAATACACAACATGCATACAAGTAAATCTTAAGCAGGGCTTTCAAAAGTGCAATGGATTCCATTGTAATTATACAATGTAATGAATTATATTAATTTGTTGTGATATGTAGGTAGGTACATGCTTTAAACGTGATTAAAATTTTTGCCCAACTTCAGTTGTTGAGTACCTCCTTCTGTACCTTTCACACCATGATCTATATGTTTTTGTATTAATCATATGTAAAATGACAACAGGAACCACAACTATTTCACAAGGTATTGCGACTGTACACAAGATATTAAAACTTTCATATTCTTGTTGCAGAAGCAAGCCTAAAAGGGAACTGGGGAGCATTATTCTTTGTCTGTTAACAGCCTGTTATGTCACGTTGAATGAGTCACGTAAGGACAGATTGTATCTTGTCTAGGATCAAAACATGTAGTTTTGTGGCATGTGGGGATCATCACTGCTTTGTCAAAATTAATGCTTGAACGTGTGTCCTTCTCGCAAGAAGACTTCATTTTACAATGATATTGTCCAGCTCCATTGCGACATTTACTATCACATGTTAAATGAAAACTTTTTAAGCCATTAAGTTGCTGGTGGCTTCTTTCCCCTTATCTTTCTTTTCCCTCATTTCATCCTACCCTCTCTTTTTCTCTCTCTATCTATCTCTCTCTCTGTATATATTTCTCCCTCTCTCTCACGTCTCCCCAACATGATATACTTTCAACGTAACCTGGTTTCCAGCTGTCAAAACATATTTTGTTTGTAATGGCGGATGTAGTTGAGATGTTAATTCTACCTACCTATAGCAAAACATGTCGCCAAGTTGTTCTTCCATAAATAATGACAAAATTATTGATTTTGCTGTAGAGATTCTTTATCACTGTAACGAACATAGGTTTATAAGATCCTTGGTTTATTCACTTGAAAATGTTGTTGAAAAATTTCAGCTTTCATGCCCAGAAAACAGAAATAATCCATTGTGATACGTACGGGAAATTAGCTATATTATAGTCTTATTTTGATTTACAAGTGTTATATGTTCATATTTATTACTATCATTTTTCTATCAAATCCATTCATATGGCCACAATATATTAAAAATATTATTCATATTAAAATTCAATATCACAAACACTTGAAATTTTATTTTAATCAAATACTGAACTTCTGTTTGCAACTTGCATCCGTTTTGCTGGATGCACCTATGACTAGTGTCATGTGGTCAGGTGTGTACTTAAAAGAACAATATAAAACTGTGAAGCATCATTTATTGTTGACAGCACATTTTATTTAATATCTTTAATAAGATTTTAATTGTTCTTATGCAATTGGACGTTACATAATATATGTGAAAATTGGAAATATTAGGAATTTTGGAATATTGTCTGACAGCACATTTTCGTTCATAATAATATAGCATTTCACAATTAAAAGTGGTTTCTGCTCATCAAAAAGGTGAGATTAGGTAGTTTACTGCTAGCACACACAACAAGGTATCTGTAAACTAACTCCATTAATAAGTGCACCTGGATGACAATATATCACATTAATATATAAATATCATCTGCCCTAAAAATGATTCAATCCCCAAAGATGCTTGGTTTTAATAAATTAATAATATTTCTTCTCTTTGTTGCCGAAGTGGGAAGGGATACATAAAATGTCAAGCCAGCCTTTGAAACGCTTGGTGATAACAGGCCGAATCAAGATTATTAGCAAGCAGAATTGCTGTGCATGGAAATGCTACTTTAAATAATATATAGAGCTCACTGAAAATATACAATTGTGGCAATTTGTTTCTATATTTATGTTTTGCACATGAGAAATGAATAATTTAATGGGGGCTTGGCTTCCAAAGCACAGTGCACAGGCTGGCCAACAGATGGCACCATAGCCACCTATTCTGCTGCTGTGTCCTAAAATTATCTGTCATGCGCTTTTAAAAGTAAATTTTTCATCTAGTACAGACTTTAAAATATATCAGTTTTGAAATATATTGTGTCAAATTAAAAAACTCTGCAACAGATCTGCGGCCCCCGTATTAATATATAGTATGCATGTGCCGACGTTTTGTCTAAGAACTCTATGTATTTCTTAGACGTGTGTTGTGCAAAGGCAGGGCTGTCAGACTAGCCAACTTGAAAGTCTCTGTCATTTGTTTACTCATCAGCTGATACAAGATTTTGTATATGGGATATTGTTAGTTTAATTTACATCATATTGCCACAAGCTGGCTGAAATAGTTTTTAGTGTAATATAAAATTATGTTGCCTGTGGGCCACAATTTTTGCCCTAATGCTTGTTTTCAGGATGGCGGGAAATAAATAATGTGATTTTTCATATTTACTCGGGTGTTAAGCAGCTTTGCTCTTATTTAGTTACAGTTGTATTTATGATATTTTAAATATAGGTCATTAATGAATTACCATAGCAATTTTATTTTGATTGAAAATCTCTTTCAAATACTGTTATTTCAAGCAGGGATGATCATAATTATTTAGGTTTTTTTTAAATGGATTATATGTATGAGCCCATATCTGTATGCTACTTGAAACAGCAGGTTTACGAGAATTACTAGTAGGTTTTCCAATACCGCTATGCAAAGTGACGCAAAGAGCTATAGTAAGAATGAGGCTGGCTGGTTGTCACTGGCAGATAGCGATGAATACTTTGCAGATGTTGCTTTTGTTGGCTTCGGATAATGATGGAGATGAAAAAGTATCAAATACTCTCTTAAAAATTGAAATTTTGGGGAGTATAGTATGTAACACAAGAAGAACACTTGTTACAGTTATTTGACTCTATAGCAAAAGTAAACTTGAATAGGATTAGTTGAACAGTTTGGTGTTTAGAATGTATTCGCAAAAATGTTTATGTATCATGTGGGCTTTTTATTAAGTTTTAAATGCAGTCTTTCCCTGCATATGGTTTACAAGTGCACTCTCCTTACCTGTAGTAATGTATTTGCTCTAAAACGTATGGCAGCATGGTCTGAGATGACCTTCTTTGCCAACCGAGTGTCTCTTGATAGTGAAACCACATTGAATTTTGTCATCTGTCGGCATTAGGCGTCATGCCACATTGTGTCGCTTTATTCTTAAACCTGCTTTACGTAGAATAGAAAAGTTTGCAGCTAGATTAATTACATGATGTTTATTTTACCTCATAGTTTCTCATTTAATTTATTTTGTGTATGAAAATTCCAAGGAAATGTACAGGAAGTTCAATTTACAGACTTGTTGGACACCACGTATTTGCTTCATATAAATACATGTCTGAACATGTGTCTTTTTCCATTTTGCATGGGTATTATCCAATTTTGTTGTGGCATTTACTATCACATTGTAATTAAAAAGTATTAAGTCAACAGATTGTTGGTGTTTTATCTTTCTCTCTTGCCTCCCCTCCATAATGTTCACTAGCTGTTCCATACACTCACCATCGAACTATTCGATAACGTATCTCTTACAGCTGGCTTTGACATTGTGACTGGCATGGGTGTGCTTGTTACATTTTTTGAAATAAACTAATTATTTGCAAATAGTTTAGGTACAAAATATAATTGGAAAAGAGTTTACTTGTAGAGCCAAGTGTGTGTGTGGTGCAAGGCTCGCTATAATTGTCGAACGTGTAAAAATATACACAAAATTGCATTAATAGTAGCAGCATGATTGTCTTAAAATAAAATAACTACAAAAATAATTTTACAAGTAAACACAAAGCTTATATTTGGATGTGCATCAATCGTCATAGTAGATATCATTTATTGCTTCGTAACAAAAAAAAAAAAAAAATATATATAAAGTTAAGTCTTCAATGGTGGAATCTAAACATTGAATTTGAAGCATGAAATTCAAAATACAATGGAGTAAGGGGAACTTGATAACTTGAAGCAGATTTGAAGCAGGATTTTTCAAAAGTACCTATTTAATTAATTGCAGTAATTGTTTGTGTTTATTACTAAAATTCAAGGTTAACACAAGATGCCTGTATCTCTAAATAAAGTAAATTAACTATAAGAAAAATTATCTTCATTCACTTTGTTGCGTTTGTCTAGTCAGCCTAGTAGCTTTCCTACTTGATAGTTGGGTGCACTGAATTCTAAGGCTGTTGACTACAGCAAGCCTGGCTGACATATGGCGACCAATGTGTCCCAGCTTTACTGCTGTAAGAGGTACTTACTCCTTACTCTCCTTCACAACTCTAAGATCACCTTATTTAATGTCACTTTAGTATATTTCTAACTCTGCTAGGATTGATTACGGGCGTTATAATATTACTGAAATGATTAACACAACGAACAGTACAAACAACAATTTATTGAGATATTACTAATTCAATTCACAATAAACTGAAATACAGTAACAGCCTGATGTAACGCGGCTGTTGGGGGACATAATTCAGACACGCGTTATAGCTTTCCGCGCTATTCTGGGAGAGACCAAGTAGAGTAGCAAACAATGCCAGTGTTCTAATGGGGCGTAGCACCTCTCTGTCAAACACAGAGCAAGTGTTGTTATTTACCGCCGTAACTCGTCAAACGTTTAGCCCCTTGCTATCGGAACTTTATTTTTTTTATCTGCATCATTGGACTTGACAGCACCCAAGGGAGAGAAACAGAAGAGAAACACGCTGTGATGAAGGGTCACATGCATTCAAGCAAGAATAACTAAAAAATACCGTATTTTCCGGGCAAAGGATGTGCTTATTCCACCAAGGGCGGTGTTCGCTGTGAGTTGTTTGTCATGTGGGTTGAAGAAGGGGGTCACCTCCCCCCCCTGCCTTCTGCTGGGCCTGGTTGGAAGGAAGTGAGAATGAGAAAAGAATGCTTACGTCCAAAGGTCGAATACACGCTTGCAGTGCAGATGGGAGATATCAGTGCCTCACGTGTTGTAAAACATGTTGCTTGCTTGTCTGATTTGCATTTTACAAAGGAAATCTAAAACAAAAAAAAAAAAGCTAATTATTTGTGGCATACAAAGAAAGACTGCTTTTCTGCATTAAACCTTGTCCACAATAGCTCATCCGCTCGGAATTTTTTTTTTTCGAAAATCGGAAGACTGATCTTATAGCTGGTATATATACATTATAATCAAAGTGTCTAAAAATCATAATTATAATGATTACGTAGAGCTATACGCCATAGGAGATTAATTATAGGCCTGTAAGTGACTTCGAAGCATGAATTTCGAGGACCATCTCAAATTTCGGAATTCTTTTTTCGAAAATATGAACACATACAGCATAGCCGGTATATATATATTATAATCAAAGTGTCTACATCATAGTTATAATGATTAAGTACAGCTATACCCCGTAGGATATTAATTATAGGCCTGTAAATGACTTTGATGCATGAATCTTGAAGCTCGTCTCAAATTTTGGAAGTTTCTTTTTCAAATATAGGAAGATGTATTGCATAGCCAATATATATATATACATTATAATCAAAGTGTCTACATTATAATTATAATGATTATGGAGAACTACATCCTGTAGGAAATTAATTATAGGCCTGTAAATGTCTTCAAAGCATGAATTTTGAGGCGCGTCTCAAAATTCAGAATTTTTTTTTTTTTAAATAGGAAGACATACAGCTTAGCCGGTATATATACATTATAATCGAAGTGTCTACGTCATAATTATAATTATTACGGACAGCTACATCCCTTAGGAAACTAATTATAGGCCTGTAAATGACTTTGAAGCATGAATTTTGAGGCGCATCTCAAAATTCAGAATTTTTTTTTCAATAATAGGAAGACATACCGCTTAGCCGGTATATATACATTATAATCAAAGTGTATACATCATAATTATAATGATTACATAGAGCTATACCCCGTAGGAGATTGATGTGGCGGCTTGCTGTTGTTGCTTGTGCCTAGATCGTCTGGGCTGGGCAGCTGTCCATCGGTAGCTACAAGATTATTCTGACTGGCAGCGGCTAGACTGCCGTCACTACTGCCGTCATTACAGGACTGGTTCAATTCATAACAGTGGCCCGGTATTGGGAAAACATGCTGATTGATTCCATTCACGCCAATGTGTTGAATTTCTATGAAATTTAGGCAGCATGTTGTCCTCTGCACTGGCATGATGAGGCCTGGCAATGTTTACGGGAATATAAAAATTTAGTGTGGTCTACTTGAAATATTAACTATCCCAAATTCTTCATCAAAAAATTTTGACGTGACATATACACGCACACGCCTTTACTTGCCAATATGGTAATATAAGAACACATTTTATTTGCATATACAGAAAACCATACAATATTGGCTCATCCATCAATGTCCCTGACTCACGACCACCCGCCGACAGACCACTGGATTATCTGACTGCACACTTTCCACTTATTTATTTATTCAGGCCGGGGGACATACATTGCCCCGCTGTATAACCAAATCCGTGGTATACCGGGCAGCGTTATTCCCGACTTCCACTGTACAAACAATAATCAAGTATTTATACTTTGTTGTCCAACAATATTGGACTTTATCTTTTACTTTAATTCTATTTTTAATCGTGTAACTTCCCTAATGCTCTACCTTGCACCGTACTGGAAGTACACCTACCACTGGCTCAGATTGGACAGACCGAAGCTCTTCCGGGTCCTCCTGATGCAGTGTAGTGGATATGAGGTGGTGCAAGGACGTCTCCTGACATGGAAGATAGCGGCCTGGCCTAGACTCTGGACCAGTAGACCTGCGACTCAGTGACAATCGGCGCCTCGTGTCGATTTCACCTCTGGATTTGTCTTCTGATCATCGGCACCTTCCCCCAAGCTGCCGATATCGTACCGTACAGAGAGTGGGGGGCAGCGAGTGGTTTGCAAATCTATTTATACAGCAATGGTTTCCTCTGATGTAGGTCTACTGTTGCTGGACCAGACCACCACAACTTCCCTTTCCAGGAGTGTGGCTTGCATATGGCCTGGTTTGGCGAGTTTGCACTTTATGTTGCTATTCAATCGGTAACCCATTTGTGGTCCTAACAACTTTCTACTTTACATTTTTATGTACCATGGCCATCAGCCAAGGCAACATTTTAGGACAATTATCTACTCTCCCAACGTATTGCATACTTGGGAAAGTTAACAAAATAATATAACTTATTAAAGTTAATGGTAGAGTAAGAAAAAGTTAACTGATTAAATTTAGAAGTTAAAATGCATTCACATTAACTGATTAAAGTTCAAGTTAAAACAAAATTAACTAATGAAAGTTAAAAGTTAAAAAATAACAATAATTTAACAGTTAATATAATGTCAAAAAAAGTTTTCCATCATTGTTTATTCAAAATATAAGTAAAAAATCGCAATTTACAGTTACAGAAAAAAATGGCCACAATTCTGTTGCTGGATGTAGAATCAACAATGCCTATTTATCAAAATTATGTATTAACATTGTCTACAGAACCATTTTTAATAAAACTTAATAAACTCTTATAGCACAATTTAGCACGAAATCAGACCAGTGCAGTGACTACAAAAACAATTGAAATGTGCATGCTGCACGAGGACCATCAACTGTGCAAATGTGATTTTTGCATAGTAAAAGATAGTATGGATAAATTGCGATGGCTGCATTTTGCCTACCTCACAATCGCGTTACGTGTGACTAACGATGATCATCGATTCAGTATATGTTGTCAGTGTATTCATTTGTATATTGTGGTGTGCAACTCGTCAACCGTCAAATGCATTGCGTATTTTTTAGAAGTTTGTTATGATTTTAATGGCATTTGCATATATTTCATTGTCATCTTCTGCCTCCAGGCTATTGCAAAGTTAACTAACATTAGTTTTAATCATTAATAAGATTTTTTAATGATTAAAAAAAGTTTATTTGTTTTAAAATTAACAAATAAGTTAAAAAGTAGACACTTTAATGATTATTTTTAATTGTTAATTTTTTTAATTGTTTATCCTAAGTGTGGCATATTCTGCATGGTCGAGAGCAGAAGCTGCAGCATTATTCATCAAATTATGTACAAAATTCTTGGTACTGCAATCATAGTTGTCATTTACAAGATTTAATATGGGATTTAGTATAGACTATGTATTGTGTATGCCGTATGTTAAGGTAATAATTTTTGTCTGTATATAGGAGTAGTTAAATTAGTATAATATGTCTTATTAAAATAACAAACCCTTTTTATTTCTGATGCTGACCATATTTTCTTGTTGCAGTGGTGATTATTCATTCTGCAGAATAGTAAACCATTTTCATACATAAAAAAATTATTTGGATACTTGTAACCCATTCAGCTACGTGTGGGTATAGTGTAATAGAAAATTACGTCACCAGTGTGTCACAATTTTCGCCCGAGTGCTTGTATTTAGGATGGTAGGAAATAAATAATGTGATTGTTTATATTTACTGCATTTGTTACCAAACTTGGTCTGGTCTCACAGCGAGAAAGGGAAACTGGGTGTAACGGTGCTAAAGAGTACTTATGAATAAAACATGAAATCGTACAAAATGTAATTTACTAAGTAACTTCAAAGTAGCACTGGAACTGCGCAAATAAGCACCCAGACAAAAATTGTCATAATTATCAAATACTTATATGACATAGTGAATGCAACATTTATATTGGGAAAAAATTCTCAATTAGTTGTGAATACAAATACGTAAAATAAACCACGAGTGCTGCTTTAAATTACATGAAAATGAAATGTGTGCTCCTAGTCGAAATGTATTTCTGAAAATATCACTTATGTAACTTGGAAATAGGAACGTTGAATTATTACACAATGCAACCCTATGCCACATGAGTCTAGATAGGAGATAAAAAATGAGCTTATCAAAAATCCAACAAACCTCACCAAAAATGAACTTATCCAGTTGCAAATGCTGATGGGTACAAAACATATTGACATGGATCTGAGATGGCACAAAACCAGGACCCAAACAGGAACAAGGAAAATGGATAGGCATTTTATACCCCCCCCCCCCCCCCCCCCTCCAAATATAAAACTACAAGGATGCGCCACTACGATGCCAAGCACCATACAACAATCTGCGTACAAAATGCTGAAATCTACTCATGCTAAAAATTCAGTAAAACCACCTCGAATGACCAAGTAATACTAAGTATTAATCTTAAACTATCATAAAATAGTCACAAAGACTTTATCATACCTTGGCTCCTTCTGCACAGGATGACGACGAACTAACATAAATTCATTAGTGGCATAACATATAGGCAGCCCCGTGGAGAAGTGCACCTGAAAATGCTGCACACCAGTATATATATATACATCCCAAACTGCCCTTCTAGCACACATCAGCACATCAGAGAACATATTAGTAAGAAGGGGGTGGAAGGGGCACTGTCAATCATTGGAAGAGCTAGCAGGGGCTTGCACATTCAGCAGAACAACCAAGTTTTTATTGCTCAGTTTTGCATTGCCGGCCGCACATTACCTGGCGTAACACCGGGTGTTCACAAATAAGTTCACTTATGCTTCTACGCAATCAGAGGCTGATTCCTTGATGAAAATAAAGGCGCAAATAATTGTAACATACATCCGCCAAGTTACACAGTAGTTGGCAGCTTTCTTCTTATTTTTTTTACAGTAGTATTTGTGCTATTTTTAATTTTGGTCGCTAATAATTCACCATGGCAGCACAATTTTGAGAGAAAATCTCTTTCAAATATTGTTTTTACAAGGAGAGATGACATTTACTATTGAGGCAAATTTTGTGTTCTCAGTTACAATGGTTTGTATTTATGAGCCAATTTTAGTGTGTATGTACTTGAAATAGCAGTTTATGGGAATTATTAGTTACCCTGCTTTCACATCATGATGCAATGTAGTGCAATAAGTTGAAGCAGAGTGATGCTGACTGGCTGTCGCTGGCTGACTACGATGAATACATTGTAGAAGTCGCTATTATCTGCGTCGTATGACGACGAGAGGAAGCGTTGAATAGTTTTGGAAAAAAGACAAGCAGGAAATAATATGTAACACAAGAAAACACTTGTTACAATTATTTGCTCCCACAACGAAAGTGAAGTTGAGTTATTTGAATGGTTTCTTATCTGGAGTCTATTCTCAAAATGTTTTCCTTTATAATATGTATAGTATCATTTTATGCTTTTTTTGTTAAGTTATAAATGCAGTTTTTTCCTGGACATGGTGTATAATTACACTCTCCTTGCTGGTATTAATGTGTTTACTACGTATTATATAACAGCATGGTCTTAGATGCTATTTGTCGCTTTTAGCGTCAATTGATTGTGAACCACAGTTAAATTTTGTCATTATTTTTTAGCGTTGGGTGTGTCATGTTGCATCACGTCACTCTATTGTGAAACCAGTTGTAAGTATAACAGAAACATTTGCAGATAAGTTACATAACTTTTATTCTGCCTGCTAGTTTCTTGTATGTTTTCTCAAGAAATTCTGAGGAAAATGCAGGAAATGTACATAACATTAGATTTGCAGTCTCACTGGACATTCTTTACAGGTTCCAGAAAGTAAGTCAATATAAAGCAGAGTAATTTAACTTTCTGAAAACTTCTATAAATGTTTGAATTACTTTTTCAGTTAATATTTTATTTATAGAATCCTGAGCTGGCAAATAAAATATGTTTTTCTGTATGTCAATGCATGCTGTCTTAGGACATGAAGACAAAACACTACAGACATAATATCAGTATTCGAGAGATGAAGGTAAATCTGTTAAAAATTTGATAATTCTACCATTTAAGTGAAAAGAATAGTAAATATTGTTAAAATGTATAATTTGTTGTTTTTGATATATTGTGATAGTAAAATTTTTGTTTGGTTCTAATGAGTTTTAGCATTAGTTTTGTTATATCCATAATTATAACCCAACATGGAAATCTCAGATTTTTAACATGAAATTTATTTCATTAACATAAATTTGTAACTGCATATTAGGAATATTTAGTAAATGGTACAAACATGTTATTTACAGGCAATGTGTGACATTACTATGAAAATCTGTATAACTTAAGCCAGTTGTTATTTTTAGGGCTCTTTCTGGATTCTCTTTATTTTTGTTGATTCATTCTCTCGTTAATATTAAGTAACAAGTTTTGCATCTGTTATAGGTCACCAGGAAATAATTCACCTGTTCCAGGTTACCCAAAGGTACCACGTTCACATTCAAATTCTGCTTCAGTCTCCTCAACTCATTCTCATTCTGGTTCTTCAAGTGATTCATCTCCTAGTAACACAGTAAAAAAGAAGCATAATGTTTCTTCAGGAAGTAAGTTCGCGTCAAGATCACAAACATCATTTGCAAGCAAACGACGCAGATCCAGATCAGTATCTGGTTCTCCTGAGAAGTTGAAAGGAAAGTTGAAATCTCCTAAATTGAGACCAAAAGGTAGACGGTCGTACAGTTCTAGTAGTCACTCTTCACAAAGTGAATCTTCTGTGTCTGGACTGTCAGGAAAAGGTGAGAAATTTTATTGAAGTTTTATTTTATGTAAGGATAAAATACTAGGCTATAAAATGAAATGTTGTATTTATGTGTGGGATTAATCAAGCATGAATAAGCTAATGTTATGAACATCCCAATAAATTTCTTGCCGATCATAGAAATTTTTACCTATGGTTTTGAAGTCATTAATTACCCATGCATAAATAAATTTAAAATGTGTGTTTTGTGGCCACCAAATGCATGTCAATAAGGTTGGGATGAAAATGAGACTCTATGACAGGTCATTAAGTGACTTGCAGACCTCAAGGTCCCAGGTTCAGATTTTGGATAAGCCATCAGTTATCTTTCTTTTCATGAATTTAGACTAGTAGTGCAAGTAAGACAGTACAAATGTTGAAAGAATTACTTAAAAAAATATGTTAATTTGTAATCAGTCAAGTTTTTTTGTCTTGGGGACAGGCAGATCTGTTATTTGTGACCAGCCTGACAATTGGATGAAGTAAAGTGAGAGTAAAGTATTAGAGGAATGAAGATAAAGAAAACTTAAGTATCGGTAGAAAAACCTTTACATCCTAGCCTAGTACAGTCCATTCATTGTTACTTTCAACTTTTATGAAACCCTGAAAATGTCCTCCTTCCAGGATATTCCTCCGCTTCATGCAAACAAAACTCGACCAAGTATAGAAAATTACACCAACAGGACTCGTGCATACTCAGCGTAATAATAATATTTTGCGTAAGAGCTAGTTCTTCCTAGCTTTTATGCTGTAATATAACATTTTTGCAAGGTGGTTTAGTACCTGCTTGCCAGTTTAATTTGTAACAATTTTTGGCAATACATTTTAATGTTGGGAATTTTATTACCGTATTTCATAAGATTAGCTTATTTATTGTTAGGTTATTTTGGTACCATTTAATCAATTGGAGCAGTTTAAATTTGTATGCTGGCAGTATGTGCACATAATAAAATAAGTTATGATTTCATAGACTGGAATTCATAGTTGAAGGCTTGTTTGGCAAATACGTCATACTTTATGAAGTAATGCTTCTTCTTTAAGCATTACTTATTTCAGCCATGAGTTCATAAACAGCTTCTTGATGAAGTAATCCTTATAGAAATATTCTGTGTTTGAGATAATTTCTACTCCATGAAATAGCCAAGTAAGTATCTATATAATATTAATATTACATAACACACAAAACTGCCATTTTTTGTTAGAGTAATCACCCAGATTAAATAAATATTTATGTTAGTTTGTAATTTTTAGTTTGTTACTGGTATTTTATATAATTTTAATTTTTTTTATCACACATTTGAGATAATAATAATAATAATCTGTATGCAATAAAAACGTGTTTGTTTCATGTGCTCTGTAATATTTTTTGGAAGTTTGTTAGCCATAAAAGAAGTATATGACTTGCACACTTGATGAATGACTATATAAATGATAATATGAATGTTGTTTTAAAGACAGCTTATATAATTTACAATCTAAGAGACATTGTGATTATAAAATTGTGAGCATTTCCATTCAGTGTCAATAATTGCTCTTTCGCGAAGGATGTTATTGATTTTGAAAGTGCTTGCTTACATCTCGTACTACCGTCCAGCCAACATAGCCTCTGTTTCAGTACTCGTAATGCAAATATGTTCATTTATAACATTGTTGCTTTTGGCACATTATTGTTGATAGGTTTTGTAATAGAAATGATACACTTCCCCTGTTTTGTGTACTAAAATTTATGTTTTGATTTCTTAATTATCTTTTTCTAAATCAAAGCTAAAATTTTGCCAAAATATTAGTTAGGTATAAAAATTGGTTCACTTGAAATTAATATTTCAGCATTATAATGATTAAGTGTTTTTTTTTTGCAGATAGTTTTAATTTGAGATTGTTTTTATTTGAAACTGAAAGGCAGTTTTCTTGTTGAATTGAAATGAGCAATGTTTTTATCTAAAAAAATGCAGTTATTTTCTTGTTAAACACCTGAAACCGGGATTGTATTACAAATAAGAACCATTTTCAAAATGATTTGAAGTTTATACTTATGTGCCGTAAGGTACTTCGTGTAAAAATTGTTAAATAATTATCTAATAACCAAAAGCCTTTGTACACAGAGGATTTTAGTTTTCCCATTTGGCTTGTGTAATTATCAAAATTATATGAGTGTTTTTTGTCAGTTATTAATGAAAATATATTGTGAATAATCTAGATGTAGGAACGTATAAGTATTCAGTGTGTAAGTTCACAATGAAGCAGACTTGATGAAGAACTACCTATATTAGTTATGTGAATAAGCAATGTTTGATTACGAATACTTCAGAAATTAGTAAAACTTATTTTGAGACTTAAATCATAATACGTAGAAGTTATTTGAAGTACTGCTTCATGAAGTATTACTTCAAGCGAACTAAATGAGCAATATATTTTTATCTGGCAATATGAATTGGAAATTGTACTTAAGCACAAGTATAAGTAATTTTTTGTTTAAAGTATTGTTCATATGCTCATTATAATTTTTTTCCTTTGTCTGTCATATTCAGAAGGTAACATCATCTGAATAATTTAAGCTTAAATATATTCTTATAACATCTCAGCCGGGTCCTGCCATATTTGACATGCAAGTAGTACTATGGTAGGCAACCAAAAATGTATTTTTATGGAGCAGTTACTTTTATTTTTTTTTCAATACAGTGGTCTTATTAATTTTGCGTTACATGCCATAGATCTGGAACCAGTGAATTGAAGTGCTTAAATTCCTTCAGTACGTGCTAAATTCACTGAATATGGATATTATTGTGGAATGGCCAACACTAGGTGAAAACTGCCAAGGTTAAGGTGCTGTGCAACACAATTACAGAAGTTGTTTTGTTACCCATCTGATTATTTGCATATTCACCATGGTGCAGCTGAATGACCATTGATTGCATTACATAAATTTAATCAATAATTACTAAATATGGAAAATTTTTTGATAGTAAAATTTGTTGTTAGCACAAACGTATGCAGTATATTATATGTTTATAAATGCTCCTATGAGTGAAACTAGGCAAGAAACACCGTTGTACTCATTCTAAATATAGATATCTTTTTAGACTTAATGTGCAAGTCATCTTTGAAGCTTTGAACTTCATAGAAATTATCATGTTATATATATGCAAATAAATACTCTAATACAAACAGGCCCTAATACAAATGTGTGAGGCTATCAGTACAGTATTATTACTAATGCTTAAAAAATACAGGGGTTTATTGAATTGCACCAAATTTTTATTACAATATTTCCGCAGTAATGTTAGAATTTCTTATCTAAATTATTTATATAGGCTTTTTCTTAAAAACGTGCAAAAATGAAACTGTAAATAGAGGCCGCACCACGGAACATTTTGAGATTGGAAACATGCGGTCTGCGAAGTCAGCTAAAGGAGATATGGGTGTGTGTGTGTGGTTCACCTATCATTCTCAAGGTTGCGCTGCCATTTATACATTGCCACAGTACATGTGTGTATCAAAGATATATGATACATTCATGGGATATTTGAATAGGTGCAGCAGAAGTTTGTATGCCATTTTCATGCTTGCGTTGCACTTGGTGGCCATCACTTTGACTCTTGTGATGTACAAAGTAATACATTAACACCAGTTTGACATGAAATGGTTTTTGACAATATGACTTGTGAATAGTGTACACACATAATGTAATGTGAATAATACTTGTAACCAATCCAGACACCTATATTTGTGTTATATTTACGCCACTATCTCCTTGTGCTGGCTTTCTGAACCATATGTTTCCAATCTCAAAATATTCTGTGATATGGCCCTAGTCCCAGTTTCATATTTGTATGCTTGTACTGAAACATCGGTATGGACTCATGGTAATGTAACTAATTGTAAACTGACTCTTGGTTGAACCCAGTGGCAGTGTGTGAGGCCATGCTCTTCTGCTCTAGCACTGACCAAATTTTCATACATTTTGCTTAGTACACTATTTAATTCACAGCTTTAAATATAATTTATTACAGACTGAAAGTTGATGCTATGTTCCCTTAACAGTGCAATATTACTCGGTTGGAGCTCAATTTTGTTATGGGCCATGGGGCTGAGCGTTTTAGCCTGTTGGCCTCCCACCAAGGCAAACTGGGTTTGCTTCCCGGCCAGGTCACTCATGGATATTTGTATGTGGGAATCATGCCGGATGATGCCGTTGGTCAACAGGTTTTCCGGAGATCTTCCGTTTCCCCCGTACTTTCATTCCTGCTCCACACTCACCTCAATCACCCTCATCAGCTCTCAAGACCTCGCTGTTAAGAGCTGTCCAAATTTCTTCACTCACTCAATTTTGTTGCCAGAGATAATTACAGTGGAACCTCGTTAATACAAACCTGAAGGGACCAAAATCTGGCCACTTTGTAAAACAAGGTTTGTTCGGACAAAACTGCAGACTTTTTTTTGTGTTGGTACAAGCCCAAAACCTAAAAATGTCACATTTTTATACTAAATTTAGTTTTAATAACAAAATAAGTAGCTTTTGTTCAGAGAAATAATCTGTGAAATAATTTTTTTAAATATTCAATCGAAAGTGGCATTAATTTGTATAAAATTAAATTGCATCATTATCAGAATGTAGGCCCACTGTAGAATTTCTTTAACGAGGTGTGTGTCATGTACAAAAGACTCAAAATTGTTCGTACTGTCAAAGAAAAGACGTACTAGTTCAGTAATTAGGCCTATATTTTCACATCAAGTATGGAATACATCTATTACTTTAATTTGATGCGGACAAGTGTAAGTTCAGGAACGGTTTGTACGTACAAAAAAAAACCATTAAAATTTTAAATACTTTTACAACACAAAAATAATTGATCACACACTCATAAATATCCATTGTATAACATTATTACATTAATTCAATTTAAAAAAAAACTACATTTTTTCAGGAATAGTTCAGTCTCAAAAGAAATGTCACACACACAGCATAATAGTCAAGAATCAATACTTTAACTAAATTGTTTTCTCAGTAAATATCATATTATGTCTTCAGTACATACCATAAAATCAACCCTTCCATTACATAAAGGAGGAAAGAATATTCCCACAGTGATCTTTACTTTTACACATTTTCCAGTCATTACAAACTAAGGATTTTATTTTAAAAAATTTTCTATTTTGGTTTGAACTGTTTTTGCGCCATAGAAGCACTTGACAACTGAATACAATTTATCAAATTCTGAAAGCATGCTTTCATCAACATCTGCATGCGACAATACATTTTCCAGTATTGCTAATGCAGCTAGAGCATTTTTCTTGGTTGGCAGGGGACAGTCATCTGCTTCTGTTTCACCATCTTCCATAGCAGCTGGCAAGTTAGGCTCAGTCTCCCCGGAAACTGATTGGCTATACTGTTGTTTCCCCCTGGAACACTGGCTTGTCGAGGATGGGGCTGCAGATGTAGAAACACCATCATCTGCACTCACAAAGTCTTCGAAATTAGTTTCAAACTGGAAATCCTGCTGCAACTCCTTCCACCCTTCCATATTGTCATTTTCTTCTTCCTGAACCATTTCTGCTTCTGGAGTGGTGTCCTGTCCAAACCCTGCTTCCTTAAAGCAATTTGCTATTGTCGACTGTGTGATGTTTTCCCATGCCATGGAAATATTTCTCATCGCATCTAGAACATTCCACTTGAAGCAGGAAGTCTTCTTCAATTCAATATGTTGTATCAGGCACTGTACAAGGCGACCTCTGTAAAACTGTTTCAGGTTTTGCATAATGCTTGGATCCAAAGGTTGCAGGTGACTGGTAGTTTAGTGTGAAGGAACAGGAGTCGTACATTGGTGGGCATCATCCCTTCAGCAGATTGAGCTGCACACCTGTCCAGCAAAAGCAAAATTCTCCTGTCCTTGCAGGCCATCTGTCTGTCAAGTTTCAAAAGCCATGCTTAGAAGATTTTTATTGTAACCTAGGCAGATTTTTTATTTTCGTAGTTGCATGGCAGTCTTTTTATGTTTTTAAAACATCTAGACTTGCTGAATTTCCCGACAACGAGTAGGCGAGTTTTCATGCTGCCATCCTGCTGCCAATAGCACAGTTACTCACTCTTTGCTATTCTTTTCATGATGACATTTTTCTCCTTATGACATTTTTCTCCTTTTATTGCCAATGTTTTGTTTGGCAATAAATGATAGAAGATGCCACTTACATCCATATTAAAAATATTTTTTGGCATATACTCTTGAAGAATATACTGCACAGACTCAAGCCAACTTTCTGCTGTATCAACATCAACAGCAGCAGATTCACCACAAACACTTCTAGAGATGAAGTTGTTGCGTTCCTTGAAGTGTTGCAGCCGACCATTACTGAAACTAAAATCACTAATTCCCAACCGCAAAGCAATGTACTGTGCTGTTTGCTGCACAATTGGCCCAGACACAGGTAAGTTAGTAGCACGAATTTTGGGATACCACTGAATAAGCAGGTCTTCCATTTCTTGATATTTTGGCCCACGTATTCTTTTGCAGTTTGACAAATTCACTGGAAAATCCAGTGCATGTAATAATTTATCCTGATTTTTCAGAATAGTCTATAATGACGACAAAGAATGCAGTAGTCTCTCGCAATTTCAATCTTACAATTTTTATTTTCATCAACTTCATCAATGATTTTGAGTTTTACATCCAACGAGATGCTTTGCCTTTTGCGATTCGTCACCATTTTTACAACACTGAAATGCAAAAAAAATTATGGTATATAAACTTAAATACAAGTCTGCATAACACTAACATTTTCTATACTTGTAAACAAACGTTTCCAAAGATTAACTACAAAATACATTTTCATCGATGCATGCACAAAAAGTAGTCATGAGAGCAAAACACTATCAATATCAGTGCTCATGGTCATTATAACTGAGAGCGTGCAGTTGTGAAAACAGTCTTGACAACACCAGTAGTTTCTAACGTGTACTACGGGCGCGCTTCCATCATCTCTATGACGAACACTAAATTTATTTTGTCACTGTATTGTACTATCTATGAGATAAAAAAACCTGTTGTTAATTTAGCTAAAGCAAATTTGGTTAAAGTTTATTTACTGAAAACAATAATTGTCCCGAGTTAATGTACCAGAATGCATATTTTTGTTGGAAAAAATTTCTTATTAATGTGGTCATTTAAATTACTTCCTGGAAGACTGCAGAATTAACACTACCAGAAATTTATTATGAAATTTGGAGCTTAATTTTACTGAACTGTTACCATAACCGAAGTTGGTTAATGAATTGCTTTAATATATTCGTACCAAATGTTCAGTATTTTAGGATAATAATTACGTGGGGCATAAAAAGTACCTTGTTATATGTAATATCCACATTTTGTTTTAAACAACTGTTTTACCTTGGAATTGCATACAATGGTTCAAGGGACCACAAAATCACTTCACAAAAACGAGTGTTTCGCTTGAACTGAACTTTCACTAAGGATGTTCCACTGTATTTGCATGAATTGAGCCTTGTGTTAAGTGCGCTACTATGACTGAGGATGGGTGCCTCTACTCCAGCCAGACCCTCGCGCTGGCCGGAGCCACAGAGAAACACGTGAATATTGCCTTTTAAATGCACCTCCTCTATTCTCACACAGCTTCTGCACATGGGTAGAAAACTCAACAGTACTGCGTACTCACCTCGTATGACCAAAAAAGTTCAAATTAAATTTGTCATCACCCAAAAAACTATTCACTCAATTAATTTGAAAATTATACTTGCAAATCACTAATATTTTCTAACTCACAATCTTTTCTTTACTGAAAAAAATTCAATGTAGAACGTGGTAAAACAATGGTCTGTTTATTATTTTTCTGGATGTGCACAGAAAGAAAGTAGCAAGCAAGAGACTTCTTTTTTTAAGAAATGGGTAGGTGATAAGCATTTGATATGAAGAAGAAATACCAAATTATATCTATATGCCTCTCTTAAATTATTACCACTTGTGATTTCCTCGTTATGTGTTTAGAACTTGGAAAATATTTAGGCTGTATGGGGGTGCGATAGCTATGAACTTTTTCTTTCTGTTATTTTCATTACACTTCTCTGATGTATCTGCATACAGGTAAAATAATATTACTAAATATTAGTTAACAGATGTTTATTCTGCAGAGTACATTATTATTAAATGAAAGAATTACACATAAAACAGAGTAAATATATTTCTTTACTGCAATTTACAAGTTACTTTCGATTTCAAATTAAACTTGCCTCACCCAATTAAATTCACAATTCTCCGTTTATAAAGTATAGGTAAGTCATTGTTTGCCATAATCATTTTCATTTTCAAACATTTATACTTTACATGCACTTAATCCTCATTAATTCTTGCACATAAAATATAGTTAATACAGTTTTTTTTTTACACTTTAATCCATTAGTGATTGTAGCAAAAATGTTATCGGTTTGCATTTAGGAATAGGGAAACTTAAACCAATTGATTGAATGATGAGTAATGAAAGAAATACATTTTCTCTGTTTTTACATCTGCCCATGACTGTCCCTTTTACACCTGGTGTCCACAATCATTAATATAATGCACAAGAAAAATCTTCCTTTCTGGCACTGTACACTGCAAGGATATATGCCCAAAGATCGTCTATGTGTGTAATTGATTCGTAAACCATGCAGCGTGCTGCTCATCTAGGTTGTTGTTGTTCATATTGCTATAGCCAAACACAAAGCCTACATTTCATTGGCTGTGACAACTAAACAAGTGTCCTGTAGAATACAGCACTCGTTAAATTTTTTTTGTTTGTAACACCTTGAACTGTGAAATTATCTGCATCTATTTCTTCCATTCAGACTTAGGCTCAGAAATCTAAAACCCAAATTGTAGCTTGTATTCTGGAATGAAACAAGTGTCTTTAATTAGTTGAGCTCTTGTTCAGTATTTAATTATCGGTACAGTGCTTGCAGTTTTATATTTAATTTTAAGTTACATGTCTACTGCACTTTGTAAACACATTCAATGAACTGTAGCTCATGTAAAATGTTAAAACGTTTACTTGTAAAATAATAGTGGTATAGAGTTAATAACTCTTAAAGATACTTTTGTTTAATACGCACAGAATATCATATACAAATCCATACAGTTTTATAACTGATAGCAAAATAAGTATTCAATGATCACTGCAGTGCTGCTAGGTGTCTTGAGAATAGATGGAAGAGTAATTGTCAATGTTACAAGAAACATATTTTTCAATAGCTCTAGTTCTGTAGTTAAAAATAATTTTAAAATATGGGTTTGCATTTATAACTCACTTATTTACATTGTATATTGTATAATGAAATTCAATTATCCTGTATAATCTTACTTCTTTGGTAGAAAAACAGTTTAAACACATTTTTTAAAATTATAATAATTATTATTGCTCGTCACTTGCAAGTAGAACATTCCAAATCATTTTTTTAAAAATGACTTGCGCACAAAAATCCATGTTATAGGAAAATTATTAACACTTATATTAACGTACAAATATACTAACATGGCCATATATGAGAAAAAAACAGCACATGGATTTCACTGTTAAAGTACAAAAAAATTGTGATGTTAAACTTTACAGCATAGACCCACCAAATTTTGTGTACATAATAGAGGCTAGGATATTTGTGAGTTTTGAATTGACATTGGATAAAAAAGTTTTGTCCTGAACTTGAGTTGAAACAAAACATAACATTTCATAGTCTACCTGACAAAGTGATACAATTTTCTTGGGAACATAATAATATAAAGCAAAATGAATGAACAATTTTTGAAAAAATGATGAGTTGTAAAGTGCAAGTAAGTAAAATTTCAAAACTGTTTTTCTTAATATGTGGGTGCAGGTGCTTTAGTTAGATGATTTAAAATGTGTGGCGTGAGTTCTGACCATTTTCAGTTCCATTACATTTTCAGTGTGTAAATGAGTTTTGAATTTGGTGGCAGGGTATGAAAATTACTTACATAGTGCTAGCATATACTGTTCGAAATACGATCTACAGCTTGGTATGAACCAGTCAGTCAGTTTTTATAATGATATCGGGTGTTACTTCTATCACTACCCTGCTATTTTTTGTAAATTGTAGAATGGTATGAACTAAAATGTGTCGTGTGGTAGCTTTCTTTTTTCTTTCTTTTTTTAAAAAGAATAACTTAGTAAATTTGCAAAATCTAACCAGTTATGAGATTAGGCATTCAATAGAAAAATATTGTTTCGGTAAAGGTAAAACTATCTGATATGGCATACAGTTTATGTGATCAATTTGGGGTCATAAGTATAGTTTTACTAAGAAGGCAACTGTATATAAAAAAAATCACAAAATATACATTGACTGTCATATTGTAGTCCACTAAATCTCATAATTTCGGAGGGGGAGGAGGTTGATATATTTACTTACCCACATGCTGTAAAGAATATTGAATTTGGGGGGGGGGGGGGTGGCCGGCTATATCCATAGTACGGGGACTGCCGGCCAACACTGGTTTAACCCTTCTAACATGGGCATTTATTCCACACAATGCAACATTGCTTGTATGATACAATACATGTGACTGCATTTTGTTCAAGTTTTTTTAGGTGTTAAATTTACATTTTATCACCAACGTGACTTGCATCTTCACACACTTGGCAGACTGACTTGCTAGGAGGTGGAATATTAGTCTTTCCTGGGTCAGAAACTACATATGAATACAAATAAGAGTTAATTTAAAATGTAGGTAGCAATTTATCGAAAGCATGGATAAGTGTGGATAATTAAAACCTAAGGTAAATTTTTGTGTGTGTAATTCTGATCTGGTACATTTTCCAGACATCAACATAATGTATTATATTCATGAATATATTAGATAACACTGAGCTTGTTACAAAAATTTCTTATTATGTCCAGCATTTGTTTTTCTGAAATCAAGATGCTGGTACTAACTATGAAGATGTTATTACAGCATTTTACACACTTCATAAATAACTTTTAATATACTCGTGTTGTCTTTAAATTGCTTCTTATTTTTGGTATTAGCTATAGAATTATGACCTTGGAGCAGCCCTAAATCAACATATTTACTGGGATTGAACCCAGTGAGATAAGATCTTATGAGCCTGATGAACATCAGTGCAGAAGTTTTCTGTACAAGCAGAGATTACCTAAATTGAAGAGACTATAAGATTGATATGAGAAAAACAAATTTCACATTTACTTGAAGATAATGCAATTGTACCTAGTGTGCTGTAGAGGAAGTAGTATGTCCAGGACTTTATATTTTGGAAGACAATCACGAAACCACAAACTACTTTGCTTTCATTCAAGCAGAATTTGCATGTGGTGAAGGAGGAAAGTGTAGTAAGGAATGAAGCTGGCAAGTACTTGGGCGGCTAGTGCAGTGAAGACTGTAAAACTGGTGTACAGTAAGCTGGTCAGAGCCCTGGCGTCTAGCGCGGTGGGAAAATGAAGACTGGCCCTGAGTTGAATTCTGACTCTGTATTTATACTCGGCCAGGCGGCTGCCTCTGCGCTTATCGGCTGACGTCTTGACTGCGAGGGTTGGTCGCTAAGCAGGTGGTGGCAAAAAGCATAGCTCTCTGGCATGACGTCACCGACTGGCTGGGAGAATGAAAGAGAAACAATGACACATACTATTGGTGCCATCTAGTGGTGAGTGATTAGTATTATTCGTTGCCATGAGGTGCATAGCTTCAGTGGACCGGTGAGTAATATAATCTCCGCTGGCTGGAACGTCCATTCTTGCAGGATAGACAGTACAATCTTCTGACCTCACATGGCCAAGGGTAATGCAAACTCTGATGAAATCATATGCGCTGAGGGCTTTGCTGATGAGCTGAAGTCGTCTAATTACCATTGTTGAAAATGTGTCATTCGTCAATATGTTATGTGTAATCCTAATGTTAAAATTATAGAGGTAAGATTTGATATTCAGATTAGCAAAAAGAGTAGGAATGTAGATCTTGGGAAAACAATAATAATGATACGAGAATGTCCTTTTTGTATGAATTGTGTATATCATTTCTTATGACAAATATACAGTGCGAGGTGGCGCAGTTGTAACACATTGAACTCGCATTCGGGAGGACCCGGGTTCAGTTCCTGGTCTGGCCGTCCTGATTTCGGTTTTCCATGGTTTCCCGAAATCACTCTAGGCAAATGCTGGGATGGATCCCCAACAAAGGTCATGGCCAATTCCTTACCCAATCCGTTTTCCCTGTGCAGCTTGCACTACCTCTAATGAGCTCACTGCCGACGAGACGTTACGCCCAATTACCTACCTACTTACCTTATGACAAATAGCTATTATTGTACATAGTTAAGTTTTAACCAAGCGTGTAATTGTCATTTAAAAGTGGTAACATAGAGAAACTGAGCCGAATCTTCAAGATGTCTTTTATTTCACTGCATGCATAAATATCCAATTCTTGATCCGCAAAGGCTCGTTTTGGTACACTCGCAGAGGAATAAGGAATTAATTTAAATTTGCAAAGAGCATGCTGTAAAGAAGCCGCTCAGTAAAGTATAAATTGTAAATTCTTCTTGATATTTCTGAGTGTAAATTTTTATTTCAGGTTGTAAATAGTCTAGTTTTAAGTTGGCTTTTATAATAAGTGCTTCACATGAAGATGGAAAGACTGGCTAACCCTCAGGGTTGTTTTAAAGAACTATTATAATCGGGATTCGAAAAGTCCTACACCCGTCTTCCAGTGTGCCTTATTTAGTATAGGAGGATCGATCCATGATAGGTTAGATTTTGCTTAAAATAATGTATTGTTAATATAAGGTTTATGCTGTTGTATTATGAAAATGTTAGTTGATTCATGTAGTCGAGTCCTGTCACATAAACTTCATTTTTGCAACAGAGTCTGTTCATGTGTAAGTGAGAGTTGTAAATAACTTGTGTAGGGTAAATTTATGGTACTAGTATGATGCCACTATGTTTCATTAATATTGAAACTTGTTTAACTGTTGAGAAATATTAGGCTTAGGATTAGAGTTGTTCAGATTCCATTTTTCCGATACAGATACCATTTCTGATACCCTGATACCAATGCTGATACCAGTGCCCTTCACACTGCATTTTAGAAAAAAGTATTACAGTAAATAATGCAAAAAAAATTTCTCATAAACTTGTTTAAATAAAGAAAATAGCATCTAAAATACTGTATATAATTTATTGCAATCACACAGAAAATGCAAGCTGACCTAAAACTTTCAAACCCTCTGAAAATGAAACTAATATGACACCAAATGCAAGAAATTTGATTGTCCCGCACTCACTTGTACAGCTAGAGCACACAGAGAAGTTATTGATCGGGTGGTGTGTTCACGGCAGATGGAAAAGTTGTGGTGGTGGGAGGATTACCCCTCCACACGCCGCGACATGTCGCCGACGCCTTGCGCCTGTGGCAAATGTTTGTCTTTTAAAGTAATTAATTATATTTTACTGCAATGAAAACTTGTAATTTTGAGACAGAAATAAATAAGGTGCTTATAATTGGTTTCTTCACTGTCTTAGTAATTAATCATTTAAAACCACGTATTCGGATTTTCCCTGTTACGAGTTACACTGCACTCGGCTCGGTGCTTACCTTCCCATTATTAGACAGTAAAAGGTATCGAATAGGTCCTTACTTTTTATCAGTTTATTCAAAGATGTGTTTCTATTGAAATAAATAAAAAAATAAATCCTCCGATTTCCTTGCATGAAGTTACTTAAAATGAACTTTACACTTAAAATAGTACATAATACAAGTCACTTGATGTTCAAACAGTTTTTGTGACACATAGTAGAGTATATGCTTTTGGGAATATAATTTTATTTGTGAAGATGCTACCTTTTGAGTTAAATAAATATTATATTTTAAAGTCATGTTAATTTTATGCCAGATACAATGAAACACCAACCTTATAGGAAAAAATGACCTTTAATCACAAAAGAAAACATCTTTCCAAATAATATTTCCTCTTTAAAATTTTTTTCGTAACATTTTCAGGTGAAACCATTTTCTTTGAAATACAAGTGATGATAGCACCTATTTCGAGCAATGCATAATCTTGATAAAATTTCTACTTCCTCCAGGCACACATTTGCTCTGGAGCCAGCATGTGAAGGCAAGTGCGCGCAGCCAAAAGACTTGTTGTTTTTTCCTTTTGCTAAATACCAGCTTTCCCTCTTGTGGCTCAAGGCATGTGAGCGACCTGCCAGGTAGCAGAGACAGAACACACACACACCTCTTTCGCCGAGTGGGAGGGGAGATAACAGTGCCTTGCTTTGCCCCAAACATGCTCATGCGCAGAGCAGTTACAATCACAGAAGCAAAACAGCTTATAGTCACATGGGTCTGGACCATATCATACCAATCAAATTTTCAAATTTCTCCTTTCCAAAATGGCTCTTCGTCGGAAGAGAGGGGAGTGATTGACACATGGCGCATTCCCGTTCTTCTAGGAAGCACACTCTACATGACTAACTTTGACCCATCTTGAGCGGCAATCACCCGATGGGCAAATCAACTCCAAATAAAAAATGTAATAGAGGCAGGACACATGGACCTACCAAAGTTGACAGTGCCTCAACACAACCATTAACCACGTGATCCACGCTTTTACTGTTCTCCAAGTCTCTACAAGAAACAGTCACATAAATGCCCCTCCCCGAGGAAGCAATCATTTCCACTGTGCCACTCCTGCTATGAAAGACCGCAAGGTTTGAACTTTGCGCCGCTGAATGTATTCGTCTTGCCCAGCAGAGAGTCACTGTCTCCACGAGCACATGAGGTCAGTACTTGTCATTGCCGAGCGCTGCTCGAGATAAGGATCCAGGAACCCATGTGTGATGAAATAAGCTCCACCCCTGAGAGGTGGGGTTAATTCCCCCGCACATATCTGAGAGCCTATGAAATGGGAAATTTAGTATAAAAGGAATCTCGGCGCAGGCCTCAGGAGTGATTCTGCTACACCTTCTGGCTGTGAAACCCATCTGTGTTAGCACAGAGCACAGTCCCTCACCTGTGCCGGTGACCGCAGAGGTCCCAGTGGCCGACCACGATGCCATCCAGCTCTGGAGGACCACCAGCTACCAGAAGGCCCTCAACTTCTTTGGCCACATCTAGCAACCTCGGAGGGCTACCACCATCCAGAGGCATTCTACCTCTTTGGCCTCCGCCAGCAGCTTCTGGAGTCATCAACAGCTACCAGAGGGCCCAGCAGATGTCGTCCCTACCAATTCCTCCACCTCTTCCTTCCTCTCTACCTTCCAGGTATTGTAGGTCACGGCAACAATGTTCCCTCTGGACTACCCTTAAAGTCCTAGCCCAGCCACTTGTTCACCCCTTGGGTGAAGAACTCACTGTTGCTAACTTTGCTTCATAGGTCCCTTCAGGACCCCTTAATTCAATTAGGAGAATTATATTATTATTGGGCTATTTGTTGATCAAAGTATTTCACAAACTTTAATTTATCACAAGTCATACCACATTATTTTATCCAGGTTGCCACCGCCTGGAATGAAACGTAATTAAACTTAAGCACAATCAATATATAATATTTAAATTTTATTTTTTTTGTGGTTAGGAAAGTGTGATTCCACGTGTTCTAAATATTTTTCTCATACATATTTATATCTAAAATAAAATGTATTTTACTACAGTTAATGTAATGTTTCCTTCTTAACAGTTTACGAAAACCCTTTTTTTTGCTTATTAAGGATTTGGTCTAATTGGTTTAATTATTTATTTATTTCATTGAAGTTACTTTGCTGACGCAAGGAAAAGCCGGCTATGCGAACTACCGCCAAACTGCAACTACACCTAATATTACTTTCTTCCATCTGTGGAATAGGGTATTTGGCTAGCTTCCTACTCTACCAGCTGGAAAACAGCTTGGATAAGGAGTGGAACACACCACACCTAAAAGGCATTGGCTGTCAAGTAGGGGTCCTACACTGCATAGTTCCATCCATCATCTGGAGAATGGGTGATTGTGGAGTTGTCAGATGGTTCTTGTGTGATATACCAGTACCTTTGAATCACACTATATGGCCGTGACCTTTTACCTGGTTTTGCCTTATGTTCTTATGCTTTGACATTTTATTTAATCGGGCCTTATGCCACTCTCACATAGAAGTGGGCTTAAACATAAATTCAAACTAGCTTTAAAAAAATTAGATATTAAAATTTCCCATACACCAGTTGAGGAAAGCACTGAAGAGAAAACACTATTTACACCTCGTATCAGATTAGTAGGTAGAATAACTTTTGGAGCAACTTCTAATAGTACACTTAGACATTGGTGTCCTGGGACTCTATCCCACCTTGTTGCCAGACTCTTATACTGCAATTCCTTCACACCTACCCCAGGAACCTACAAGCAGGACAAGCACGACTCCTCTGCGGCCAGAGCTGGCTGCTGTACATACGCCAGCCACCCCGCAGAGTCAGCTGGAGAAGAGGAGGGTGCCGCTGCCTCACAAACAGTAGGTAAGGAGATGGAGGGTCTTATTGCGTGTGTCATTTGCCTGTTCTGATGTGTAAGCCCACCAGACCTACACTGTACACAGATGTCCTGCCTAAGCATGAGAAGGAACTCCTTGCGTATGATCACCGCAATCCTGGTATTGCTTCATTTGAAAGCCACCACCATTACAAAAGCATATTCTACTTACCGCAGAACTTTAATCGTAAAATTAATTCTAGGGGTTGCAATCCCGAAGCTTCCATCCAAACTGTACCCTGACTAGTATTACAATCCAAAACCCTGTTCTTTCAACATGGGGAACCCGCCCCATAAGTTTTGCGACACTTGTACTGCCCTGGGTATTGAGATTCAAATCCTCCACATGCACCCATAATGGAGTTGACTTTGTGCTTAACCCTTTTTGTAAGTTTGATATCTAATCACTGTATAAGGTGGCTGATGACAGTTATGATTAGCAGTCTTTAAGTTTAATGAAAATTTACTGAACGCTTTTTTATGAATACCAACTTTGTAATACTATTATGGATTTGTAGCAAACAAAGTAAAAATCTGGGGAAAGAAGATCTAATAAATTTTCAAACTGTGTGTGTTTATATATATATATATATATATATATATATATATATATATATATATATATATATATATATATATATATATATAATCTCAAGTCGTGACCAAAACACACTTATGTAGTACAACTTGTGACAGCCTTAAATTATTTAATGACGTCTTCCCTTTGAAGTCATTCTAGCTGTTGTGTGCAACAGCTGAATTTGTGATTAGTTTCTCTTGGGCACTGTATTAACAGACAAAACAATGTCCCGTCCACCAATAGCCTGGAGACTGTACCTAAAAAAGTTAACAAAGAAATTAAGTTCAGGAATGCGATCAGTAACAGCTATTAGAAAAATACAAAAAGTAGGTGGTTTCTGTGTATACGTGTAAATCACTAGACACTGTTTGATATATGAAGGTAATTTTGGACAGTTCTAAGAAAGCAGCACTAAGTAATGTTGTGTAGAGTTACACTGATGGTTAAATTTTGCTGATATGCCAATTCATCAATCTGCCAATATTACATATTCATATCGGCCAATCCTGTGTCGATACAAAAAGAGTGTCACATATAACTAAATATTTAGATTATGTTAAATGTTTTTGTCAATATTAAAATGGCAAAGTATTTTAAATAGGAAAATTTATATACATACGTCCGACTTTACATGGATGCAGAAAATTAATCCGTAAACAATGTATAAATTTGTTTTCTTCCAGCAGAAACATTACTTAAATTAGGCTTTCTTGATTAACAAGTCTGAGATATTGTTTGTTTTCATAACATTGAATATTAGGCACTTCTAACAAGATTGAGCTTTTTGGCTTGGTGTTAGCTTGATCTCACCAGAAGCCAAACCATCTTTGGTTCTCTCGCTTATTAACACAAATTTTGTGTTGGAAGTGCTTCTGAGCATCCTATTACCAAAACCACAAATGTGAGCGCTGAATTTTTTATTACGCTTGAGAGTAATTTTTTGTGGAAATGTGAACTACTGTGCTGGTAGTTTCTTGAATTTCATTGCCAGCTATGTACGTAAACAGCAAAATTACATTGTGTTTAGTGAAATTAATTACTGAAATGTTATTTTTTGAGAATAAATACTAAATATACCACACAGTGCTAAATTTTGGTGAAAACTTGTTATGGCTATGCTTTATTTAGTGTACGAAAGATGTGTTCAGTATATTTTTAAGCTTTTATTATTCACATATAAGCAAATCACGTCATGCTAGGTCAAAGTGAACCATGTTGTTTTTAAATACTAATAACTGATGCTGAAAGTTACTGAGTTTGGTAAAATATATATGGTAAACTCATTTGCCCACTTATGTATATATTTTCATGCGAAAAATATGGAGAAGCTTTTTAAGGTGCTTGCAAACAAGCATTTTGCAGTTTGCCATTGGTATATTGGCTGTTTACAGTTACATTTATCATGTACTCATCAGAAATGCTTTGTGCTCTCAAATATAACTATATGGGTGGTGTGTAAAAAAGCAACCTTTGTATCCGAGACAGATTACCCTATCTTGTTTGTTCCTGAAACATGAACATGGCACATTTAAATGTTAGCATTACAACTTACTTAACATTCGAACTATATAAAAAAATATATAATAATGTACTTAAATATGTCAAATGAGACATGAAATGTAAGCATAAAAACAATTTATCAATATAGTTATTTATTTACAGGAGTAGGCACATATAGTAGGTATTAAGTTATAAGAACTCTCAATCTTATCAACAGTGCTCAACTACTGAAAAATCATGACATGGTATGTACAAATACTGTTTAATTCACCCACAAAATCCTAGGTTCGTTTTGGAAAAATAATGATTAACCCTTCCCCTAGGATATAATTATTGGGTTGAGTCAGCTACATTGAAAATCCAGTGCTACATTTCTAGCACCAAGTTAAGATTCTTAACACAGCTGCACTGTATATTAAAAGTGACTGACCTAATCTAATAGTTATTACCCCCTGGATGGGTAAATCACTATTCTTTTATATCACAATTTTACCTGCAGAAAAACTATTAACCCTTTCATTCCTACATTAATTTATGGTTTCTTATGTTGCAATTGAGGAAATCTTTGATGCATGCTGTGCTTAAGTTAATTAAGTACTTGTTTCTTTATCACAACCAATAAACTGTATGCGTTGTGTTCAGTGATTAGTGATATAAACAAGTCATAATGTAGAGCAGTAGCAAGGTTTGCGAATCAGTTACTCCTAGGGAAAATAACTTTGTAGAGTACAGTGCCAGTTAAAATATTACTTTCCAGTACAACACATTGACAATTGGCTACAATAGGTATGCAAGGTTTGAAACATATTTATAATTTATGCAGCAAAAAATGGAACATAACAAGGCACTTCTAATGTGCAATAAAAGGCAGTGTTTACATTTTGGACTTTGCAAAATAGAAATTCTACAAATTTTTACCCCCGATAACAAATAATAAACCCCTGTGTGTTGGCAAAGTTTTAGAATATCAGAACAGCCACCCCAGGCTTGTCGTAAGTGGCATCTAATTGGGACGCGGTCAGGAACTGAAATTTATTTGGACCATCTTCTCATGCTTTTTCCTTCATCTTTTTCTTGTTTGTCATCCTTTTTCTTTCCATCTCACCAGGTCCCGTTGCATCGTCATTCCCTATTGCATGGTCTCAGGCTAGGGCGATGTCATTCCTGATTAGGATGTGTCCTCACAAATGATTGCTGCCTCCAAATTGTGTGATCATCCATGGTGCCTCTGTTAGTGAAGGTCTAGCAAACCCTTCTCACTGGCCCAGCAGGTAAATCTAGGTGCTGAGCCTATATCCATGTACATGTATACCCACGTATCACCAATTTGTGTCTTCTTGATAGGAGGGGTTATCATGGCCGATTGGCCCATGCGTCTAGACCTGCCAGGAAGACTTTATCACTGTATGGAGGAGGTCATCGTAATCAACCAAGTCCCCTGAAATTGCACCAAATGGTGTCCTTTACAATGGGTGATTTGCCCCTGTTTTGCCCTGGTGTACACTTTGGTGTGCTACAGGGGCAGTAATTTGCAGTGAATAGCGGTAAAGGGTAGCTGTTCCTAAGTAATGGCACAGCCCAAGATGTTTTAACTGCTGGTTAATTTTCTCCCCCCCCCCCCCCCCCCCTCTCCCTCTTCGAATGGCAGACTGAGGCTGACGTACATGGCTTCCAAAATAACTCCCCAAATGTGTGGCACCCTCAACAGCCATTTAAAATAGCACCGCAATGATACTGGCTGTAATTCGACCGTGAATCTGTAGTGTGTTGTTTTGCTGCTGTTAAATTACCTACACCAAGCTTCTGGTTGAGACATCAAATGCTGCCCAGTTACGGGGGCTCTCGACGATGAAGTCAAGGTAAGTTAGCCCTTGGTCAGAAAAAAATCACCACAAACATTTAATAAAAGTGACTACTGAAATATTCATAAAATACCCTAAGAACTGAATAAGAAACAACATATATCAATAAAAGAAGTGGCGTAAACAATAGTCATACATGCTTGGGATCTTACTATGCACAAAATAAAATATGAAAGAAAGGTTAAACTCATTCAAACCGTCTAGAGTATTAAAAATTAAGTCCCACAGGAAAAATTAACAAATAAAAACACTTTTCTTGTGATGGTGTGCAAGTTAAATTTTTTTTTTTTGTGATATATTAAATATTTCAATTATTCAAAATACAAATATAATGAAACCAGAAAATGTACTTTGTTTAAAATAATGTTGTAATAACATAAGATAATATCAAGAATTATGACAAATGCTTTAACTCGTTAAATAGAAACACGGATGATATAAAATGCTTTAGCTCGTTGAACTAGAAACGAGAAACACCAATATTCTGTCACAAAGTTCGTTCTTTCTGTTAACCATAAACCTTCAAACATGTTACTTGATACACCAAATAAATTTAAATGATTACAATCTTAACAAATATATCAATAATCCAGCAACAACCTCAAAAATTATTTACGTTAATGATGCAATATAATTAGATCAAACTATTAAGTGAACAATATCTCTTAAAAGTACCTGGAGGCATCCTTACATATTAAACTGTAATGAGTATTACTACAAAATGTAAATTGAAATAACTTCTTGTAAATAAAAGTGTCATGGTGTCTATAAATTGGTAATTAATACAGTCACAAAAAGTAGAGCAATATGAGTTCGTATTGTAGCACTTAGCTTCAAGGCATTGTAACAAGCAGAAGAAACAATATTGACCAAAACAGCTAGTAGCATAAGCGACAGACTGAGCTGAGAGAACTCGAAGGAGAAATAAAATAGCTTGAAAAAGTGAAGAAACTCATACAATTCAGAAGAGCTCAGAGAAAGCACGGAGTTTGTGCAGGTGACAAAACTTAGGTTAAGCCTGTGCAGACAGGAATCTTGCAAACACTAACCCTCACTATAACATAGAAGGTACGACAATAGTGAGTAAAAAAAAAATTACTAAATCACGTGACAAAGTGAAAAGAAATAGGAAAGGTACTCATCATAGGAGGGTAGATCAAAATATCCTTACTTATTGATGTTGAGAACTGAAGCACTAAAAGAAAATAAATAAATAAAAGTCACAACACTACAAACTAAGACATCTTTACTACTACTCTACGTAATGGTTTCGGAGGAAGACTTCACTTATGTGCCAAAGAAAACCATAACAGTTACTGCACTCCGCAAACTCTCTTATGTCGGCAACAAGTCAAGACCAAGAGTAAGCTGCCTATCTGCTCGGTGTCGTACAAAGGCAGTGGAAAAGGTACAAATGTTTAGTACAGGAATCGCTGCAGGATGGCATCATGTGTACAAAAGCAGCGAAAATGTAGAGTAGATGGCAGTGAACACGTGATAATATAGAGTTTTTTTAATATAAAGTCAGGCAGCAACCACTTGGTGACAGCAAGAAAAATGCAGAAGTAGCTACAGCAGAAAACAGAGAGTGGAGGGGAGCTACGGCTGGCGAGACCAAAGGAATGTGCTACGCTGCACAGTACGTCCGGTCAACAAGAAAAACAAGTGAGAGGAGCAAGCTTGTATCCTTGCAAGAAGATGAAACGTAGCTTTGAAAATACTAACTTGAACAGCATTGGAAATTAAACGAGAATATCCTGTTAACGATAAAATATGTTATTAAATAGTTTTAAATAAGTAAATGAATTCAGTTATATAGCCAGATAAACAAATATTAAAATATATAAAATACTTTTAAGGAACTGAAAACTGACATAAATAAATGAAAGATCAAAAGACTTTACTAATTATAATTAATCAGATTACTCATATATAGTTCAAAATGAGAATAAATGTATAATATACAACCATAATAAAAATAATAAATGTAACGAAACATTTGCTAAAAAAAAAAAAAAAAAAAAAACTCAGAATGTAGTAATTAACTTGAATACTGACAATTGTTATCAATAATAGTTTAAAAGTTGTTGTAAATACACACACATTAATTAATTGACAGTGGTGCATATTTAAAAAATAAAGGAGACATATTTAAGAAACAAATGTTGACATAATTAAAAATAAAATAGTCGCATTAAAAATAATTGTAGACGCTTTCATTAAAAAATCTGAGTGACGCATATAAAACAGTAGCGAGGTATTTAAAATGGCACAGGGGCAACTGCAGGTTCCCTGTAGAGGTCAAGTTCCAAGTGTCCCTCAACTACAGCAATGTGCATCATCTGGTGTCCCGACGTAATCGATATTCCCGAAAGCAAGGTTTTATATGAGCTGAAAACTCAGTATGTCCGTGATGTGCGCCATGTGCTGAAGATTACTGATGGTGTAAAGTCACCTACAACTACCCTCATCTTTCGGCATGCATGACCTGCCATCAGTTATCAAAGTCGACTACCTGAATGTTTGTATTAAGCAGTTTATTCCCGCTTATCTTTGTTGTTACAACTGACAACAGTTTGGCCATTCATCTGCAAAATGCACATCCCCCAGCTTGCCCGAAATATGCTGACCCAACGCATCCTGATACTCAGTGCAGCAAACTTCTGCGGTATGTGAACTTCAGCAAAGGGTATCCTGTCTCATTGAAGGCGTGTCCTGTCTCCCAGAAGGAGCTGGTTGTTCAGTGAATCAGGGGCACAGACAAGGTATCCTTTTTTGAGGCACTAAAATGCTTCGATGCTCTCCAGGGCCCAAAAACTTCCGTTCCGTACAGTGTTGTTGCTACTGCTCGACCAGCAGTAAAGGATGCATGTACTCAGACAGTCAATGTGCTACCCAGACAGAAGTGTCTGTGAGTGCACCGAAGCCACTGTGCTGTCTGGTGACCAAAACCTTGACTGTTGGTACGCACTGTGGACCAGCTGAGAAAAAATGTTGAAGCCCACTATTGTTAATAAATCTCGTCAGCAAAATGCTGCATGAAAAGTAGACAAGTCAAAGTCTCCATCTCTCACATCCCTCCCTGCAAGTGAACCTGATATGCAGTATTGCTTCAACTCCTCGCCAAATTGCCAGCCTGTCTCCTGAGCCAGGAGCCAAGATGGTAGTTAATGTCGATACACAAAACACTGGCGAAGGCTCTGAAGGCTTTAAGCCAGTGATCAACAGATATAAGGGGAAATTAAAGTAATTTTTTCTGCATACTTCCTTCTTGTAACTCAGGTCCCTCATATAGTGCAACTGCAAAGGCTATTATCATAATCTTGAAAAACTGAAACCGCTCCTAGTGTCCCTCACCCCTACAGTCACTTGCCTTCAAGAAACTCATCTTTACCCCACTGATACAGCCTTCCTTCGAGGTCACACGTTTTACTGCCAAGATAGCATATTGTTGGACCATGCCTGTGGCGGTATCTGTGTTGTGGTGAAGGATTCTGTTTTCATGAAGCTGTTGCCCTCTGCACTGCTGTGCAGGTAGTGGTGGTCAGGATGTTCTTCAGTGTGTTAGTCACTATTTGTAGCATATATGTACCCCCCAACCAGCGTGTCAGGTTTGCTATCTTTGAGGGGCTCTCATCTCAGCTCCCACCTCCATTTCTGATTTCAATTGCTCACAATCAAATATGGGGTTCTGACCACAGTGATGGCCAGATTCTTGTAGTTGAGTCGTGGCAATAACAGTTCTACTATTGCCCTGTTGAACACAGGTATTCCTACACACTTCACAACCTACACTGGCACTTTGTCCTGAATTGATCTCTCTTTCCATTTCCAGCGTTCCCTCCACTTCACTGCTGAAATTCCTCTCGACATTAACGTGGCAGTGGAACAATTCAACTCTATCGTTGTGTCAGTTGGGAGGCTGCCATCCCCCAATCTTCACCTCGTGTTCTAGGCGTGTTCGATGGTGAGCGACAAATGCAGGGATGCTATATGTGCCTGACAACGTACGCTCAGACGCTTTAGTGCTCACCCCACTCAAGGTAACTTGGAGCTTTTTCGATTTAGTCGGACTGGGGCGCGATGTGTCATCAAGGACAGCCGGCATAAATTCTGGAGATACTTCATTTCATCGCTGATGGTAGATGCTACCAGTAAGTTAACCTGTAACAACGTTCTTAAGCTGTGCAGACAATCTCTTACCACACAGGTTCGCTTCCTTCAGGTCATTTACAATAGAGGACACACGTACCAGATATATTGAGTCAATATTTTGCAGATGTTTCGAGCAGTGCTCACTACGCTCCCTCATTTCAAGCCATTGGAGAGTCATGCGCGATGGTGGGTGTCCACTTTGGTGGCTCGGGTGAGGACGACTACAATTCTTGAGATGGACCAGTTTTTATCGCACTAGAAGCATACATCAGTTGGCCCCGACAATATTCATTGTGCTCTGTTCCAACATCTCCCACTTGATGGGAAACTGTTTTTGCTGAGAATTTTTAGTAACATTTGTACCTCTGGTGTTTTCCCCTGGAAGTGGTGCAAATCAACCCTTGTGCCGATCTTGAAATTACGGAAAGTCAAAGGGGGTGGTTCCAGCTATTGCCCTATTTTCCTCACCAGCTGTGTCTGTAAGACCTTTAAGCATATGGTAAATCCACGTTTGATGTACTGCCTTGAGACCTGGCAGTTTTTTTTTTTGCCTCTTCAGTGTGGTTTCTGCCAAACTAGTTCTGTGGTGGATCATTTCGTCAGCTTAGAGGCTGCCGTACATACCATATTTTTGCAAGTGCAGCACCTCCTTGCTGTTTTCTTTGACCTGGAGAAGGCGTACAACACAACATGGTGACATGGTATCTTCCTACAGCTGTCCGCCTGGGGATTTCGTGGACATCTACCTGGTTTTATACAGAAATTGGTGCCCTTCCTTACATTCAGAGTTTGCAATGGTGCATTCTATTCTCGGGAGTTTGTTTAGGAGAATGGTGTGCCACAGGGGAGCAATTGGATGTCACCGTGTTTGCCGTTGCCATCAATGGCATTGTGTCTTGTCATTTGACCACCTGTGGAATGTGCACTATATGGGGATGTTTTTTCTGCCATGCTGCATCACTGTGCATGGCAGATCATCAGATCCAGTTTGCCATCCACCACCTCGGCGACTTAAGACACCAATTTTCTACCGTCAAGATTTAGGTGGTCCACTTCTGTAGAAAACGTTGCATCTTTCCTTCTCCCGAGGTGCTTTTGTATGGCACTCTTTTGCCTGTTTCCAGTACTGTCAAATTTCTTTGCTTCTTGTTTAAGTGTAAACTCTCTCGGTGGAGTCATATTAAGTCCCTGAAGTCTTGCTGTGTAAGGGACCTGAATCTTTTGAAAATGTTGAGTGGTCATGACTTGGATGCTGACACAATCATCCTTCGGCTGTATCGTGCCCTGGTCCATATAAAATTAGACTATGGTAGTGTCATTTGTTCTTCGGCTATGCTGTCCATGCTAAAACCATTAGCCAGTGTTCACCATTTTGGTATTCACATTGTGACTGGGGCTTTTGGCACACAGTCGTCAGTCTTTGTGCAGTGGCTGGTGGATTTCCTCTCCACTGCAGACATGACCAACTGCTGCTTTACTGTGGGGTACAGGTGCGTTCAGACTCTTTTCATCTTCACCATACAATTTTTTTTTCCCATCCACCCTATGAACTGCTGTACCCTGCTAGGCCATGTTCTCCTCAGCCTGCATCTGTCGGATTTGCAGAGGCCCTGGAGCTGTATGACTTAACCCTTTGTGTGTTGCCTTTGCCTCGCTGTGACCATCCATTGCTGACAACACAGGCTGAGGTGCCCCTCAATCTAGCGGAATTTCCTAAGATGACCACTCGCCCTGTTGTTTACAAGTGCCTTTTCCTTGATCTTGTGTCCTGTGTGTTCCGTGGTTTTATTTGCTTTTACATTGATGGTTCCAAATCAGATATCTCGACTGAGTGCGCCTTTGCCTTTGTCGCTGTTGCTTCTCAGTATCTTTTTGGACTTCATCCATCTTGCAGTATTTTACCTGCAGAGCTTTTTGCTATTTTCAAGTCTCTGTGTTTTATAAGTAAGAGGTTTCACCATAAATGCCTCGCGTGCTCCAATTTGATGAGTCATTTGATCCTGCTCCACAGTTCACGAACTTGTTTCCATTATCTGGGAGAAGATGGCGGGGCTTTGCGTATTGATGTTTGCATTTTCTTCATGTGGGTTTCAGGGCATGTGAGCATCCTTGGCAATGAAGCAGCGGATATAGGGACTGAGGAGGCATGCAGCCTTCCATACTGTGATCCCTCGTGTCCCTGTGTGTGATGTGCTGCATGCAGTCCGTGGACTTATCTGGTATGCATGGTAGCAGGGGTGGACTTTTCTCCCACTGTCCAACAAGTTATGAGCCATTTTTGACTTGCCTGTTTGCACTCGACCTGATGTTTCGTGCACCTGCAAGGAATATGTTGTTCTTTCTCGCCTTTGCATCGCTCACACTTGTGTGAGACACAAATGTCTACTTAGTGGTGAACCTCCTACTGAGTGTGATGCCTGTAGAACTCCCTTGACTGTCCGGCACATTCTGTTGGAGTGTCGCAGGTATGACTGAGCTCGTCACACTTTTCATTTTCCTGACCACCTATAGAGAATGCTGTGTGATGGTAGTAGGTCTGTGAGTGGCGTATTTCCATTTATACATGCGACTGGTATTTTTAATATGTTGTAATTTGTTTCAGTGTTCTTGTGTTTTTGCTGCAATGGATTATTGGTTCGTGTTTTGTTTGTTTTGTAGCTGTCTTTTTTGCCACCTGTGGGACTTTTAATCTGTTTTTATACAATTTACTTTTTTCCTCCTGTGAAGGTTTATATTCTGTTTTAGACTTAACTGACCTTTTCACCTCCTGTGGAGGTTTTTAATCTGTTTTGTTTTATTTTACCTTTTAATCACCTGCGGAGGTTTTTCACTTTTTTATGTATCTTTACTGTGGGTGTTAATGACCTTACCATCAGGCACCCTCACACTTCCACTCACTCACACTTCCACTCACTTACAAATAATAAAACCAAGAATATAATTGGCCAAACATTTCTGTGAACATGATTATGTACATTATGGCATACTGAACACCACAGTACAGCTATAGTTGCCGCAGGACCCTATAATGTGATGTTTTGTTTTTACCAGTGTTTAAAATATATGTAGAAATTGATTAATAAATAATATTTTGCATATGCTTTAATTGGAACATATGAAATTGCGCATTATGAAATTGTGAACATTCCTATTTGGACACAACCTCAAAATATTCTTATATGCCATTCACGGTAAAGTGAGCACGTTTGCAAGCCTTCTCATTTGGAATAATAGTCAGTAAATATATTTCATTTTAGCCTTAGAAGTTAACTTCCAAGTGTAGTAGAATATACATACTGTGTGTATTACATGGCAGTATTTATTTAGAAAAGGTGGTTAAAGGATAAAAAATGGTTGAAAGGAAATAGTTATTTGGGCCTCAAATGTGCTCACTTTGCTGTGAACAGCCTATACCTTTATTTATAATAGCAGAGGCAATTGCCAGAATGCAGAAAAATTTGCAAAAATTCTGACCGTGCTGGTGGAATGTTTAAGTGAGATGTACATTAACAGGCACTGGTGGAATGTTTAAGTGAGATGTACGTTAACATGCACTGGTGGAATGTTTAAGTGAGATGTACATTAACATGCACTGGTGGAATACACAAAGGAAGAACACAATTGTGAATAGTGGATGCTCGCTTATCATTCTACATATGGCACCTGTCTTCAAATAAAAATTTTAAATAATGGAAGCATTTAAAATTAAAGGAAAATGTATTTTAATAACTTTTTAGGTATTCTGAAAGGAATAAATACTAAACTATTAAACAACTAACTCATTTACTACATGTGGAACACGCAATGTTAGAGCAACCTAACAAATGTGACCCAAACTTTTGCACCAAATGCAACATTATACAAACACATAAAATGTCTGTGCAACAAAGCAATGTTGCATCAACGTTCCTGCAACCGTGCTATATGATATGGTTGGCGAGTTTTCTTGGGATCTCCCGTTTCCCCCACCCATGCAATCTGGTATTGCTCCATATCTTCCTCACTTCACCCTCATATACTCTCAAGGCCTTGTTAGTAAGAGCCGCCCAAATCTCTCCACTCTAATTCATACAGAACTAGGTAGGGTATTTGGCTTCCTTCAGCACTGTGTCCAAAATGCAGTTTCTCTTCTTTGTGGAATCTCGGCCAGTGAGTGTTCATTCATGATGTGTTGTTGTAATACAAATAAATCAGTACATGTTGAAAACTGAACCCAACCGATAGCTTGAGGGACGTTAGGAATTGCAGGTCTGATTTCCTCTCTCTGCATCATTTTAGTGTTATTATCTTGTTTTAATAGGTTCATGATATACTCATAAAGGTTCAGTTCATGATATACTCATAAATGTTCAGGATACAGAACTCACTATAACATTGTAGTGTTTTTGAAAATGTTGTTGTAATAAGAAATACCTGTAATGAAATAACCTGTATAATTGCTCTTCATGTGGTTGGTTTGATGGTTGCGAATTATTCTGATGATATTTTGTGTATATACTGTGCAGTTTACCATTTACTAATATTATGTTCACACATTTATTTAACAGAAAACCAAAACAATACCAAGCTAGGGCAATATTTTTAGTAAGCAGGCTACCTATTTTTACCACATAACCACACAGTATTGTAGCAGGATTAATTTTTAATTTTGTATACAAGTTTCTTTCCTGAAACATCCTCTTACCACTTGCAACTGCTCATTTTACAGTATTTTTGTCAAAATATTTCATAGACTTAAACTTGTTAATGTAAGCTCCCCTTTTACTCTATTGTGTCACTCTGGCAACTAGAATACATATCACAGTCCATACAAGTTTCATTGAACTTTTTTGTTCTACTAAAAGCTGTTATCAAACTGCTTCTGTTTTCAGTTGTTTATAGGATGCTGAACAAGGTCACAGTATCACCTCTCATTGCTTTCCAGCAGCTTGTTGGAGGGATTTTAGCATGTTCTGAAAACTCTGTATATCAAATACAGAATTATTCTGAAAAACTGTTTACAATGAAATTAATATTTTTAAAACTATAATGAGAATTGCGATGTAAGGAATAAGTGTAGGTACTTGTGCATGGATCATATTTGTATAAAAGTAATATTTTAAGATTTCAGTGAAGGGTTGGAGTTATATTTTAATTGAAAATATTGATTGTGATTGGAGTTTGGTGTTTAACAGTTAGTGGAAATAACATACGTGAACACATTTACTTTCATGTTCAGGGAGTTGTATTAAATTACGTAAAAAGAAATATGTTTTGTTAAACAATTTTTTGTTATTTTTAACAATTTTTTAAATCTTCACAATTCAGTTTTATTTTCACTAAAGCTGTGTAATGATTCAATATCATTTTTCAGATTTCAGAGAAGTTAATGATTTTGAAATTCACAAGAAAGAAGACAGCATTCAGAAGAAACGACACTATCGTAGTAATAGTAGATGAACCAATCTTCAGATAGTGGCTCTAGCGTTGAACGTGGTAAACATGTATGTATCTAACAGTTCAGGGAAGTTTGTTGGGTTTAATCAATTTATTTATTAAGATTTATTTTGAGTGACCCTGAATGGTGGCAGAGCCTTCAAGGGGAACATTTAAAAAATATAATACAAAAGCATGAAATTAAAATAAAGCAAATTACAGAGGAAGCCCGGAATACTGCGGATTCTGTTATACTGCGGGGCAATGTATGTCCCTTGGCCTGAATACATAAATAAGTAGAAAGGGTGCGTTCAGGTAGGCGTGTGTCTGTTGGTGGATGAGGCGGAGGGAGCGGGCATGCATTCTCCTCATTTCAGCGCCGAGATCCATTTTACTGATTCATTACAGCGGATATTGTATGGTTTTCCATATTCAGTTTCATTGGTGAGGAGTGAGATATTGATGAAAGAATTCCTAGTGGTCCTTTTTTTATGTGACCCTATATACCTGTTCTGCTGTTTGGTTGTAAACATGGACAAAGAAAATGTTACAGTAGCAACCTTTCCATCTTAACTGGACGTTGAATCAGTGTGAGGATGGCATGGCTACATTCCAAGCTGTTATATCATACTTGCAAGTGTCCTTCTGTCACACATTTAAGCACTTACAGTAATCCTTGCCAATCACGTATCTCGAAATGGGTTTCAGTTATGTGTGGATTTGTTTTTGTAGACCTTTTCTCCAACCTAGATACAAGTTTCTATTATCTACGTTTTCAGTCTATGGAAAACTAGCCATTACTGATGTTAGTGGTTGCGCATTTCTCAAACTACCATCATAGACTTTGACATTTGTTGTCCCAAGCAGCGTGAAGCAATAAATTACTTAATGCCAGAAGGGAGACTCAGCTCAGGTGTTTGGTGGGGATGGGGGGGCGCAGGCCATGTCAGTGAGAATTCTTTGTCCTTGTCACATACCACCGGCTCTGACGTACCCTCCCTGTCGTTTTTTACTTCCGTCATCCCTCCTATTTCGCTGTAAAAACGTCACATTACATAGTTTTTAAATCAGTGTATGTATAAAATCAAATTTAATTCAATGTCCTTTTTTTAATGATATTTTTTAAGTTTATTAGCGCCCACGCCTACGTAATATGCTAATTTTTTATGGTGAGCAATTTCTTTTTCTTGCAAAGTCAATTTTATATGTGAAGTGAATAAAGGTATAGGCTGTTCATGGTAAAGTGAGCACTTTTTAATGTCTTCCCAACAGGCACTAACCACTAATAAATATATCTTATCGCAGTCTCAGGCATTAAATTTTAAGGGTGGTGAAATATATACCCTGTGTTTATTGATCACATTGCAATGTTTATACTAAATAGCAGCAGGATGATGGAAATTTGCTGAAAGGAAAAATTTAGAAGGGCCTTAAAAGTGCTCACTTTACCGTGAACAGCCTATAAGTGTGTTCAAATTAAATGTGTTCTTATATTACCATAATTTGGCGAGTAAGGCAGTGTGCGTTTATAGGCCACGTCAGAAGTTTTTGATGAAAAGTTCAGGATAATTAATATTTCAAGTAGACTGCACTAAATTTTTGTATTCCCGTAAACATTGCCGGGCCTCATATGCCAGTGCAGAGGGCAACACACCACCTAAATTTCATATAAATTCAACACATTGACGTGAATTGCATCTATCAGCATGTTTTACAATACCGGGCCGCTGTTACAAAGTGAACCAGCCCTGTAATGGCGGCAGTGGCGGCGGCGGCTAGCTGGCTGCCGCCCGCCAGAGTAATCTTGTAGCTACAGACTGACTGCTGCCCAACCCCAAGGATCTAGGCACGAGCAACAGCAGCAAGCTGATGTGCCCAGCCATGTTGCAGAGGATCTAGGCGCTTGCCCAGCTACATGCAAATTTAATTATAATGTGTATATATAACAGTAGGTCTTCCAATTTTCTGGGGAAAATATTTCGAAATTTTAGGCGGGCCTCAAAATTCAAGCTTCTTTGTTATTTACAGGCCTATAATTAATCTCCTATGGGTATAGCTCTATGTAATCATTATAATTATGGTCTAGACACTTTGATTATAATGTGTATATAGCAGCTATTCAGTATGTCTTCCCATTTTCTAAAAAAAAAATTCCAAAATATGAGGCGGACCTCGAAATGCATGCTTCTAAGTCATAACAGGCCTATAATTAATCTCATATGGGGTATTGCTCTATGTAATCATTATAATAATGATGAAGATACTATGGTTATAATGTTTTTATAGCGGCTATTTGGCATTTCTTTCCATTTTTGAAAAAAAAAATTCAGAGCGGACGAGCTATTGTGGACAATGTTTAATGCAGAAAAGTGACCTTTCTTTGCGTGCCTCAAATAATTCACTTTTTTTGTTTTAGTTTTTCTTTGTAAAATGCAAATCAGTCGAGCAAACGACATGTTTCACAACACGTGAGGCACTGATAGATCCCATCTGCAGTGCAAGTGGGCATTCAACTTTTGGACGTGAGCTTCCTTTCTCCTCTTCACTTCCTCCCAACCAGGCCTAGCAGGTGGCGGGGGGTGAACCCCCTCCTCCAACACCCGTGAAAAACAACTTGCAGCACGAACACCACCCTTGGTGGAATAAGTACTTCCTTTACCTGGAAAATGTGCAATTTTCTAGTTATTCTTGCTTAAATGCTTGTGACCCTTCATCACAGTACGTTTCTCTTCTTCTGTATCCTTGCCTTGGATGCTGTCACGTCTAGTGATGCAGATAAAAAAATGAAGTTTCCATAGCAAGGGGTAAATGTTTCACGAGTTAATGCATTTAATAACACCACTTGCTTCATGTTTAACAGAGAGGTGCCAGGCCCCATTAGAACACTGGCTTTTTTTTGCTACTGTACTCTGTCACTCCCGGAATAGCGCGGAAAGCTATAACGCAGCTCTGAGTTATATCCCCCCAACAGCCGCATTATATCAGACTTTTACTGTAATATAAAGACAATTAATAAAAACAATACTAAACTATTAATACATAAAAAATTATAATTTATAAAAATAAAAAAAAAAATTTAAATTTATTATTGTAGAGATAAAACATGTCTGTAATAAAGTTTGAATTGTATATTATAGTTGAGTATTACACACTTCTATAGGACATATTTATGACTATTTTTCTTGTATTTTCAAGTGTATGCTTCTTATAGTCAAAATTATTGCATTTTATAAATTCCTGGGTAGTGGTACTGTAGAATGCCATTACAGAAAACCCATGTGTTCAAGTCTGAAGATAAATATCTGACTTACAAACATAAATGATGTGAGACATGGTTTCTGAGAGCATTTATGGAAATCGGATATCTTGAAATGATCATATACGTTGTTGTCATCTCAAGACTTCTATCTTTAACTTATAAAATTAATACAAATGATGCATTTTTTTATTGCATTCTTTACGTAGTCTAATCCAGTGCATGTTTATAGTGACTGCCACATTTTCCTCATGATGGCTAGTCCAGGTTAAGCCCTCTAAACAGAGTCTGCAACAGCTTTCTGTTCTTAGTGGAGCTGACCGAGTTTGTGCTGCAATCCTTGTGCTGAAGAGAGCACCTCCCACATCATCCAATTAAATGTTTCATAACTGTTGTAAAAATTCAGTTTGCAGAAAATGTTAAAATTATTGTTTAATCTCTTATCTACTAGCTTATCTTGAAAAGACATAGACATTGTGTTGTCAGGCCAAAGTCCTATACTTTTAGATGTTTGTATAAATAGGACCTGCATCAAGTTTTTCACTGGAATAAATAACTACTCTTAAATTTGCTACAGATTGGAAGATAGATAGAGGGCTAAAAATGTTTGGGAACTGTCAAATTTGCATACATCCAGAATTTTAGTACAAAAGGATCTGACACGTACATCATTAAAATACAACTTCTAACCTTATTGAACTTCATATTGAGTATAATGAGAGCTATGTACTATTTGTGAAAAAAGTTTAACAATCACAATAAAAATGGGCATTTTTAAAAAGTGTCCTGTGTGATGTATAGACATCACATTGTTGGCTGTGTGGGGAACAGCTGCTTATTCAGTGTGGCTAGTGCTGTAGGTTTGGTGTGCATCTTGGTTACATTGGCAGTATTGGCCTCGTGCCGTCGTTTGGCTGTCAGCATGTTGAATTGTTGCGTCGTCTGCTTGTGGGAGCAGGGGTTGGCAGCGGCAGTGTGACATGGGCGTAGCAAGCTGGGAAGTTAGCTTGTAGCTTCCACGGTGAGTGGTTCCGGGACGGCTGTCTTAATTGCAGCAGTGTGCAGGGAAATTAGTCGTGCCAAAGGTTCTCGAGAAAGCTGATTATGCATGTCGAGTTTGAATCGCAGCGCTGTGTGGGCAGTAAAGGGTATATACTTTTTTGAGCTGTTGGAAGGGACAAGTAGTGGGCAGTGACTGTGATGGGTGAACATGCCGTAATTGACTCACAGGACTACCAGCACAGCGTATTAAAAATAAACATTTTGTATTGTGTACAGTGTAGTCACGGTCGCGAGCTACAAACTGGTGTTGGTATAGTTCTTGCAGGGAAGATTAATTTTAATTTGTGAATAGTCCCAACTCCTGTGTTGAGTTGCACTGGCATTATCAATGACTATTTCAGATTTAATCTCTGTTAAATATGAACTGTGAACTGTTAAATTGTAAAACTCTCCATGTGTCTCACTCTGTGGAAGTACAGTTAGATGTTCACAATATGTGTGACTTTGTGGTATGCCAGAGTTTCTTCAATGCGTGCAACCAAACAATGGGTTTAATGAGTAGCATTTTCATGAAGAATTGTGCAGCACCTCGCCTGGGATCGTTAAGCGACTGGAGTTCGTCATGCAGCGGTCTACCCTATTGCCCAGCATATTGGATGAGCTTTGTCTTCCTTTGCTTCGTGAAAGAAAGAAAATATTTTAATTTTGCTGTTGCGAGCTGGCTGCAGTGCACCACCGGATAATCAGCTGTTTGACAGCATGCATATTAAAGTTTTGCAATTGTCCGGTGACATTATAGGGATTCTTAACTTTTGCTGTACTAAAGCATGACCGCTGGTACTATGAACTGTGTGTCTTAAGTAGGAAATGTTTGTACAAGTTTTATAATTAATTTATACCTGTTGCTGGGACCAGCTCCTGCGAAGGCAGCCCAGCATCGCGCAGCGGCAAGGCACGGGACGACCTCGGCCAGCTGAAACTGTGTTTTTAATAACGGACCTCGGGGGGGTTCGAGCATGAGGTTAGAGGGGTTGTATATATAAGCTCAGGGCACTGGATGCTCTGTGTGCCATCTTGCCTGTTGCTGCCGGAGGCGCTGCCTGCGAGACGCCCAGATGAGGGGACCGCAGCCTGAGGTCCGTCATCAACGCCCGATGAGAGTCCGTCGTTGAGAGAGCTGTGCTGCTGTGATGAGACCTTGGGTAAATATTGAATCCCTAGTCAGGCGACGTAAGGCACTGTAGGGTGTGGGACTCGCGACGGCCTAAGCTCTTTAAAGCATTGCTTAGCCGATTCAAATTAAAGCTAATTCAAGCTTGACTTGGGGCATCAGCGCCCTGTTGAGCTATTGATTAATTGAACGACTTGCGTATTGAATATTTGTAGAAATTGCTACCTGTTTGAAGAACCTACTTAAGGCTTAGTTGTAATTGTTTAGTAAATAAATAAAAGTATTATTTTGTGCAATGAGTGCTTCATCTTGAGCTACCTTGATCCCTCTAGTTAATGCGTTGATCCGCTCCCACAGGAGAGGCCACAGCACCGTGTTTAGTAAGCAGGAATGGTTGATCATTGATGGTGATCTCTTTTTATTTTGCTGGCTTGATATAATTACTTATTCCATTCTTACTGAGTCATTGAGTAGTTGTATTGGGAGGCTCTTGATCCAGTTGTAGTAGTGTAAATTAGCGATGTCTGGATCAGCCAATATTTTATGTATAAATATTTTTTATGGTAAATTATCTTGTAAGAATCGCTGTGATTATTAGTAGAATACCCTTTCATATCAGTATTTCGACAGTATAGTTCTAAATATTATTAGTTTTATCTTGAGCTATTCAGGGTAGTGGAGCAGTTTCTTTTACTATAGGGTGGCAAGTTACAAGTGAACCTGTTCCATCATCGCTGTGTGCATGGCTCGCCCTCCCCTTTCTGTTCCTCCAGTGCAGCAACAGCCCAAACGGGCAGGCACGACCGCGCAGTCACCACCCCTCAAACCAAGGCCATGGAATGTCAGCCCGACTTACACAAACGAGGTACAATACTCCATGGACGACATAATGTATTAGCGACTAGAAGACATACCACCTCGCCAAGCCATGTTGAAATTACTCAACTATATACATATATTCACACAAATAAATAAAGTTTGTAGAACAGCAGCATGGTAATTTGAAAACCTCAGTGTGAAAACATGATTCTAAACCAACATTCTCTCCTAATTAAATTTAACTTTCATTGAATGTTAGAACAGGATTTAAAATTAGGAATCTATTAACGGCCTTGTCAAAATAGCATTCTCTAAAATATAAAAGACAGATAATTTGCGCCTGTTTGATGCAAAAATACACGAAAATTACATAAAGATAACTTTTTAGCAGCTGGAAGCTACTGTAATAATTCAATAGTTATAATAAGTTCTGAGTCCGAAGTTCTGAGTCCGAAGTGAAGTTCTCATTTTCCACATCAGTCAAGCAATGTTCGTCGCAAGAATCTTGAAAGCTAACAATAATTTTATCTATTTCAGCATCTAACAACCTATCACTATCCCAGTATTCTTTCTCAATGTTTTTCACATGTTGGCAACACTTTTTCCATTGTTTTACGTAGTACCTACTAAACAGCTGTTTACATGATTTTTTCTTGTCTTCGAGTGAGGACGATTTCTTTGCTAACTTTTCCTTTTATGTATCCCCACACTAACTCAATCTGGTTGAGATCGGGATGGTAGGGAGGCAGCCTGATTACTTTGTGACCATTTATTTGTATGATTTTGTCAATTTTGACGGTTTCGGAAGAGGGCACTTGTTTGGCCAGTAAGAGCAGGTTGGCTTTTGTTAGGTCAGAGGAGAAAGACACGTTCACTTTTAACCACTCTTGAATATCTTTTTTTGTGCTAGCAGATATGGGTTTTTTATTCCGCTGAACATTGTGATAACTTGCGTTGCCGAGAACAATTAGAGTTGTCAGATAAATTAGGAAGTAGTTTCTGGTTTACCCATTTCGAAAAGTTATCAAAATTCATGTCATTATGATAATCTCCCGGTTTTTTAAAACCGGAATATCAACAATGCGTTCGGTATAAAGCCTTCTCCTCCTCTTGCATGCACAATTATCAAACGCTGGCCTTTGCATATTGGGTCAGTGATACCCAGCTCTTTGTCCGACTGCCTACAAGAATTAACGCCGTGGGTAGCATGGATATACGTTTCATTTACATACACGATTGTTCGACCAGCATTTCAAAACTTTCACATTTCCTTGTAGAAAGCGCCCCCTCCAAGCTGCAATATCAGGTTTCTCAATCAAAATCTTTCTCCCTGACTGGCACTTCTTCCAACAAAATCCCTGTCTCTTTAACAATTTTCTTAAAAATTCTTTACTGCAGTCGAAAATCCCGTCATCTCGCAAAGCCTTATTTAATTTATTTAAATTTGGAACAGTTTTCTTGACAGTGTAAAATTCGTGTACTTTTCTCCATACTGCACCACACGTAAATTCGTCAATTTCAATACGTTTTTTGCTTTTTTTTTGCCCATTGGTGTTGAAAACTTCAGACCAATTTTACATTTTATTTTCCCCTCTGCCAAAATCCTCATTACTGTCGATTGTGACACACGTGTCGCAGCACTTATCTCTTCAAAAACATTGTATTTTAAGCTATACAACAACTTCTTTTCTTTTAGATGTGTCGCAACGTTGTAAACAATCTCACGCACCTTTCCTCGTAACTGCCGTCTCGGAATAAGGTTAGACTTCATTCCCAATGTCAATGGGATAGGCTCACTTGTATCATGTAACGAGGGTCCCGACATGATGCGCGGAAGCAAACCTCACACACCCGAGTGGAGCTCGTAACTGATTCCCTCTACTTCTCCTAGCGCAGACCGCCCCTTCCCTGTGTGCGCCTCTCCAACAACTGGGGTCTGTGCAATGTCCCATGTATCTTGCCGTCCTATATGAATGATGGCAATGTTTAATGCTATTATTTTGTGTATGTACTCCAGTGTTACATTTGTTTGAAAATGAATTAAAAAATAAATTTTTTTTGTAAGTTCTTGTTGCCTTGTTAGTACCTATTAGTAACTGAGGGCCTTATTCATAGTCAGATCTTAATCCTCAGATGAGCCGGAGATCATTTTCCTCGGAGTTGGTCTGAGGATAGTCCGGACTAAGGGTGGACTAACTATATTGTATTCTTAAACCCTGACTAGAGTTGGGCTAATTTTTGGTTTAGGGATCATCGAAGTACACTGTTGCCAGGTGTACTGTGCATGGGCATAGCAGAGTCTCGTCTCAAATAAAAGGTGTAGTACGAAACGGAAGTCACATTTCATACAATGCACACATAAAAGTAGCTTCAATCGTGTCAAATAGAGATTGTCGTTTACCTAATCACCAAATTTTGTGTAAATTACAATTTAATAATTATTTAATCTATGATTTATTGATCTGTAATATTTTTACTTGTTAAGTCAAAAGCATTAATGACTGTGTAGAGTAGTGGATAAGGTTCGTGCTTTTAAATATGAACTGCAGGTTGGAATCTCATTTATTCACTCAACATTTTTAATATGACTCTTTTCTTTTGACTGCAAGTATATGTTAATGAAATTAATTATTTCCTTTACTATTTTTTCCATAAATGCAAAAAAAAATTTCTTTCAAATTTTTTATACATCTGAGACGTGATCCTGCATTATAATACCGCAGGATGGTGGATGAAGAAATTAATATAATCTTATTGTTCCATTTTGATTTGTTTATTAATTTTTTGTAACTTACCTCTATATGCACTGGCAGTATAGGCTGGTTTCATTTTTTTATGCCAATACTACTTCTATAATGATGATAACTGATTATTTTAGTGCTAAATACATTACCAAAATGCGTTATAAAATAGTAAGAAAAAAGTTAACCCTGACAATATTCGAACTTGCCTCCTTATACCCCATTTATCCACGATGTTGCCAGTGAGTTACAGATACACAACATAGTAAACTTTACTGTATATGTTGTCAAAAGAGATTTGTATAAAAATTCTTTTTGAAAGTATTAATATCACGTCTGGTAAAAATATATTTTCAGAGAAGGCAATTTATTGAATCAGAAATTCGAAAGTCATAGCTTAGCTTAACACTGATGTATTATGGTATTGCCTTTGAAATATTATTCCCAGAACATTTCATCCATTAAATTGACATATTTTTGCTTCAATAGATTGACAGAATCGGCCTTAAATGTATTTTTTGTGTTCTGTAAACTTTATCTAGCTTTCACTTGCATGCAATATTAACAAACTTATCCTATTTTAAGCTCACCATGTTTCATTTGACTTTAATACATTGTTAGTCCTACCCTAAGTTCGTACTAAAAGTTAGTCCGTACTAAAGCAAGATGATCCCTTGACTAGCTATAATAAGGCTCTCTGAATACGAAAAAATTTGGCCAGAGGATGATCTTTCCTTAGTCCATACTAAAAATGACTATAAAAATGCCCTGAATGTCTCCATTGTAAACTACTGTCCCACCCTTATGGCATCTTGGCATCTTATGCCATCATTCTAAGCAGTACAGAAAACTGTGCTACTCTGCTTCCGCTCCTGCAGCTCCTCTTTCAGCACCTGGGCCTGCGTGTTGTACAGCTGGAAATTATACTGTAAAGAAAGGTCAAGTATACACTCCTAGGGGTATCATTTTATTCAGAAGCTGCTGCCTATTGCATTAAATTGATATGTAATTTGAAATGCGTATTTAATTTACATCAGATACAATTTAATACAAACTTTGAGGAAAATGACCTTTAAATGCAAAAGAAAACTTCTTTGCAAAAAAATGATTACTCGTTAAAATTTATATTGTAACATTTTCTAGTGAAACCATTTGCTTTTAAATATTACGGTTAAAATGAGTACTGTTAACAGGCACACATAAAAGCCATAATTTTAATGTTTGATTGTTTGGCCTTTTTTTGACCTTGTAACCATAAAAGCGTGTTTAATAACGGAAAGCACAAGATTGGCTATTTTGCTCATTAAAGTTACATATTTAAATACAATGGTACAGCCATGGGGAGAGGGGTGATCTGGACATATCCCCCTCTTCCCCCTTCAAATGAAAATTAAATATTCAAAAATACAATTGAAAACAAAATTACAACTTTTATTTTAATATTAAAAATGTTTTATCCCTCTGTGGTGTAAATTGAAGTAGTTTTGAACATGTGTTATCTTTGGACTGTTAAGTTACCTATAATCTTTCTTTGGTTTGTTAATATTATCATATCTCTCAGTTTGCATTAAAAAAGTGTAACTGGTAAATTAAAAATTTAAATTTTATCTACAAAAGTTTTTAAGTTTCATCAGGTTATGGGCCCAGGGTGATATATTTAGTTTTTTTAGTTCTTTAGAACTAGTAAAAAAAAATAATGCTTGCATCAAGTTTAGCACCAGTCCAAAAATCTGTGGGTAGAGAAAACTACCAAACCTGAAAGTTAGCTATGAGAGCATTTTTACAGCTGGACAACTTGTGGGATGTCATGAAAGGTGAAGTAAGTGACAAACAAAAGATTGAAAAAGTTTTGTCAAATGTAACGCTATGTATTAACCCAATAAATTTTTCTCACTTGAAAGTGGTAAAAATGGCAAAGGAAGCATGGCAACAGCTGAAAAATGCTTTTGAGGATTCAGGACATACTATGAGAGTGGGCCTGCTTAGGACTCTGGTCACCATGAGATTGGAAAATTGCAGAAGTGTGGACGAATATGTTGAAAATATAATATCTACTGCACACAAACTCAATGTGATTGATTTTGAAGTGAAAGACAAGTGGATAGGAACACTATTACTTGAAGGGTTGCCAGATCAGATTGTCCAGTGATCGGGAAATGTGGGATAAGCAGGAAATGTACGAGATTTTAAAGGCTGCGGGAAATATGCAGGATTTTTCAGAGTGGCGGGGATTTTTTACGTATGAAATCTGCTGTAGCCGAATGCTATCTACGGTACATTATATAAAATGTCTACCGCCTGAGCAGCCTGTGGATGGTGTAGTCAAGGTTGCTCCGAGAGAATGTTAGGAACTTAAAAGATGAGCACATTTTGTTTATCCCACTGCTGTGATGGTAAGGTCAGCAGAGGGGCTGGTGTTGTAAACTGTCAGTTTATTTCTGCAGAAGAGTGGAGGGGAGAGGCAGGGAAAGAAAGCCTGGGCGAGCCTGACCACCACTGCTGGCCTAGCTGTATACAGTGAACTTTTTTAGAGTAAAGAAAAGGAGTTCGTACATTGGATTGCAGTAGTTATATTACACAGGATTACGGTTGTTAATATGATGGATTACATGTTGACGAATTGAAGTAGTGAAGACAAGGATTCAATTGTAAGTATACCTTCTCTGTATGTTTTAAATGTTTTCCCAATTTAAGCAGTTGTTTTTGCGGGTGACAATAATATTTCCTACTTTTTTCTCTTTACCACTCTTAGTGTGGTAAATTTTAAGACTCACGTTATGCTCCTTCCTTTATTTATACATGTATAACACATTAAAAAAGAGACGTATGGTTTGGCGCGGTATAAATGGTCACTGCCAATTCGATGTTTGTGATGTCATTGACAGGCTGTTTGTTTACATGCAAATACATTACCAGGCAATATGTGCATTAGATATTTTTTACGTTTGTCTTTTATCCAGTGAATTGAATTGTTATGGGCTAGTGTTCTTCGGATAAAATATGTACAAGTGTTCTTAGTGAAAAAACAAAGCATAGCAACGAGTGTTTGAATGCAGAGAGCCGTGAAGCTCTCAGGTATTAGAGACAAAAAAGTTGTTTTTTCAATAAAGTTCATTTCTGTGTTAAATTAATGTATGTACTTAATTTCAGTTATAATCACCATTACATAATTCACAACATTGTTAGTTTTAAAAGTGGCACATGTACGAACAAGGATTCATCACAATTTTGTTTAACATGAATTTATAATGTTGACCCTAACAAAATTATGAAAATGTTTTGTACTTTGTTATTAAAATACAGAAACTTTTTATTTTACCATGTCGACATATAAATACTAATGATATCTAACAAAATTGCTTTGCATTTTGAGTGTATAACCTATAGGTCTGCTTAAAACACTTTAAAAACATATAGGAAATAAACATGCTAATTCAGTCTATAAAGGCTTAATCTGTGTTGTATTTTAAATACTATGTGATGGTAAAATAGGCGAGAGACATGTAGTTCAGAAAAAATTGGATGCCTTTGTAATATTAGAGTAGGCCTAAGAAATTTACATAATGGTAACATAACTTACAAGGCTTGGTCCGTATAAGTAGGCCTAATTTTACGCCTAAATATTGAAACCTCAGCGCAATAAAAAAGCTAAATATTTCAGCATGAAATAGTGCAGTCAACAGTTCGTTTATTGTTTTTTATGTTGTTTTAATTTATTATTTTAGATGATTATTCAAAACATTAGTGTTTTTAGCTATTTTATTTTTTTCCATGTGAAGTAATTTATTACCTTCTGAGTTATTAGATTTAGCTGTAATTAAATTTCAGTTCTGTATTTTTTATTGAAATGTTAATGTTTTTTGTTCGTGCCAGTACTTTTTGAATATTTATTTAATAAAATTTGGTTTTTGAGGCAGGGGCATAGATTTCGAGATTTTTTTTTTTACAATTTGCGCATGCAAATATATACAAAATATAAAAATTCTTCCACATCCGGAGACGAAAAGTTAGAGTAGGAGAATGATCTTGGGACATTCAGCTGTGACATCAGAGGGTCACGTGCACCAATCAGCAATTAGGCATCAGCGAGAAACATCAACATTGTACACTAGGCTTTAATCTTTTGCAGAGTCCAAATTGAGAAACGAGCCAGTGATTCGTGCTCACTTTAACCAAAATGCCCTATCGCACTTAGAATTTTTGTGCATTATTGTGATTGTATAACTGAAATAATCAAGTCCTCACAAAAGAAACATTTATTGGTTATTTAATATTGTAATTACACTGACCTTTAGTAACACTTTACCAAGAATAGGTAGCATTAATTGTTTTGCTTCTAGGTGCGCTGCCAATGGCGGAAAGTAAAGGGCGTGGAAAAACTTCTTATTTATCTAAGTGGGAAGAAATATATTCATGGATACAGCCACACAAAGCAAACTGCTATGTAGCACTTTGCAAGATGTGCCATGCAGAACTTTCAATCACAAGAATGAGGCAGTAAGCTCTCAAAGTCGCAGTGAGGGGAAAAACATAGGGAGCTTGTAGGTTGTGCAAAAAAAAAGCCCTCTTGTTCACCACTTTTCTCTGCATAACATTAAACCCTGTAACATCAGCAGCTCCGCAGTTGGTTCCATCATCAGCGTCATGTACAGTCTTGGAACTAGAACCATTGTCCGTGATGGTTGTTGCGGCACGATTCAGTGGGGCTTGTGTATAGACTACTACATCAGATATGCTAACCATTCAGCATAAGGTCGCTCTGGCTATTTTCCTTGCCTAGGAAGCTGTGACTAGAGCTGAAATATTATGGTGTCTGGAAACTGTTATGACTTATAATTCTTTAAAAAATTCCGCAAGTAACTGCACATTGTTGAGAAGTATGTTTCCCAACAGTGACATTGCACAAGGCATGAAATTACAGAAATTAAAGATTTCACATGAAATTGTCTATGGCCTAGGTCTATATTTTTCAAATGATCTTTTGAGAATGGTTAGAGAATGTAATCATTTTGTGGTAGGCTTTGATGAAAGCCTCAACAAATTTGCACTGCGAGAGCAAATAGATCTTGTTGTGCGTTTCAGGTACCCCAAGGAAAATAAAGTCCAATCTAGGTATCTAACATCTGTGTTCCTGTTGTGTGCTACAGCAAATGATCTCCTGAATGGCTTGTTCAAAGCACTTAAAGAACTTGATTTAAGAAAAATCTTGCAAATTTTTTCGATGGTCCTAGTGTTAATTTTAAACTTCTGAAGTTATTGAAGAACGAACTTAGATCAGGACTTGATGATCCAAAGTTTTTGGATATCGGATCCTGTGGTATTCACACACCTCACTGTGCCTTCAAAGCAGGAATAAAGAAAACAGTGTTGGATCTCATTCATATTTTGCGTACCTTGTACAGTCTTTGGAAAAATGTTCCCTCTCGGAAAGGGAACTACATTGAAATTTCAGGTTCCAGTCTCTTCCCACTTAAATTTTGTACAGTTAGATGGCTCGAGAATGCACCAGTAGCAAATAGAGCTACCACTATACTTCCACATGTAAAAAATTATGTTGACGTGGTCAAGGAAATAAATAAGCGGCCAAAGTGCAACAGCTTCAAGATTGTGGCTGATGCCATGAAAGATGTTCTTTTACCAGCTGGCATTCTTTGAAGCTCTTTCCATAGAGGTAGAGCTTTTTATGAGAAAATTTCAGTCTGACACTCCTCTCGCACCCTTTCTCTTCACAACTTTAGCAACTTTGGTAAGGCACAATATGGCTTGTATTGTCGAGGAGGAGCTGTTGGGCACTCAAGTGCTTGCACAAATTGATGTGACAAAAACGAGAATCTGCTTATGGCCAAACAGGTGTAACTGGGTTATGCTACTAAACGGGCACTTTCAAAATGTAATGTTTCGGCACGACTGCATGTTTTTGTTCAGAAATTATTAGAGCGTTGTCTACTGAAGTATCCATTGTCAAAGGCTCTTCTGTGCTTAAATCTGACAACAATAGCATCTAGCATGGTGAAAAGACACATTTGAAAAGTGCTCTGGAAATATTGGTTGAAGCCAATTTGATGGAGGGGAGTAAAGCAGACTGTGTTGATAGACAGTATTCTGAATTGTTTGATTTGGAGTGGGTGAAGAACACAATGAGAAATCACACGCGCAAGGATACAAGGTTAGACGAATTCTGAATGGAACTTCTGGAAGGGAGACCTGATTATGATTGTTTGAAGGGTTTCGTTCAGACACTGTTGATAATTTCACATGGTAATGCTGCCTTGGAGCGAGGTTTCTCAATCAACAAAGAAATAATTGTTGAAAACCAAAAAGAAGTTTCTCTGATTGCTTAGCGCCAAATTTTTGATGCTGTGACAGCAAAGGGTGGGATAGCCAATATGGAAGTTAGCAAATTGATGATACATTCTGTTAGAAATGCTCATAGCAGGTACAATGAGGCCCTCCAGGAGCAAAAGATGATGACAGAAGCAAAGGAAAGAGAACATGCAGCAGGAAGGAAGAATGAGCAAATTGTTAAAGAGCTGGAAAAAAAAGGCTTTAACTAATTGAGGAAAGGGCTCAGATCGAAGCTGAAATTGAGATAAAGGAGTTGAAGAAATAGCCATTTAGAGAAACTTGAATGTGAAATACTTCACTCTTGCAAATGTGTGTTAAGACAGTAAACTTTTTTGCGATTCATATTTGTGTTGTGCTTATTAATTATTATATTTGTGTTGGAAACATTCTCAATGACGTGTTACAAATTAAAAACTGTACATGGGGGAAAATTAAATACAATAAGTAAAATTGTATTTATTTCGTTTTGATACTAAAGGTAATATTGCATGTTTTTTTATTTGACTATGTTGTATATGTAAAGTAGTCTAATTGCATTTGATAAGTTTTAAGGAGTGGAAAGAAATTACAGATATGTCAGTGTCTTTGTGAAAGAAATTATGCTTGACAACTCAGTTTAAGTGGTACTGTATAATTGGTACGGTATTTCGAAAACAATTGAAAGCGTAATTTCCCAGTTGGTGACCTTTTGTGATTGTACCATAAAATGTTTTACATTGTAAGATGCCTTCACTTATGACCAGAGAAAGTTCCGTTAAGTCTGCATGTATAACAAGATAGCAGTCGCTGTTGTGTTTGTAAACATTCAAATCCCACCCGCTTTTATTATTTTAAAAAATAACCTCTGTTTTTTACAGTTTAGTGGCTTTATCACAATCCTTTTGTATCGGGCTTATCATCTAACATAACGTGAGCAATAAGGAGGTAGTTGTTAACATTTGCTTTGGTGTTTAGTGTAACGATTAAACGATGGAAGTTATGAATACAAAATAAAATTGTGAATTGGAGAACTTGCTAAATACGAAGCATATTATGTAGGTATCACGCCAATGGGACACATCATTATAGCTGCCTCGTATACCGTGCCATGAAGTTACATGTGAAAAAAAAAATCTTGTTTAAATTGCCTTAAAATTGTAGGTGTACAACCGTAGAAACTTAAAAAAAAATTGCTTTGTTTGATCTTATTAAGTGTGCCAGTGTGTTGCTTTTTGTAGATTTTCAATGGTAGAAACTTATAAAAATACATTACAATTTTAACACGCAAAAAGGAGCTAAGAGTTTTAACTGTGTTGTGCCACATATAAGGATGGCAAATATCTTTGTTCCTTGTAAACTTGCTACAATGTGTTTACTAAGTCAACATTTTATTCCCTCGTTACTGTTGTTGAAGTGTTCATTCATTTGGAATATTGTAAATTATGTAGCAGCTGATAAAAGAAAGCGTGAACGAAAGTTAACATGATGCAGGCTTGCTTACAACCAGATGACAAAACGCTTACAAACTCCAGGACACACATGATATAAAACGTATCAAGTATTGTCTGTTTTTAGATATGCAGTACACACGTCTAGCCGTTAGCGTAGTACTGCTACAACTAGTGACTGACTGATTATCAATTGTGCACAGTGCAAGTTGAATGTCCTTGAACACGAGGGGTTTGGGAGAGAGGCTGTCGGAATGTGACGCTCCATTGCATCATCTCCGCCGGGCGACAACTGTTTTGTCAATCTCACGCAGCACGTGCTCACATTACGTACAATTGCATTTTTTTGTACACTTTGGCAATCTGTATTCACACAAATATAGTATTTCAGAGTGTACAAAATTAATACACTGCCAATAATTAGTGTGTGAATATGGTATATAACAATGTTATACCATTTATGTGTCCTGAACATCCGCAATTTTTAAACATCCGCAGGAGTCCCGGAACCAAATACTGTGGGCCGACTGTATATGCCTTTTCTACCCTGTGTTATTCTGCTAAATGAAGAGTTGATGTACACCAAAAATGTCCACAGGCAAAAAAATAATTAATTTTGCCTATCAGTCGTTTGTTTTCTTCAGTGTACGGGAATTCCGAAAAATGTTGACATGAAAGGTATGTGATTTTCAGATCACTGTCTTGCTGGACACCCTGCAAATTAATATTGATCCATGATAATGGGTATTGAGTGTTCGGGAATAAAGATCACCGCTGATGCTATCAAAGTGAAACTTCTTCAAGATGTAAAATGTGGTCAAGAAGATTCATTCAAGTTTACAGACAGTGATGCTGCCTTAATTGAAAGTAAAAATAAAAGCTATTCTCAAAAGGGAATTCAGCCGAAACCACCAGTGGTATGTTACAACTGCAATAAAAGTGGGCAATATGTTAGAAATTGCTGACAAAAGGTGAGTACGCAAAATAAAGGCCACTCAAGCCCAGGTGATAATGTATTTGCAGTTTTAGAAAGTTTGCTCATTGGTAATAGTAGGTGGTGTTTGACTCGTGTGCTTCGACACATTTAGTAAATGGTTACCAGCAGTTGAAAGATTCTGCAACTAGTGACACTGAAATTACAACAGCAAATAACTCTAGTCTTAAAGGTACCCTTGTAGGGAGTATGGACATTGTAGTTCTAATTCTACAAGCAAAGAAATTACCTCAGTACCTCAGTAAAGGTTAGTGATGCTGTGTATTTTCCTGAAGTGCCAGTTAACCTCCTCTCTGTTAGTCAAATAGTCTAAAAGGTAAATAAAGTATATTCAAGTTTGGTGGTCAAATTTTTGGCCCGCTATAATATGCATGGATAAAGGGATTTATACGTTAGACATGCCGCCACAGACATGTTATTTATCAACTTCTAACAGTTTCTTGTGGCATCAGTATCTTGGACACTTGAACAGAAGTGGGATGTCTGAAATAAAGGCTGTCTCAATGGACATATGTGGGTCATTAAATTGTGCTGATCCATGTTAAACATGTGTAAAAGGAAAGTATGCACAAAAACCATTTAAGCATTCAAATAGCCATGCTAAAAGACCTCTGGAACTCATGCATTCAGACCTGTGAGGCCGTATGGAGCAAACATCAGTGGGTGGTAACAGGTATTTTCTCACATCCATTGATGTTTATTCAAGGTTTTGTTAGGTTAACTTCATAAAAGTAAAAAGTGAAGTGCCTGAAGTGTTCTGTGAATTTAATAACATGGTTGAAAACCAGAGTGGCTACAAAATAAAGACCCAACATACTGACAATGGAACAGAATATGTGAATTCTACCCTAAAGTTGAGTCTCAAAAATCAGGAATCCTACATTAGGAAACGGTGATATACTCACCAGCCCAAAATGGGTGTGCAGAAAGTGAGAACCACACTACCGTTGAGAATGTGTGTATTATGTTGATAGATACTGATCTCCCAAAAATGTTCTGGGCAGAGGCTGTATCAACAATAACATACGTGATTAATCGTACACCATCAAGGTCAATAGGTAACAAAACTCCATTCCAGCTGTGGTATGGTACGAAACCAGACCACTTTTAATTTAAGTGTTTTTGGGTGCGAGGCTATGTTCCATGTTTCCGAAGAAATTAGGAAGACATGAGACCCAAAATCAGAACAACTTATTTTTGTAGGTTATGGAATAAACAAGAAAGGATTTGTTTTGTCTATCCACAAAACAAAGAAGATTGTATACCCCAGGGATGTGGTATTCTTCAAAGGAAGTGATGTTCAAGAGGAGAATGAAAGTGTCTCTTTATAAGTGACAAACTTGTTCATGATTCAGCATCATCTGAAGTTACCTGTGAAAGTGAAAACCAGAAGAAGAAAATAAAAAAGACTTTCGTGGCTTCTCAACAACATGATAGCCTCCTCACACATCTCAAGAAGACAGTTGTATTCTTAGACAATCATCTCGTACTCAGAGGTGCCAAGTACTACGAATTTTCTGTAGTTCATACAAATTATGTATCGTCGCTACGAAATTACGAATGTTGAAGAAATACTATGGAATTTAATATTTTCAACTTTTGTTTAAAAATTTGTGTATTTTTTTAATTTGCCATTGTAATTGTTATTGTTCACGTCATATTGCCATAGATATAACAACATTCTGTGTGCCAATGACGTATTAAAATATGATATTATGTCGTTGTGTGCACCATAGAGTACGTGTGCACGTTCTCATTCTGTGCCAGTGTTGGTTACAGTATTATTTTTCCGAATATGCAGTGTTAGAGAACCAAACGCTTAGTGCTGCATGCAAAGTTGTGCACTCTATCCTTTCAGTAGTGTTAGTATCTGTGGTGTATGTGATCCCTGTGGTAATATCCGCGACCGCGTGTGTAGCGTAACCTATAAATGAAATATACAGTCTTCTAAAGTTTGAAAAATGTCGAAACCAACAAACAGTCAGAAATTCTGTAAAGAATATTCACAGCTGTGTACATCTTATGTTCTTCCAGCAGATCTGAAAAACCATGCATTTTGTCAGTTGTGCAGTTGTAATTTCAGTGTACAACATGGCAGGAAAGATGGCTGTCTACGGCACGTTAGTAGTAAAAAACATCAAGACTTTCTGAAGATGCAAGTTGCGATTAGGCCTATAACATCTCATTTTCAAAGTGATATAACAGATCTGATGACAAAAGCCAAAGTGCTTTTTACTATGTTTTTGGTTGAACATAACCTACTGCTAGTTGTGTCCGACCATGTGGGGTCATTGTTAAAGGCCATGTGTTCTGACTCCAAAATTATCCATGTTTTCTAGGTTTTCGCTGATCCTGTATATACCCTATTTGGAAAAATGTTGACTACTGAAATTTTATTGAAACTACTGATTTAAAAAAAAAATATTACTGAAAGCTCTAATAAATGGTTGGCACCTCTGCGTACTCCAAAACCAAGTAAGCAAGAAGAGTTCATATATCTTCAGAGTTCATATGATATTGCTAAGAATAGTTATCACAATGACCCTCAATCCCCTGAAGAAACAGTAAGTAATCTGCAAGCCAGGGAGTGGTCAAATGCTATGAAAGAGGAAAATTATGTATATCAGGTAGTAAAACAGAAACACATAGGAGCAATGAAAGTTCTTAGCATATAGTGGGTTTTCAAAACCAAATAAACAGAAGCTGGTAAATTCAAGTATAAGGCAAGACTTGTCATAAGAGTCTGCTTCCAAACAGCAGGGATAGATTACCAACAAACTTATTTGCACGTGGTAAACCCTCAATTAGGTATCTGTTGTCGCTAGATGTAAGAGAAAATTTGGAGATTGACCACATGGTTGTTACAACTCCATATTGGTATGTAGATTTGAACGAAACCATGTATGTCAAACCTCCTAAAGAACTATTAAAGCCAAGTGAAGAAAACAAGTTGGGGTTGCTGAAAAAGGCAGTGTATGGCCGGCCTCAAGCCAGGCAACAGATGCTGGAACAAAAAATTAAAAGAGGTTCTAAGAGAAATGGAGTTTACCCAATCACAAACAGATCCTTGTGTGTACCATAAACTCAAAGACCAAGGAAAAATTTTTGTTGCAGTCTACGTAGATGATTTGTTTGCCATATATGGTAATGAAGTTTTGAAGACTGAAGTAAAAAGGAAGCTCAGTGAGGACTTAGAGATGAAAGGCCTAAGGCCCGTAAAGAAATGCCTAGGAATGAACATCAACCTGACTGAGGAAGAAATCACCATTGACCAGGCCGACTACATACAAAGAGTTCTCTGCAAGTTTAACATGAATGATTGTAAACCAGTGTCAACTCCCATAGAGAATGGTCTGAAGATGAATGAAAGCAAAGAAGCTCTACCGCATGTCCCTTACCAAGAGGCAGTAGTTAGTCTCGTATATTTGACACAGATCAGTAGGACTGACATTTTATTTGTGGTTGGTGTGATGAGTAGTTTCAATATAAACCCAAAGAAATGTCATTGGGTAGCAGTGAAAAGAATATTTAGTTACTTAAAGTAGACTCAGACTGTGTGAGAGATTGTGTAACAATACTTTTTTATAGCAAAGGAGCCATCCAACTTGCAATAAATCAAATGACCAGCTCCAAAATTAAACATATTAACATAAGACATCATTTCTTAAGACATCGTGTAGAAAATAATGCTATTTTGGTTGAATTCTTTGCCAGTGAAGAAATAATATCCAATATTCTAACAAAGTCATTACATAATTTGTTACAGGAGATTCGTTTATGTATGTTATTTTTTTTGCTACTGTTGTGCTGTGTAGTAAATTAAGAGATTCAGAAATATTCTTCAAGGTTGGGTGTTGTAAATTGAAAAAGTAGTTTTGAGCATTTGTTATAGTTGGACTGTTAAGTTAGCTATAAACCTTCAGTCTTCGGTTTGTTAAGAGTATCATATCTCTGAGTTTGTATTAAAAAAGTATAATTGGCAAATTAAAAATTTTAATTTTGTCTACAAAAATTTTTAAGTTTCATTACCCTTGAACATGAAGGATGTTTATAACATTTTATGGTTCCATATCTATATATTAGCCCATTGATTATAAATAATTTGCTAATATTTTAATGTGTGCCGCAAATGTCCGTCATACCTAAATATAAATACAGTACCTTGTTTTCCGTATATAAGCAGTGCAGTTACTCATATAATTGTACATTCATTAATAGTACTCATACCTAGAAACCTAAATAAATGCAATCATCACGGTAAAGAAACTATCGTCATACTTTTTGGATGCACCACAAATCTCCTACATATAAGATTTGATTGCATTTGTACCCCTGCCCCCTGTGAGTTATTTTGCATGCCATTTACAATTTTCTTTTAGGTAACGTATGGGTATAAACTGATGCATTCTTTCTTCTCTTCTGCTATAGAAATATTTATGCCTTCTGTTGTGTCCATGGATATAACAGGAAGTAGCAGAAATTGGGTATAGTTTAGGATCAGCTTACCTAGACGACTCACTCCTCTTGCTGAATATAGGCACTGGTAACTTCGTAAAGCCTTTTTAAATATCGGAAGAAAAACTGTTTTGAAAATATCATACACTACATACTGCTAGTATCGTACTAACATATTAAAATTTACTCTGTTAAGTGGTAGGGGAATGCTAGCAAAGAGGATAAAATACCCATGATAAACAAATCGTAACTACATTAGCTGTATGAATTAACACTCTGCGTTATGATGATTTTATATTCATACCTGCCAACTTTTCAAAATTCCTACCAGTAAAATATTATAATATAATTCAATATGGCTTAAATAATAAGCATCAATTTTCACATAACCAATATACTTTTCTCAACTTTTTCCCTAGCCTTATTTATAACCTAATTAAATTTTTGGAAAAAAAAAATAAAATAAAATAAAACACTGAAAATGCATTGCCTAACATATTTTGCAGAAACTGAAAAGTTTTTAAACAATAAAAGGATTAAAATACATTCATATTTGCCAACTGCAAAACAAAATCAGGGATCATGCCTTGGGAAATACTATGTTAGTTTGGGTGGATGCACGCCTATCACTGCTGCTAAAAATTTTGTTCCTGTGGCATTACATTCCAGGTTAGGTATGAACAGAACTGTACTTTCAGTTTTACCCAGCTTGTGAAAAAATATGACAATGTTAGGATATAGTTTTTTTATTTGAGTCGTTACTTCCATCTGTTGAAGAAAGGAATGGTCCAGTCTGGAAACGCTGAACAACTTTCCCACTGCATCAGAAGCAGAATACAAGTTGTTTTTATATTGGTACAAGAGAATTTTTTTGCAATGCTTGAGTCTAGGAACATTTTTCTGAATGCGGCACCTGCATAATCAGAAGTGGCATATTAAGCTAAACTAAGACTGAAAAGAAAATACATTCTGCTTTCGAGAAGTCCAAGTAGGCATTTGTAATGATTTTCCTTCCTAGAATTTTACATCCCCCATGTATTTCAAATACTTCACATGCTTTGTTGTGTCATTTCTACCACCATGTGCTATATTACTGACACCTACACACAGTGCAGAACACAAATGTCTTGCCCTTTTCAGATTTCTGTGTACATGCATAATCAGCTCTGTACGAATCCCTGTGCATTTGAAAGTACTGCTTTTTGTTTAAGTTGTTCATTTTTAAACAATATAAAACCACGCATAAAGTAAATCACAAAACACATTAATAAAAATTCCTCAGCCCATACACTGCTGCTAAAATGATAACATAAGTTTCCATCAGTGCATGTCATGTTAGTAATTTCGCATATAATTTGGTATTGTACAGATGTAAAACATTTAAATTCCTTGCTCTAAAAGCAAATGATAACCGACAAAAACTTATATGGTACGTAAATAATATCCACCTCATATCACTGAACAATACATAAAGCAAACAAAACATGCTGGGCACCAAAACTATCTCAACGATGTTTAGCAACTGTTAAGCGGTAACATTTCGTTCATTGAGCAAAAAATTCAACACGGAGCGATTTAGCAACTTGACTGCTTCACTTTGTGACCATGTTTATTGTTTGTTGACTGCTGGGAAGGTAAATTTTGTTGACCAAATCGGCGAATACGAAGAAAGGCAAAGAGAAACAGAGTATCGGATTCATCAGAAACAGCCAATGAGAAAGATGATATCACGACATTGAGACTTCTTTTTTTATGCGTTTATCATCTCCAAATTTACTGTTAAGGAAATGTTTCCACCTTTCCATAAATTTTAGAGACAAATCATAGAAGTTTGCTGGTATGTATTTCGTTTATATAGTATAATCGTGCAAACAAAGTGAGTGGTCATTTACGGAAAAAGTATTTATTAGTTCAACAAAACATGGGGCACAGAGAACATAACTACTTTTAGGAAAAGTAAATTATAATAATGTAAATATGCCACAAAGTTAAAACACAAAGATGCCTTGCTATCAAAAATAATTCAAATTTTTACATAGTGTTCGTAAATTGTTGTCATTATCCATTTGTAGGCTAGGAGATGACAAATATCCCAGAATGCATGGAAAAATTTTGTCAAAGTAAAGATATTAAAAAATATTTCTGTTTTTCTTGGTAATAACTGTACACACTATGAACAGAGAAATTATTTTATTAGACTGCATTTAAACACACCTGCACACCTTAATTTAGTGTAAGCTGCGAAGTCTGGAATAAAGCTGGGTTTACAATGGAAAAAGTAAGCGTTACATTATGCGTTAAAACGTGTGCAGAAGAAACTAAAGTGAAGTGAACTTTTGGGGCTACGACCAATCAGAACAGAACAATCAGTGTTGTTGGCGGGAACTGTTATTTACAGTAATGTAAGTATAAAAAAAATATTAAAAGGGCATGTTTGTGTACATGTTGACGATTGTATTTGTTCACAAAAATATGCTTCTCTGATAGAAAATGTCAGATTGTAGTATGATCTGCTTAAATATGGTTGTGATATACCAGGATAGGTTAGGAACAAAGTAAACGTGACACACTAGCGCCTGTTTCCGTAGGATAGAATTAAAGAATTAAAACATTATTGGAAAACTGCAAATACAGTAGACATCTTTTCGTGTGACAGATAAGCGCTTACTGCATACTTCTTAACGCATAATTATTTTATTGTAAACCCAGCTTAACTAAGCAAATGGCACAGAGTAATTTACATTCAACGAATTTTTAGTGTAGAATTAGTTTTATTTTGTAATGCATTGTTGTAGTCCGAAGTAGAATATTGCGACTCTTTGTTATGTCTATATTTCATGCGTTTGTTAGTGGTATCATTACTGATAATAAATTCAGTGTCAACTTTTTTCGCACTGTTATGAGTTTTTAAGGTTTCACTGTAGAATATAAAATGGTGTGCTGTGTTACACCTTTGTAGCTGTAGACACACAAAGCTGCCAGCTTTTTAGACTGTAACCACTAATTCACACCATTATTTTAAATATGGATCTTACAAAGCCAAAAATTGTATTGTCACTTTAAAACAAAAACTTGTTAAAGTCGAGCCTTACACTACGTGATCATCAATGTCCTGTTCCCGCAGTATGCATAAGTTTTTCTGCTTTGCATCCTTTGCACGAAATTACTTTAGCTGTATAAATGTTAGTACTTATTAGTTTGTGTTTTCACTTATCATTCTGACCATGCTAAAAGAAAAGTTATTGAGATGCGTACTTGTACAGTGTTCACATTCGTCTAAGGTAGAAGAGCCAAGATAAAAATAACCAGTTTTATTGTTGATATGTTATAAACCCGGCGTGGCAATTCATTTAATGTTAATATGCAGGGTAGTTAGAACATTGCCAATTTTTTACAAGGCAAGGCAATAAGTGTAAAAGTTATATCAAAAGTCGAGAATTAATTTTTATTCATTTCATTATTAGTGTTAAATAACATGTGCCTCTAATTTTTACAAATTTTAATAATAAATGATTGGTAAATGTGTTACTGCATCAAGTACTTAGACATGCCTTTCTTGAAAAAAGTCTGTTATTGATTAACAGCAATGCTTCATTGTTATATGCTTTTTAGCTGCAACTGCTAATGGGTTGATAATTTTAAAGATATGTGCCTATGTTCCAACACAGCTACAGTTTCTGTTTTCCATCAAAATGCTTGTTAACTATTTTCTTAGATGGTTAGTTGCTGTAATGGATGAAGCTAAGTATGCCTGTTGGAATATGTCAAGTATCGAGCGGAGTGGAGTATGCTTTTATACGTAAGTGCATTCCTAGGTTTGGACACAGCCTTAATGATAAATCTAATGTACTGATTAATTGTATGAACAGTCACCTTTGTGGTAGATCACAACCCTGAACTGTAAACACTGATTCACATTGTAGACATTTGTGCGTCTAACATATATTTTTCGTCTAGTGAACAATAGTTTCCTGTCAATTTCCTTTCACATATGAACCAAACGGAATGAAAACATAGCTATGATGTATGACCTCATTCATGATTAATATCAAATTAGTAATTTTAAGTGCTAATAGTACTTGTATTTTATAACTACACCTAAACTATATTGCTGCAAATTTAAGCAAATACAGAATTGTTATAGGTATTATGCAAAACTTGTTAGCGTAGAACATTGGTTTAGAAACAGCCTACACATCAACATTCAGTGACATTACAAGATAAAGATACTGAGTTACACAAGTTTTGGGCCATACAAAATATTCTATGACAGAAACGAAACACATGCCATGGTCGCCACTAGTATCTAAAACATCAGTTGGATATTCACAGCTGCAAGGAAAACTAATAAATTGCATGAGAGAGGATTGCCTTTAGCAGAACGTGAACAAACATATGGGTGGACCAAGGCCAGGGTAATGACCTACTTTTTCGGCTGTATCGTGCCCTGGTCCTTAGCAAACTAGACCATGTCAATCTCGTTTATTCTTCTGCTAGGTTATCTGTGCTAAAACCTTCAGCAAGTTTTTACAGTGCTGGTATTTGTATTGTGATAGACTTTCCGTTCGAGTCCAGTCATGAGTCTGTGCCATGGCTTGTAAACATCCTCTACATTACAGGCGTGACCAACTGCTTCTTTCCTATGGGTTGTAGGTGCGTTCAGACTCTTCACACTTTCACCATTATGATTTTCTCAATCCGCCCCATGAACGGTTGTACTCCACAAGGCCATGTTCTCCCCAGCCAGCATCTGTCCACTTTGATGACTGATAACACAGGTTGAGGTAAGCCTTGACCTGGTGGCGAATTTTCCTAAGTTAACCACTCCTCGTGTTGTTTGCAAGGAACTTTTCCTTAATCTTGTGTCTTGTGTGTTTTGTGGTTTTATTTGTTTTAACACTGATAGTTTCAAATCAGATATCTTGACTGCGTGCGTCTTTGTCACTGGTGCTTCTTGGTATATTTATGCACGTCGTCCATTTTGCAGTCTTTTAACTGCAGAGCTTTATTAGTATAAATGCCTTGTGTGCTCCGGTTTGATGAGTGCCTTGACAGCCATTAGATCTGTCTGTACAGCTCACCTGCTTCTTTCCATAATCCAGGAGAAGCTGGCGGGGGCTGTGCAGATTGGTGTTTGCAATTTTTCCCTTTGGGTTCCCAGGTATATGAGCGCATACCTGGCAATGAAACAGCGGATATAGCGGCTAAGGAGGCATGCAACCTTCCACCATGCGAACCTTGTGATCCCGTGTGTGATGTACTGCATGCTGCTTGTGGTCTTGTCTGGCAAGCTTGGCAGCAGGAGTGGACTTCTCTCCCACTGCCCAATGGGTTATAGGCCATCTTCCACTTGCCTGTTTGCACTCATCTACATGTTTCGTTCACTCACACAGTAGACGTTGTGCTTCTTCTTGACTTCTCATTGGGCAAATGTGTCTGACACACTGATATCTGCTTTATGGCAAACCCCCTCCTTAGTATGCTACCTGTGGCTTTCTCTTGACCGTCCAGCACATTCTGGTGGAGTGCCACACGTATGACTATGCTTGTCACATTTGTAATGTCCCTGACAACCTACAGATATTGCTCTATGATGAGATTATGTCTGTAAGTAGCGTACTCCCATTTTTATGTGGAACAGGTCTTTTTAGCGTGTTGTGATTTGCTTTTCCATTCTTGTACAGTCTGCTGTATTGTCAGTCAGTCAGTCAGTCAGTCAGTCAGTCAGTCATAGAATTCTAGTGGTTTCAACATTCACTATAGTATTCCCTTTTCTTTCCTTTTCAGGGCACTCCTTTGCCAGGAAAGGAGGAGGTGATTCATGACTTTCAACAGCATGAACTAATGGTCAAGTTCTGAGAGAGATAGTTTTCATTTGTTTTTCTTGGTGTATGTTGCACCCTCTAGTCAAAAATACCTCTGATGCCTTGCATGCTGCTTTCATGCTATTTGTAATCTCAATGTAAATTGTTATTACAAAAATGTGAATTCAGAACATTTTTTATATTGTATGGTTTTGTGTTTAAATTCTATGAAGTTTCAATCAGTAGGGATGGATGCACATAAACAATTTTGAAATTCATGTCCATGTCTTACCCAGACTGTACCACTGACTACACAATCATTTTTATGTACATTGCCAGGTTTCTGACATCCTTATTAAAAACTAGACTGCGCTTCACACAGATATAACATAAAAAAAACGACTAAAGCAGTTAACTTTTATGAACAAACTTTTTGTGTTTCCTAGGAGGAGAACATTTCTGGTCATGTAGTTAAAAACCATCTGACTTGTACAGTCAAGTCTTGACAAGTCGACTCTTGGTAATATAATTTGTTCAAAGTAAAGACAATTTTTTGGGGAACCATAAAACATTTAGTTAGAAAATGAAAAAAAAAAAATTGAAGGAAATAGGGCAAAAACTGACTTTGTAGCACTTATTTTGGCTGCTAAATGTTGCGGTTCTTTTTGCCACTCCTATAAAACTCCAAAGGGGGAAAGAGACAGCACTCACTGACACACAACTGTCTGCCCCTTCCAGATTCAGTAACCTAGAGACTCCATAATAAAGAAAACACTGCTGAACTGCTGAAAGGAGAAATAAAGACAATCTTTCTTTGACACTAACTGATTTATATCCAAGTACAGTCATTTTTTCATATGTGAAGGTTATTAGGGCAACAGGCTAGGTGGAAACTCTGTATGGTATTACAAAAAAAAAGATGGCCTTTTGTGGATCGAATTGGTGTGTTTCCCAGAATACCATCACTGGCTTCACTTTGTTTTTGTTCCAGTGTAAAGTAATAAATTATATGCTACAGGTCAGAAGCTCAACAAGGGGGTAGAGTAAGCATTCTTTATCTCACGTCACAGATCACATGTACACACTCTCCTCCTCTCCTCCCTCCTCTTCTCCTCCTTTATAACATATCACTTTCAGCACTTTTATCCTTTTATGGCTTTCAAAACAAGTGGCTTGAAGCTTTTTAACTTGCAGACACAGTTATTTTAATCACAATAGATGCAGTGTGTGGTATTTACAAGCGTATCTTTCATTGGGCAAACACCTGCCTTTTGAAATGATAATCAATATTTTACCGTAAGAATGTGATTTTTGAGGCAGAGACGAATAAATCAGGTTATTAAATTTTTGCTATGACCTTCAATAATTAATAATTCAAAATCACATCCTTGCATTTGCAATGTGTTACACGCACTTGGGCTCGGCACTTATGAATTGTTTGGCGGCAACTGTGTCTATACCTTTCAATATCAGTTTATTGGGAAAAATTTTATCTATTGAAATAAATTAATACATCAATAACACACTCTCTGATTTTCCCACAAACTATTGAAAATAAACTCGTGTTTGGTAAAACGTATTCACGGGTCAATGTTTAAACATTTTTGCGACAAAGGGAGATCAAATGTGTCAGCTTCTATGGTATCATGTGATTGGGATGATGTCCGCCTATCGAGTTGACATTATTCCAGAGGTTATTGAACACAAACTTTGCAGGAAAAAAATTTAACTTAAAACACAATTACTGACTTGCTATGTTTCATAATATAGTTTGATGTCTTGTTTGCATCGCATTGATTAGAAGTTAATATACAGTAAATGAAAATTATGTTTGGACAGTACATACTCTCATGTTTCTAGTTTAATCTGTAGCTGTTTTGTACATAGAATTAGAAAAAAAAATTTCTAGGGGTTATTAGTAGAGAATGTTACCATAAATACAGCCATAACCTGTTAATGTAGTAAACTTTGCCTATTAAGTAACAAATATTGAAAGCCTACATATTCTTCACATCAAATAAATATTGGGACAGTGGTTATGCACAAAAAATATTGGGACAGTCGCTATATACGAAAAAATATTGGGGCAGCCAGTATTATTCACATTGTTTGATTTACATTGTCTTAACAGAAATATTGTATTTGAATAATATTGTTACAGTCAATAATGCTGAACAGTCGTATTTTAAAAACAAATGGCATATTCAAAATAAACTTATAAATAATCAACATAATTAACAAAATGTTTTGTGTCAAAAATTTTTGGGACAGAAAAAACAGAATAATTAAAAAAATGTATTAATTATCATGAAATTAGTTTTAATATTTAGTAGGATATCCTTTACACATTATGACCTTTCAAAGGTGATAAGGCATTCCGTGAACCAATTTTCATGCATAGTCCACTGAGATGTTAGCTGATTTGTCTGTGTCACCTTTTATGGTGTTCTTTTGATTTTACTGGTGTAGACCGGACTCTGCTATTGAGTTCATGCCACAACTTCTCTATTGGATGCATGCCCGCGTCTAAGGTTGGGGGGTGGAGCTTTTTAGGATTTAGGACAACTGTACATCAACCACAGCTGCACAACGTCAGCATTATGTTCAGGATCATTATCTTCACAGAACATAAATGTGTCCCTAAGTCTTAATTTCCCGGCACTTTTATGGAGATGTTGCGCCAAACCATTGTCCTGCCATCTGATGAACCAAAGACGTTAAATGTGCTCTCATCAGTACATATTACGTTCTGCCACCACTCTTCATCTTTACAAATAAATTCTTTTGCGAAACTATTTTCTTCCTCCTATTTCGTTCCTTGACAAATGACTTTTGCCGGGCCACCTGACCATTCAATCGTGCCCTTTTCATAACGTTTCCTATCGCCTGTGTATTTACCTTCTTGCCTGTACATTCGTACACCACGGCACATAATTTTAGAGCACTTAACCTGGGATTTTTCTTCACGCTCCTGACAATCTGTCTCTCTTCTCGAGCTGTAAATGCTCTTGGATGGCCAGATTACAGAATTCAGTCGGTTTGATCCTCAGCTCTGTATCTCATGATCATATTTCTCACTGTTCTTTTCTTCATTTGATGTATTTCAGTTATTTCTCTGCAGCTTTTACCTTTCTCACGATTGAAGAAAAGTTGCCTTTGCTCGAAGTACAAGTGCCTCTTTGCCCCATTTGGCTAGCAAACTGCTCTTGTTTACAATAAAGGCAAGACTGCTGGATTACAGCGTGCACTGCCCTATGGTATACAGTTCAAGTCATATGGAAGGGAGAGATATATGTATGAACCACTTTGACATTTTTTTGGCGTGTTAATTGTGAAGGCTTTCAATATTTATTACTTAAAAGGCGTAGTTACTACATAACACGTTATGGCTGTATTTATGGTAACAGTCTGTACTATTAAACACCTATAGTAGTTTATTCTAGTTTTAAGTATAAAATAGCTACAGCTTAAAGTAGAAAAATGAACTAGTATTTACTGTCCTAATATTATTTTGATTCACTGTATATTTATGAACACGTGTTTCCTTTGTTAGAACCGTAAATATTCTAAACGTTCTAACCAAGTCTTGGTAAACAGCAGTCGTTCTCACAGATGTTATCGGGGTGTGTGGTTGACAGTAAAATTACAGTACAGGGCTGACCATAAATCAATATCATATTCCCTACAGAAACTTGTATTCTAACGGAAACCACAGTGATTTTTGTAAATGTATTCTTTAAATTGGTAACAGATTACTGTATACTTATTTTTAAAAAATCTTTTTTCGTCATTGCGGAACTGGGAAACCAATATTCCTAGCTTGGATAGCAACAAAGGTGATGCTAAAGGTATTTTATAGATAAGATAAAATAAACTAAAAAAATTGGCATTATACATCACAAGGTGGGAAGGGAATGAGTATTATTTTCCCGCATGTGAGTTAGGGGGTTGAGAAATACTGATTTGGTTATAGTGATTAGTTTGCATCATTAGACCACATGGGTAATGTTCTGGCGTGTAAACCAACACGTGTTGCCCACCACATTTTTAAGAGCTCCATCGCAGAGGTCTGGTAGTAAACATGTATTTTTTCTTTTTCTTTCTTTTCTTCCTACATATGAAAAGCACGTAAGAAACATTTTATCCTCAAAGAAAAATCCCAAGTTTTCATTTCAACTACAAGTAAATTTTTAGATGTGAAAATGGATAGTACTTCTATCTTTGTTAGCATGCCATAAAAATATTTTAACGTTATGTTCAGGCGAGTCACCGATGTAAAGACAGCACACCAGTTGAGTGCCTTATGCATAAAGACGATAAAGCAATTGGTGAGTGATAGTCGACCTTACAGATCTATATGTATATGTTATGTATGTCCGTATCGTATATTTTTATATATGTACATACATTTTATCTTTCTTTCCTTTCAACTTTTAATGTGTGTGATTTAGTTATATTCATTAGTAATGGGTCCAGTGTAAGATAAGGTGAACATGCCGTACAGTAACTGTGCCTTAAAGGCATAAATAAATAAAAAAGTTGCAGGCGAGTCTTAAAAGTACATGGCAGCAAGCAAAGCAGTGCTTGCTTCGTGGACCGGCTCCGGTCGCTGTTGCTAGGCGTTAGTAACAGTATAAATCGGGTGGATGGCTGCACACGCAACTCTGTCACCAGAGGGGAGGGCAAGCCAGCCACCTGGCATCTTCCGCTCCTGTCAGTTTGGGAAAGGTCACTGTTTCATAAGCTAGGCGCATCTCATTCAGAGCAACAGCGAAGCTAGCGGGTCACGCTAATTGCAACTGTATTGATACATACCTTTTACTACCCTTATGTCATGGGCGTATAAATTCCACTAAGGATCGGGTAATGAACCTGTGATAATAAGTTAACATTCAAATAAAAATATCCTCTGATTTTCCTGCAAGAAGCTAGTAAAAACATTGTCCGTGCTCGTTTAAACTTACGTGGAATGCTGTGTTCAGGCTTTATTTTTGTGACAAGGGGAGGACATATAAATATCTTGGATTTAATTTCTTTCATAAGACATTAACATAGTAAAGTTAATTAATATTTAGTTATAAAAAAGTGTTATTTTCACTTTAGAAACATTTGAATACAGGTAAAGTTTTTGAGTTTTTGAGGAGTCAAAGTCAATTAAAATAAGTCAATTTTTTTTTTATAAGTTCATAGATCCTAGTCAATTAATGGGAACCATTTGGCTGTATTTAAAAAATATCATGTGTAATTTTGCGGCCAATGCCATCCAAAAATGACCGAAGTAAAATTTTAGGATAATTTTGGCCTATAAGGGTTGGGGATGGGCCAGAATTGGTCAAAATTGGAACGAGCTTTCCGAGGGTACAAACATTTTATCGGGAACCTTGAATGGTCGTAATTTTGAGATTTGACTGTATCATCACAGGAGGTGATACATCTCTGGTTAGACTTTAAGGGAATATAATCCAGAGATGTAAAATTGCTAGTGTTAAATTTAATAGACAGGAGATGATACGTTTCCAATGATGATTCACTTTCTTCTGTCTAGTTAAAAACAATCTGAATTCTTATAACCTGAGATGATGAGAGTACAAATAATGGATGAAAAGAGATTTGGGCAGCTCTTAGTAGCAAGGTCCTGAGACCCAATGAGGGTGGAGTGAGGTGAGGATGGAGCAGCATCGGAATAATAGGATCTGGGAAATGGGAGATCCTTGAGAAAACGTGCTGACCAGAAGCATCGTCCTGCACAATTCCCACATCTGGAAATCCAGGAATTGAACATGGTTCGTCTAGGCGGGAGGTGAGTAGTCTAACCATTACATCACTGTGATCCTCCTACCTGAAATTATAATACATCTCCAGTCAAGCACTACGTGCAAAAGAACATGGGGATGTAATATTTCCACTGTCACCTTAAACCCAGATCAGAGATTATACATTTCCTATGAGGATTAAATACTGCCTGCCTGGTTAAGAGCCAGACCTGTCCAGAGGTTTCTTGGGGCACTGGGTAAACAACAGTGTTTGAGGCCCCACCCTTCTTTCGCCTCAGGCCAGAGAATTCAACAATTTTCCATGGAAATTTTAAGAAAAATATATGAACATCAGTAATTTTTTAAACTTTGTTATAGAACAGCCACGCGTGTTGGGAAATAAGGCAATCTGTAGAATACATGTAAGTAGTTGTTAAGATATGGACTTTAAGTATTGTGGCGTATATCACAACATAGTACACTTCGGACTATGTGGCTGGTGTTTACTCTTTGAAGTATGTATCCACTTGCAATTAACTTAACATTATAGATGGATTGCATCACCCTTTTTCACCATTGAATCAAAGTTCGAGCTGAACACAGAAATTTGTCTTTGAGTTGAAGCAAGTCAAGCTAGATCCAGCACATCGAGCCTAATTCAAAGTTTTATTTTTCAAGTCTAGTATAAAAGTTTTATTATACATTGATGCGTGACAGATTCAGGTTCGGAACTGTTTCAGCTACGTTTCAAAATGGGTACTTTGTTAGTGTCCGCCGGATGACACTTTCGGGTGTGACTTGGGTCCCATTTACTGTTGGGCAGTGACTCAAATTATATACGGAGTGGGCTTCGTTAGTTGCCGACTGGGAAGTAAGTCATTCACTGGTTTGACAATGTGTCTGACGACGGGTTTAGATACCGGTGGCTTACTCAGGCCTGTGCTTGGACGGCTAACTGATGCTTCTATTTTGCTGGCTGCTGGGGTGCTGCTGCTGGTGGACCCAGACTTCACCCACGTGTTGCTGCGACCGGAACTTCAGCTAGAGCTGTTGAACATCCTTGGTTGGCTGAGGTAGCGTTGAGGCTTGAACCACGGGCAGGCTGCTCTGACAGGAACCTTTGCTCCCCTGGTGAAGGCGGTGTAGTTGGGGTGAACAGGTCCTGGAAGTTTCCTGGGTGGCTGAAACAGAGAGGGTGTCAGGAAGCTAGCCCTCACCGACTGATAGGTGACTTGAGCTCGTTCCTGTAGGGTTAATTATTAGTCAAGTGCTGTATTGGGTTGGGTGCAACCCCAGGTAGACTGGTATGCTGTAGTTGCCTGTTGTTCCCTAACGTTCTTCCCACCTCTTTTGGCGAAGGGCATTAGGTTAAAAAACCCGGTTCCGTTGGATAGGAGCAGGTGACGTGCGTTCCCTATCTAGGCATGTACTCCGTCCATGCTTACTAGAATGGCGCAGAGTACAACCTTCTTCTGCAATAGGCAACACATGGTGCGGTGGTTGTAGAGCGGATTCTCTCAGAGGTGCTCAATAGCTTTGCTGGGTAAGCCCCTTGAGCAGACAGGTCCGACCCAGTGCCAACCAAACACTCCCTCCGGCAACCCAAACTGTGTTGTCGATGGGTGCAAGTTGATCTAGCGACTTGTCCTCTCAAGCAGAGGTATGACTAGTGGTTGTGGCTCTACTGTTCGATACAGAGCGTGTACTGATTGGGTGGCCATCAAATGGTGTGTGTTCTGATATACAATTTCCCCTGTCTAGAAGAACTTGTAATCCTACACTATGTGGAAAACTGGTATTGGTAAAACTCTGTCTTTGCCTCCACTCTGTGCGATGTAGGTGTTAGCTATGGTACTCTAGCCTAACACAAGGGAAAATGAGAGAGTTGAGAGAGTAGGTTAGGTTCAGATTGTGTTTATTCCATCCAAGAGGAATAAGACACGGCCCATACCATCTCCTGTATACCCAGAATTGACCGGAAGTAGTAAATTACACTGTCCAGGTGAAGGGGATCTGGTTCTATCCTATCTGGGGACAGAATTGACTAGGTAGCTATTACAACTTTCCCTCTCAATCTGTGTATGTGTGCCCTGATGGGGCTTAGGGTACCCACGTCTCGAAGGACATTTGGGGTAGCATTTACCAGCGGTAGAGGACTATGGGTGGCAGATATCTTCTGGAAGACTTCGCAGGGGGGAGGGCTTAAGAAGTACTGCTGAAGATGGCGGTATGCTGGCGATTCCTAGAGGGATATTGGTGGTTGATCAGGGCTCTGGCGAACTAGCATGGTGTAGCTATCTGTCCAGCTGGTGTGGCTCACAGACGAGCAGATGAAAAACTGATGTTTCTAGCCTCTGCATGGGCATATATTCTACTTTGGCTGAGGGCATGCCCGCCCGGTGGTGGGGGGTGCTATGCGCAGGCATCTTGGGCGGAGTTAAGGGCAACCATTGTTTCCATGTGAAATCTCTCGGTTCACCCTTGTACTTCTTCTTTGGGGTGGCGGCAATGTCAATTACTGATAATCAATTGTTTTAATTTTCGCGAGGAGAGGCAACGTATTGCCCGGCTTACTGGCAGGCAGTATTGTTGAAACGTAGAATTCTGACACGTCTGTAATAATTCACCGGTCCAGGGAAAATTCCTGTAGGTGTTCCGGTAGTAATTCTAGCTTTCAAACCCCATTCATTGTTGCTTGTAGAGAAGCGTGTAGATGAAGCAAAGTCGTTAATTCACATAGCCTGTAAGTGTCATGTGGCAATTCCCCCACCCCCTTGGTGTGACTAAGATTCACCTTCAGTGTGTACTAAGGTGTCATCCTGTCGGTGATGATGTAGAACTGTCATCCCTTGAAGATAGGCTGTACTGTCAAACTTGTCATCCCTTCAAAGATGGTAAAGTTTGCGGTTGCTCTTCTGCTCTGTTCTTTGCTCAGTCCACTGGAGTTCCTGAGCAAGACGGCAGTGTGTACTGTGAATTATCCTTGGCTGCCTCGCAGTTGACTGGAGTTGTCTCTCGCTCTCTTACTAGTCAGCTGTGCAGGTGACCGGTGAAAATGACCACTGGTGGTTGCTCCTGTACGTCTATCCCTCTGGGACTCAATGCGACGAGGGATAAAAGAGAGGATAAAATGTGTGTCATGGTGTCGAGTGGTGCTCACTGTCCCTAGTGTACCATTCACAAACTCAGTTTAAGACTTGGGTGTAGGGTTACAATATCTCAATTACCTGTTAAGCAAGAATGCAATACAAGTGACACGCAAAATGTTTGACACTTTAGTGTTGTGCAAGGCCTCACCCATGAAAGGACTGTCAGGTAAGAGTCTACTGTCTGTGATCGCATGTTAAAATGGCTCTACCAGCTCCATTCTGTGTGTCTCACAATAGTAAAGAAAGTTATTTGTGACATATTTCTAGGGTTTGTTGAGTCTGGACCTTCAAACATTCTGACTGAAGGGAAGCTAGCTAAAATCCAAATTCAAGCATGAGTGCACATAAAATTAAGTTAACTACCACAAAATTGCGTACAGAGTGCACCTACATTATTTAAAAAAACAAGTTCCTCAACGTATCAACAAAATGAGCTCTGAGTATTTGCACCAATACATCTTGAAAATGTTATTTACAACAATAAAAAAAAATTTATTTTGCTCATTGAGAGAGTTTTTTGGTCATGGGTTCTTTTTGTCAATGTAGGTTGCCTGGGCCGTGCGTGCTTGGTCTGTCCGGGCTAAGGCGGCTCTTCGGATATCCTCGGGCAGTGTTAATTTGCTTGGCTGTTAGTCCCATTGCCAGTCCCCTGGTTTGCACAGTGTGTGCCTAAGTATGAGCTGCTTGGGGCTCAATTTGCTGGCTTCATTCATTCTTTGTTAGAGAGAGAATATTATGGTGAGTATGTGCTTATCCCACTGGCGGTGGCCAGTTCTCACACTGAGTCGTAGGCTTTTCTTAAGCTCTTGCTTTCTTCGTTCAGTGGGGTTGGGTTGTGGGTGGTAGGGAGGTGTCATCCATGTCTCGACTCCCTACGAATTGCAGGCGTTCAGCTAGCTTTGCTGGTAAATTAAGTTCTGTTGTCTGTTACAATGCATTGTGAGTAGCCCCATCGTGGAAGACCTCCGTACCTAACTTCCTGATGATGTGATGGGTTTTTTGGCTTGGTAGCGGGAATGCTTTTCCCAACGGGATAATAAGTCGGTGATTACCAAGAGGTAATTGTTTCCTCAGGTGCTCCGAGGGTATGGCCTCATTAAGTCGGCTGCAATCTGCATCCATGCAGTAGGTGGGCGACGGGATTTCGCAGCTGGCAAGGGTACGGGATTGACTTTGCCTTGAGAGTATGTCTTGCAGCTGTTGACATACTGCCGGATGTTTACTCATCCCATCGCACATGTATCGGGTGCCCAAGTCTCATAGAGTCTCCTTGATTCCTAGGTGTCTGACTTGAGGGTCGTCATGGTAATGTTTGCAGAGGTCAGCTTGTAATCCTTTAGAAATCCAGATATGTCACTTAGTTCTAGGTTGTCCAGTCCAGGACCATACTAGATTGTCGCAGAGCTTGAAGCGCTGGGGTTGGTCTTGCAGGAGTCTCTGGATGTCGGGACTTTTCTTTTGGTGCTCGGCGATCCGGTAGTTGCTTAGACGAAGTTGGAGTAGATTAATGTTTTCTCGGAGGGTGCGTTCAGGTTCTGGTGGGGAACCATCCTCGCCCATTCCTCCTCCTCCTCCTCTGCACTCTGTAAGTCCAGCTGGCGAGATTAGGCATCTGGTAGGCCGCTGGACTTTTCCAGACAGTGCTGTACCTCAAAGTCAAACTCAGTGAGGATATCTCCCACCAACCAAGTTTGGCTTTGGTACTTCTTGATTGGCGGAGCCACTGGAGTGCCTTGCTATCTGTCCGTAAGATGAACTTCTTGCCTTCCAACTGGTAGCGGTATTTGCGGATGGCCCAGCAAGGCATTCTTGCTGTGGCGTTCGGACGGGTGCTTGCATAGGTAATTACTTGGGGGAGGCCTTCAGTGTCCTCTTGGTATAGGACGGTTCAGAAACTGTTCTGGCAGGTGTCTGTTTGAAGAATAAGGGGGCTCTCCCCTTGTGGGTGGTGAAGAAGTTGGATATGACGAAAGCTTTCTTTCAGGACCTGGAATGCTTGGCGCTGTTCCGGCCCCCACTTCCAACCACCTTCTTTCTGTAGTAATGGGTGCAGAGGTGCCATCTTGCTGGCAATGTTGAGTACAAACTCTTCCAGCCAATTGCAGAGTCCCAAAAAATGGCGCACCTCTTTCTTGGTAGCTGGTTCTTCAATGGCCATGATTGATGATGCTTCAGAATAGTTTCCCTCGGATGAGACTACGTGGCCCAAATAATCAATTGACGTCTTGCCAAAGTAACTTTTGTATAGTTTACACGTTACCCTGTGTAGTTCCAAGTGCTACAGTACACGTTGTAAGTATCCACAGTGCTTTTACCAGGTTTTCGAGTAAACTATGATGTCGTCTAGGTAGGCGAAGCAAAATTGTCCTATGTAGCAGGTGAGAACTTCTGCTGACATTAGGTGCTGAAATGTGGCGGAGTGTTCAATGTGGCGGAGTGTTCTTTAGGCCGAACTGTATCGCCCAGAATTAGAGAATTTCCCCTTCTGGTGTGGCTAATGCTGTGTATTCCGGCTGTCTGGGTGGACCATAATCTGTCAGTACCCTGATTGCATGTCCAGGGTGCTGAAGATTTTGGCTTTCCCAATGTCTTTGTGTGTGTTGGCTATGATGGCTGGCAGTGCTATGGGAAGTGTGACATCGTTCAGATCCTTGTATTTCATGCAGAAGCATAACTGTTCATCTTACTTCGGTACCAGTACAATGTGGGAATTGTTGGATGAATCCGATGCTTCGACAATCCCTTGCTTCTTCATGTCGTTGACTTGGGTCATGATGAGATGTCTCTTTTCTGGCGGATACTTTTTTCGGACGGTTGTACATCGGAGTGTGTGTTGTTTTCCAGATTTCATGCTGGATTGAGCAGGTTTGTCGCTGTTGACCTGGCTGTCCAAATGCCCCAGGATGTTCATTGAGTATTTGTTTCAATTGTTTGAACTCTGGTCCACTTAAAGTGTGGTTGATTTCGTCTGGGTTGATCAGCTGGAGGCTCATGGCATTGGGACTGTGTTCCCAGTTTACTGTGACCTGGATTTGTCTCCCAAATAGACTTTTCCTTGGCCGTTATCAAGCACGCATTGTTTCTGGCGCAGCCATGAGTGTCCCAATATGACGACTTCAGATAGGTCTGGCAAGACGATGGATTCGGCGATACTTGAGGGCTTGGGTAATTGTACTTCTAATGTGGTACGGCCTTCCACTCATAGCGTGGCATCATACTGAGCCATTCAGACAGTGTTCTTTTGTGGTTATAGTGATGCTCTTCACTGAGCAGTGAGGACATTATTGCGAATAAATTTGCCAGTGGCAGCGGAGTCTAGCAAGGCTAGTACGGATTGATTGTTGATACTAACTTCTGTATGAGGGGTGTCCGGTGGTTTGGATTCTCCTCATTTAGTTCCTGGATGCAGAGCCCTTTGCTCCTGGATATAACGTCCCACATTTTGTTCTGGCACTGGCATTTTCTGGCTGATTTGGCTTGGCTTCATTCTTGGGTGGTGGAGGAGGGGCAGGTGTCCTTGCTGTTCCCTCTCCGCTGCTCTCCCCTGGTACACTGGTCAGTCTGGGCACCTGGTTAAAGTGGCAGCTGGGACAATACCAGTATCTAGTCATTGGGGGGGGGGGGGGTGGTTGGGCGGTCAATGCACACATGGAGGAAGCGGCGAATATGGTGCTGGAGGAGGAGTGATGACTCCTCGCTTATCTGTCTGTCTTTTGGGTTCTGCGTGCTTCTAACGTGGCTTATCAAGCCAGCCTGCATTCTGTAGTTGCGTTCGCTTTCACACGCTCTTTCTACAAGCTCTTCAATGGCTGTAGGTTTCAAGATTTGCAATTAATTTTAAAGTTTCTGGAGGAGCATTCTTACAATATTTCGCTCACAGTGTACTTCATCTGCGTTAAGGTTTATCTATCGGTAAAGTTGGTCTTTCTTTCGAATAAATATCTCAGCCTCCTCATCTGAATACTGGGTTTTTCCATAAAATTTCGCCATTAGGTGGGCCACTACTTCGTCACCTGAAAACTGGGTGGCGAAGCAGGTGCATAGCTGACTCCATTCTTTTACGAATTCTCCGTACTTGGACCACCATTCCAAGATGCAGCCGGGGAGTTGTTTGCTTGCGCGGGTTATCCAATGCTTATAGGGAATATTGTGTTCTGTCAGTTCCTTCTCGCTTTCCTCTGTAATTGCTACCGGATATTTGTGCAGGTTGGCCAGCGAATTCGGGCAGCTGTAGCTCACTGGTCGTGCGTGTTGTAGCTGGGCTTACTTTTTTTCCGGAATTATTTGTCCTGTATTCTAGACCCATTGGCAGACTTCGCACCGATAGACTAGACCTGGGCATGAGACATGTTTCTCTGGCCAGCCTATACAGTTGTGATGGAATGGCTGAGCGCTCATTGTACAGTAGACCAATTTATTGCCATGACTGGGGCAAGTTATCCAACTACAGTAAGCGTTTTGGCGGTTTCGGCTTTCCTGGCAGCAGTATTCTAATTCTAGTCTGTCCGTGTACTGTGTTTCGTCAGTCCATCCTAGGCACCGGTAATGAAATACCTCCTGGCAGTGTGCACACATAATATAATTTATCCCTGTGCCAGAGCTGAGGCTATATAACGTGTGTCTCTGCTTTGCCATTGTGGTCTCTTAGGCATCTTGATTACTGCCTTGAGTAATGGACATTACTAGGGCAGTAGTTGGGCGCCACAAGGTTTTTAGGGAGTCTCCAAAGTCCTTGGTTTGGCTAGATTTGGGTTTGATTAGCTTTGCAGTTCTCAGCTTGTACTGGCTTGTCTCTAATCTTGCTTCTCGTATTGCTGTCTCTAGTGCTAAGGAACCTATTATGCTGGGTGTCGAACAACGTGGTCTACTATATGTGTACATGGCTGGCTCGTCCGAACTGTCTAGTCGACACTATTACAGTTAACGTCCCACACCTCCTACTTCTTGACATGTGATGAGTTCGGTTTCGGAATTAGTTTTGCTACTTCTCAAAGCTGGTTCTTTTTAGTGTCCACCGGATGATACTTTCAGGTGTGACTTGCTTCTCATGTACTGTTGGGCAGTGATTCAACCTGTATACAGAGCTGGCCTCGTTGATTGCTGACTGAGCACAAAGCCATTCGCTGGTTTGGCAATGTGTCTGATGACGGTTTTAGATACCGGTGGCTTACTCAGTCCTGTGCTTAGGCGGCTGGCTGATGCTGCTGGCTTGCTGGCTGCTGGGGTGCTGTTGTTGGTGGACCCAGACTTCCTTCATGTGCTGCTGCAACTAGAACTGTAGCTGTGGCTGTTAAACGTTCTTTGTGGTTTGGGGTAGCATCGGATCTATATGTTCTCAGCAACATTACTAGAAACATAAAAATTGCTATAACTGATAAAACAGTTGAACATATGTTCTGCATTGCTCACACTCTGCAGCTGGCTTCTGATGATGCTGTAGCAGAAGTTGGCATAAGTCAACTTTTGAAAAACATGTCATTCCATTGTTGGTTATTATAAGCACAGTACCAGGGCAAGTGAAGGGCTTAGAGCATTACAGTCTAACTCGTAACTTGGCCTACCTGAACACTCCCTCTGCCAAATGGTATAGATGCAATGGGACAGTGTTTATATCTTGTTAAGAGCAGATTCAAGAGCAGAATGAATCTTTATTCTGTAAATGAGAGGAGTGTTAGAGGGTACAAAAAAAAAACAAGTATTGTGAATATTGGTACCGTAGCTCTGCAGTGATAAGTTTCGTCATTACACACTATTTGCTGTGGTGCTGTCCACGTGATAATCATTACCAGATGTCAGGTAATTTACGGATACAGACAACATGACGTGAATCTATGGTCAAAACCAAGTATAAAATATTATTTGGTAAAAATGCATAAGGGCCTTAGTTTACGAAAAAAAAAATACATTAAATTAGATACAATGACTTCACTCCACATTAAGCACAACGTACATCATCAGCATACAAAATGTGGAAACATCACAATATATGTTCAAAGTTTGCTCTATCCATAGCAATGCACTTTTTAGTATGTTAATGAATGCAGCATGCATGGAGATTGGCTGCCAGATGCACCCATGGTCATTTCCATGCCCTAGTACTCACTGCATGTACTCCATGGCCTCCTTGGCACTATTGAGTTTGGCTCTTTCTGTTGCCATATGTATTACGATGACACATTAATTGCGACATCGTCACAGCACCTCACTCTTATTTGATTGGAATATCACATCTTTGCTCTACTGGTTTTTAGAACTTTCCTGGCGATTTTCTTGTAAACGAAGCTTCTAATGAATTTTTTCATAACAATATTTTCTACTTGGTTTTGACCATAGATTCGTATGGTGCAGTCCGTATCCGTGTATTACCTGGCATCTGGTAATGATTGTCACATGGACAGCGCTGAAGCAAATAGCATGCAGTGCCGAAATTAATCACCGCAGACATATTGTTCCTATGTTCACAATACTTGTTTTTGTGCCCTCTAACACTCCTCTCATTTATGAAATGAAGTTTTTCCGCACCTACAACCGCAACTACAACAATACTCAAATATGTGCACAACTGCTCATTCGTTCAATATAAAATACACAAAACAATAATTATATGCTTTAGGAGAGTAGTCCATTCATGTTACAACATTTCTGACACTGGTTTTTTTTAAATAATTCCCAGTTTATTTGAACTTCTTTAGTTATAAACAAATTTTGTGTTTCAATAATGTGAAAACTAATAAAAATTAATTAAAGCTGAGTTATACTGTTTCCTTGACATCTGTCTTTGTTTTCACCTGAATCATAATGCCATTTTATGTAAATGCTTTCTAATATTAATATTTCAATACTGTAACCCCAGGACAAATTTTAATATAATTGTAATATAGTTAATCCTGGAGTTATAATTTGGAAATATTATTATTAGAAAGTGGCATGTGTTCTGCATCTTAAAACTAAAATATTTAACTATATAAGAATTATAAGTTCAGTCAGAAGGAACAAGTTATTGGGGCCATGGTGGCTGAGCAGTTAGCCTGCTCGCCTTCCACCAAGGCAAACTGGCTTCAATCCCCAGCTGGGTCACTCCTGGATTTTCGCAAGTGCAAATTGTGCCGGATGATACCGCTGGTCGGTGGGTTTTCTCTGGAATCTCCTGTTTCCCCGCCCTTACATTTCAGCCCTGCTCCATTCTCACCTCGTTTCATGATCAGTGGCTCTCAAGACCTTGTTGTTAAGAGCAGCTCAAATTCCTTAACCCAATAAGTTATCAGTTTACATAAATTTATTAATCTTTCCTTAACATACAGCTCTTTTGGTATAGGATGGTAGTGTGTAAGACTGTGATACAAAACCCTATAGATCACTGTTCTGGGTAAGGGTGAGTTTACAGTAAAAGTGTTATTATAATTATGATGTGTTAAGAAGAACCAAAACTGTGTTGCTCAATATCATGTTTCACAATAGACCTTAGAAGGCTATGTGTTCGCGAAGGGGGGCGGGGGGGGGAGGAGGTATAACTACAAGCTTGCTGGACTGGCAGATATCCAGGGGCCCAAAACATGAAGGGGCCACAAAAATCTGGTACATTTTTCTTCAAGTAAACATTGTTCTTAACACTAGAAAGATTAAACATAGAGTATTCATATTGTTTTACTGTCAAGTTTTTATGATGACTTTTTTTGATTTATGGATGGTAATAATGAAATAATAGTTCTACGATAATTATATTCGTGGCATGGAATAGTAACTGGTGAGAGTATGTCGAAGCTTCATAATCCTATGCTGCTACATCTCTGCTGATGCAGCCTGATGTGGCTTTGTTCAGGGCCAGTAAGCAGCATGATAAAGAATGTCAACATTTTGTAACCATATTCATTCTATGTTTTAACTATATTGACACAGACTGCCCACATTAATTCATCAAAACATTAATTCAGCATTAATTCATGCTTGCACCTTACACAGATAATTATGAGTTTATCAAAACTATATTTTGGTGCATGTTTTGTGTTTTTTGTAAACCCCTTTTGTGTAATAATAGTTTTATGTTACACTGATGGGAAATGGAAAATGAACACCACTAAAATGGTGACGTAGAAACCATACTAAGCATAACACCACTGAGCCCAATAGTATGTGTCTGTCGTTTCAAGCATCGACTTGTGTGTAGTAAGCATTGTAGACATGCCACGACAGCATAGATAACCACACTTTGTGCAATTAACAAATGTTGAACGAGTTTGTATTGTGAGTCTGAGGGAGGATGGATGGTCCTTCTGAAGAATTGCCCAACGTGTAGGATGTAAAGTGTTATTAGTGGTGCTGGTGGTCCAATGATGGTGCACATACCTGGATCACCACATCAGACGAGCATCCATTGAGTGCAACTGCCGCATAGATTAGGGCCACTGTTGCACCCAAGGTGTCAGCTAGGTCCTCATCCTCACTAACCGTTTGCTGAACACTGAGCTACGATCAAGGGTGATGCTCACCAGGCTTCCTCTAATACCTCATCACAATGGTGTTGCGAACAACGCAACTGGAGGGATGAATGGTACGGATTTGTGTTTAGTGATGAGCGCATATTTTGCCTTGGTGCCATTCACTGGCACCAAGGCAAAACCACAAACGACCGTCGCGGTCATTTGTGGTTGCGGCATCAATCAGGAGAGCAGCAACAACCAGTGTGTGTACGGCAGCGACCTACAGGACCATCTCATGCCATCATGGTCTGGGGAGCAATAGCCTACAATGACAGTACGCTTTTGGTGTTTGTTAAGGGAACACTGAACAGTGAATGCTACATCCAGAACATCATATAGCCCATTTTGTTGCCGCTCCTAAACAGCCAAGGAGATGTCCTTTTCCAGCAAGACAATGCCCATGCACACACGTCTTGTGTTACCCAACAAGTTCTAGAAGGTGTTCAACTCCCCTGGCCAGCACGATTACACAACCTATCCCCCATTGAACATGTGTGGGGCATGATGGGATGGCATTTAGTGCAATCTGCATTACTGGCAACAAACCTCCACCAATTGCAACAACAGGTGGAATTAGCTTGGAACACTATTCCCCAAGATGACATCCGTCACCTTTACGATTGTCTCTATGTATGACTGCAGGACTGCATCATCCCTAAAGGTGGCTACACAAGATAATTATATTGTTTTTCGAGACACATTATAGCCTCTGTCCATTGGTGTATGACCCTGTGATCATTATCATTTACAGTGTACAACCTGTATAATTATTCAATAAAATCCGGGTGTTCGTTTTCCATCTTCCACCAGTGTATATTTTGTGATGACCAGAAAAATAAGATTCCAAGTGAAACATTTGACTGTATAATTCATCAGAGTTGTCAATACCACTTGAGCAAAAAAAAAATATTACAAAGCATGTTATAGTTTAAAGTATACTGAAGTTATAGTAATGGTAAGTATTCTAATATTATTATTTTTTATTTTCATGAACCATCAGCGATACAATTCAAAAAGCTATCATAAACGTGAAGCATCTCGTGATCATATCAGAGAAAAGGAAATGGATGCAGACAGAAGAATCTGTTCACTACGTTCATTGGACAGGGAGATAGAAAGGGAGAGGTTTAAAATGAAGGAACGTGAAAGGGATAGATATTATGAACGACAAAGTGAATACAAACGAATGATGCCTCCATCTTCATCAAGTAGGGCTTTTGGACGAAAGTAAGTACTAAAAGTCTTGTGGCTGTGAACTATTATTTATGTGTATACTTTTAATGCTATGCATACAATTTTTTTATATATTTATTTGGTGTAAACAGAGCTAATTTTTTAATATTAGTGGTATTAAATTTGCTATTGTTAGTTGGTAATTATACTTTTTTTCATAAAAGTTTGCTAAATTTTGACAATGTGATGAAACCACACAGTATGTAAACAGTAAATGCTCTCGTTTGCAAAGTATTTTTACCAGCTCACAATTTTTTGCAAGATGTATACTGGTGTGTTAGTGATCTTGGTGGCATTGGAAAAAAAATTGCTACTTGGAATTAAAAATTGTAATTTACAACTTTGATTACAATTACAGTTTTTATAAAATGAAATATGATGTAAAAGTTTTTGGTTTATAGAAAATTGGCTTTAAATTCATTTTATGCAACTGTGAAAACAATGGAACACTAAGGTTAGGGAAACGTTTGTAACCCAGTGGATGCCACTGAGCAAGTGCACAGTTCTGTCATGTTTATGTGAGTAGCATGTTTATGTCGCCAGAATATTTTATTGCTAGTTAATTATTTTTGTATTTTCTTAATCATGGTTTTGTCTCACATTTTCTGTAAAAGTCACACACACATTAATGGTTTGAAGTTTCAAGTTTTTTGGTTTCAAAAAACTCGTGGAAAACTGTATGTACTGAATGGTTCTATAAATACATTATTTAGTATCAGTGGTATACAAATGTCATTTTTAACTAAATAACTGTCCAATGATTGCTATAGAACAACACATGTTCATGAGTTTGCGAATAGGAATTACAAAAAGTTAGTGTGTTTTGTAAATAGTATAATTTTAAATTGTTATTAGAATGTTTGAATGTATGTGACCTAAACAATGCCATTTCAACTCTTTGTTTTGTAGTGTAAAAATAATATGTGATTATTATATTGTAGATCCAAGAGTCTGATAACGTCACTATAAATATATACCTACAGTGCGTGGTTATTAGTTGGATAGGATCGAACAGCAACACATTTATCACATTCTATTTTAGCAAAATTAGAACTTTACACGTTATAACAATGTAAATATTACTTCCCTACGAAGAAATTTTTCACTGCTCCGTTAAAATAGTTGTAATGTTCACTGTATGAGATTCAGTTGGAGCTAGCAGTAAACATTAGCTTTAAACTAGCTCAGTTTAAAGTATGAGATCCTGATCAAAATAATAAGAAAACGGTTCGTTGATAAAAAGAACTCCCATCAAAATTCAATAAAATATTTAACTGTTTACAGAAATTTTATTGCAGTTTCTTCAAACTTATCAGCAAAAACAAAACAATTGACACTTGCAGTTGACAAAAAAACTTGAGAGGCAGAATGGCAGCCTTCACAAACAAAACTTCTTACTTTGATAATTGTTAATTACGAATACAGGGGAGAATCACTACGTTTCTCTCCCAGCTTCATAATGACTCCTTGCACAGATGGATAATAAATGTAATATATTAAAAATATATCCGAAATGAAGACAGAAGGTTGAATTCATGGGTAGTTGTCAGTGCAACCTAAATTTTCACTTGCTGAAGACTCTTCGACTGATGAATGACGAATGAGAAAGGTTGTGTATCCCATATATATTAAGTGAATGTTTCATCAGGTAAACATCCAATCGTGGCCTCGCGTGGTGTGGTAATGTCTAAAATTAGCCCACAAACATGGACATGGCTCTAGAAATTAAAGTACTGCATTTATGCGGCAGGTCACATCTGCCAAATGTGACCTCTTTACTCTTGTTGTTCCATTGGGTCACACAATACAGTGGCTGCGTATGTAGCTTACTAATCCAGTGAAAAATTTCAATGTCATCCTGTGACTAATGCAATGACTCAAATAAAGTAATAAATTTGGAAAAATGAAACTGCATATATATAAAATACAAATAAATTACTATTGCCATGATCTTCTAGATATTAAATGAGTTACTATCCTTCACAGAAATATAGAATGTATACATTATTCCCAAAAATATAAATTATTTCATATTGCAATGCTACATCGTATGTAAACCAATATTATCTTGCCCTATAAGAAGAGCAGCAAAACTATGCCATCTCATGAAATACGTTAAACTAATTGTCCCGCCCCCTCCCTAAACCCATTTATCCACAATAAAATAAACACAGCCCCAACAGTATAACTTGGCTATAACATAAATAAAAGAAGTTGAATTGGTTACCGACAATGATATTAGCAATTGTTTACTAACATTGTTTTCTTCATTTTGAGTACAGTTGTGTTGGAAGATACACTGTAACTGTGCTACGTTTGTGAATTGTCAAAACTTGGTGTAAAATCAAATTGTGTATAGATTAGCATGTTGGCTTACAATATTAGTCTCTAGTCTTATGTGGGTGAATCATTTTTAGTTAATTTGAGACAACATATAATGTAGTTAATTTAATTTTTGATACAGAAAACCATTGAATTTTTAGCAAAGCTCAGCAGTACTTAGGTAAGAAAAGCATTAAAATAGGAATAACTGATAAAATTGTCAACAGGTGGATTATGTATTCATTAATTGTTGTTAATTGCCGAACTGCATGACTAAAACCAGTGGAACATGCAAAATTGTGATTGCAAATATTTCCACTTATTTTCTTTGTTTCCTATACTTTAATTACTGTAAAAATGTGTTCACTAGCAGGAACCTTTAAATCAGGAAACATTTTGTTAATTGTACAGACAAAAGAAATGATAACTTTGTTATTTCTTGGCAGTGTTCCATCTACCTGTTACACAGAAGAAATGCACTTGTATTATATAACATTGTTGAGCTATCTAATGCCTGTATTCATGTATGAGTACTGTCTCTCATGGAATAAAAAAAAATTTATGTGTTATGTAGAAAATCCATCCACAGTTGTTGCAAATTACAAAGGATGTGCCAAATCATAAACACTTTGAAATGGAGGAAGGTACATCTCATCTGAGTTGATTGAGCAGGCCATAGAATTGTTGAAACGTGAACTCCTGGGAACCAGAACTGTGTGCAGGCAAGCATAATCTTGCCTGAAACTGGCTACGGAATATTCAGCCAGGAAATAGGGCCACATAATGTTGTCAGTGTATTGATGCACCTTCAATGACCATATTACTACCAGGGGCAAATATCATGCAATGACTTCCAATGTGATAGCGCACATAATCTATCTATATTTGTAATTCCCGCCATGTTTATATCAGCCGTCACCCTGCGTTTTCCATTAAATTAATACTCAATTTTTTTGTGATGAATCTAATGTTAAAGAGTACTCATAATTAAGTCAGTTTTTCACACTTTTATGAACTCTCGTAGGTACAGGATTTTACTGTACCTCTAGAACAGATACTCGTCAGAAAAGGAACAAACTGTATTTATTAGGCATAATAAGTACAAGTGATGCGTACTCTCTCTTAACCAACTATCTCCTAACCAAGCAAAGAATGAATATGGAAGTAACCTATGCTAGACAGGTGTAGGTGACCTGTTCGTAAACTACCCAAGATATCTAGCTGCGTCGACGGCTATGATAACAACTCAGTTGCAGCTACACTATTCAAACGGGCCAGGCTTGGTCTATTAGTGTGAGGTGTATACAAGCCACGGAGTACAAAATTATGAAACCCGGACCTACTTCAAAACACAGTCACGCCACTTGCATGGGATAACTGCAACTTCCAGAGTTTGCTGCGTGGCCACACGAAGATCCCTGCACTTTCATCAACGATTGCGAACAAAAGTTCCTGCTACCCGACATTCCCGAAAAACACTAGATTTCCAGTGCCCACCTCAAGTTGAAGGGCGAATTCATCTCTGACTGGCAGCAACTCAGTACATCACATGACAGTAACAATTTTTCACTGGAGACAAAGTCGTCACCCACTTAATGACTGAGTTCTACAGCGTGCTACAGAAACCCAGGGATGAGGAAGAAATATTCGTATGCAGGAAGGAACAGATGTACCACCCCCAGGATTTTTCCACATGGGGACAAAGACACATGTGTCTACCAGATTACGCACCTATTGTTGCCCGCGCAACTTACTCCTGCCGAAACGCGCACCAATTGACAAAGTTCATCAACAGTTCAAGAGGCCAAACAAAACTTTCAAGCACAAGCATTACTGGACCAGCCTAAGCTAGGGAAAACTTAAAAGAGGAAGAAAAATTAGGGAACGACGTACCAATCCACCCCAGCCTCCATAACTGCCTAAATGCTGGTTCTGCCCAGGGAATCACTTTAACAAGGACTGCCCACAGATGCCAGCCACCCAACAGCCAAAATCCACTGAGACACAGGATGCTGCCCCAGCACCATAGGATGCCCAAGATCAAGGGGCATCACCCACCAAGTCGTCGAAGGGAAACTGCAACCCCGACAGAAAGAAAGGAGCATTCCCGTCGGCCAAACATAACCAACCTTCAAGCTCCTAGGTGATATCGCTGAAGCTCCTACCGCCTCCTACATTGAGGTTAGGGTCAAAAGTAAAACCACCCTTGCTTTGTTGGTTTCAGCTGCATTGGGAAACTTCATTCGCCGCGATTTACTTCTGCCACACCAACACCACAATTTGGAACCCCAAAGTAAGGCAGTACGAATGGTCAAGTCAGATTGAGGGACGAATCTCCTTGCCTTTCGAAGTGCACAGCCTGAAGACACACACAGGCTTCGTCGTCACCCTGGATAGTGAAGAAGACGTCATCCTAAGACATCCATGGCTTTGCGAGCAGCAATGCATAATGGATCATGGGAAGTGCAAAGTATACGTGGATGACGAGCAACGAGTCACGTTACATTGGGAGTACCCAGCAGAACAAAAAGAAGCCCGGAAATCGATGCACAAGAAATCCAACAAGACCTGATACCCGAACAGTTTCAACAATTGAAGGAAGTCTTAGATGAACTTGCAGCCGCCTTCGGAACCAATGGGAACCTGCATCAATGTGCACAGTGCAACATGAGATATTTCTCAAAGACTCCATGCCTAGTTACAATAGACTGTATAAAGTCTCGGCGAGACGACTGTGAGTAATCATGGAGCAAATCAATGAGATGAAGCGACAGGGGATCGATCATTGAGCCATCTATGTCACCCTACAATTCTCATGTGGTACTGGTGCTGAAGAAGGATGGGCAACTTTGTTTTTGCATAAATGATAAGTGTTCAACGACACCACCCTGCCCACTCTTCCACTGGCTCTTGACCTAGCACACACGCTAGAGATATAGGCAAGGCTCGCATATTCAGCACCCTAGAAATGCAATCAGGATACTGGCAGATCTCCGTGCATCCAGCCCTACACTGCTTTTACGTTGCCAGAGGGAGAGACTCTACAATTCTTAGTTATGCCGTTGGGACTCAAGAACGCTCCGGCCACGTTCCAGCATTAGATGTCGTCCAAAGTTCTCACAGGATACTTGGACCAGTTTTGTTTCACCTATCTGGATGACATAATAATCTACTCCAAAACTTGGGAGGAGCACATCTCCCACCTCCTACTAGTTCCAGAATGGCGAGAGTTCCATGGCCTCACAGCCAAGCTTTCTAAGAGCCACTTCGGTTGGACCTCCATAGAATACTTAGGCCACATTGTGTCTATGGAAGGGAATTAACCACAAAACTACTCACTCAGCCATCCAAGTAGCGGGGGATCTCCAAATGAAGATGACAATTCTGTGATTCTTGGGACTCTGAAACTGGCTCAGAATCTTTATTCCAAACATAGTCGAAATAATGGCACCCTGCAATACACTCCTTAGAAAAGATGTCCGATGGAAGCGGACCACCAAACGCCAGGCAGCTTTCGACACTTTAAAACAAATCAACTACTTACACCGTCCGCAAAGGGAAGGACCCCTTATTTTCAAAATTATGCCTGTCAGAACTGACTGGGAGCCGTGCTGTACCAGGAAGACCCAGACGGAAGGCCCCTGGTAATAGCCTATGCCAGTACAATGCTCAACCCCACCAAACAACTTTACCACACAAACAAACAGGTATGTTGTGCAGTTGTATGGGATATACACAAGTTTAGGTATCACCTGGAAGGTAACCACTTCATTCTCCGAACGGTTAGCAACGCACTCAAATGGCTTAGAAAGGCTAAGCATAATGAAGCCAAGCTGGGACGATGGGACCTTCTGCTATCAGCATTCGCCTTCAAAGTCCAGTACTGCCCAGGGGCTCGGAACGACCTACCTGACACTTTGTCTCGACAGACAAGCCACAGAGAAGACTGCAAGCCGGACGAATATTATATGGAACCGATTTTACCTCCAGAACCTGTGGAAGTACCACCGGAAGAACAGATATGATTGCTACAGCTATGGCTGTCACGCAGTCAAATCGAACATCATCAGCAAATCAACCCAGAAATCCTGGATCTGCTCCAACAATGCTCGCAACAGTATGAGATGACTAACAATGATGTGTGGTCACGCAGTTGCCAGCTGGATGCCCCATGGAAGATCTGGATCCCACGAGCTGTGCACAAAGATGTATGCCACCACTTACACAACAACCCTGATGCAGGACATCCAGGCACCCGGGAGACGCTAGCGGATATCAGCATCTGGTATATCTGGGATGCTATGAGTCGTGATGTACATCAGCATGTAAGCCAATGCCCCAAGTGCTGCCAACACAAGAGCTAACCTGTTTGATGGAATGCGGCAAAACTATGCAAACCCTATGTGCCATGGAACCAAGTCGCAGTTAATTTAATAGGACCATATCCCAGGAACACCTGAGGGAACCGCTACCTGCTGGTAATAACCAATACGTTTTCTCACTGGGTCAAAACCTTCCTGTTGACCATCCAAGTGACCCAACATATTGTAGCCAAGTTCAACCAAGAGGTATTCCCATGCTGGGGATATCCCCAAAGTATTTTGACAGACAATGGAACCCAGTTCACCAGCGCCTTATAGCATAAGGCATGCCAGGGGTGGGGAAGTAAAAAGTGTGTATGCCTCAGGCTAGAAGAAGACAAGTGGTACTGAGATCGCCATTTGTCGAAGATACTATTTGCACTCCATAACGAAGCCACCGCTTCAAGCCCAAGTCAGCTTCCATTGGGACGAACATTGCAACCCCCTGGTGAATGGCAGTGGGAGCACCCGCCCACAACAATGCAGCAACTCGAAGCTATACGCCAAGCTGCGGAACAACTCTTTGAAGGAGGCAGAGAGAAGCAAGATGAATATGTAAGTCAGAAGTATCCGCAACCTGGCACAGGAGTTCGTCATTTTTCAGTGAGAGAAATTGTCGTACTACGAAGCCATCCACTGAGCCGAGGGGGTAAACAGTTGAGCGTAGGATTGGCGGGCAAGTGGGAAGGACCGTTTAAGATTGTTGGACAGCAAGATAATATGTACTGGGTGGAAGATCGCCATGAAAGGTTAAGGAAAGCCACAAGAGGCCAGTTGCGTCCTTACCCTGAATCCACTCTGGCTCCAATCCAGTATGCACCCCCTTCATTACCACCCGACACTTTGGATGATGATGAGGAAGCAGCTTCTACATCTGTTGGCCAGGAACAACGCATGTCTTCCACTGCCAGTGTGAGCGAAGAAGGGCCACAGGTAATGGATTACCACTGCTCTAGCCAGTTAGGAGTAGGGTGCGTAACAATGTCAGAGTAGAAACATCAATATGGTCTGTACCATCCACTCCCTCCGAGTTTCAAAGAAAGGTCGTGAACTAACCAGAAAAGTGGACACCTACAGCTACGGAGATTTCTTGGAGAAGTCCAGCAGACAGAGCGTCCAGCTACCAGCGCCTGTGACTGTCTGCCAACACCAGGAAAACCACTTCAATAAGCTCTGCCAGATCCCCAGCCACAAATGCATCACGACGAACTGCACCCCCAGCTCAAGCAAGCACCGCGTGCCAGGAGCTAGCAACAACGGATGTCATCCCGGCAACACCTGCAGAGCAACAGCCGTCTACGCCCAGGACTGCATCTAGAACAGCCAGTGTCCACGAGATCCAGCCATCTACATCGGGCCTGCTCACCGCCATGGCCACCCCGGATCGTGTTTCCGACTTAGCAGCAGAGTCTATTCTGAATGCAGAGGCTGCTACCTTCGAGTATCCAGAGCTGCCCATAGTAGAGAGTATTGCTCAGGGATATGACGAGTAAACCTGAGGAGGTAACTCCCAGGATTTTCGTTACTAATTCTCGTATAGTTAGCCCTTGTAATACCGCTGTAAACTGTGACATGACTATTTCCAACATATCTGAGAGTGTGAACTAACACAGATGTGTAGGGGATCCTGCTAGAGGACGAGATGTCTCCCCACTCCAGGCCTGCTGTGGGAACCATGCCAGTGCAGTCTACTCTCCTGAGACTACCCGCCAACAGCCTGAACGAGCACCCGGATCGGCCACTGCAACCAACCAATCAACAGAGGGATCTGCATCAGCCAACAGAGAGGAGACTGCCGACCCTGTCATCAACGAGGCTTCATCATTAGCTGCAAGGGCACACCTTGTCTTGCCCTGCATCCAGTTGCCCCAGCTCGTCAAGGTGGAACTGCCAGTTCACTCTCCTGGCCGAGCCACCCACACACTACTGCCCAGTACAGGTAGCATCATTAGTCAGTGGGAAATTGATACTAGCAGTCGCCAGCCGAGAAACAACGATAGCAAAGTTGACATTATTTCCTCGCATATCCTATGTTAACCTGTACGTAAAAATGCCTTATTTTTGTTTGCTTTGAAGTTGTGTAAAATTACGTAAATGATTAGGGCAGACTAACAGAAGCAACCAGAGACTGAAGCTGTGAGAGTAGGTTGCGAGAAGAAGCTATTGTTAATCAATAATTGTCCTTTTCTTTTGAGTTCTATGTTTGCTGATTACGTAAGGGTAATCGTATTTTTGTATAAATATTTTCCATAAGCAGTTATGGCCTTTATATGAGAGAGGCTGTGAGAAGATAAAGAGGGCAAAGTAAGTAGAATATTGCATAGTAATATTGCCTGTAAATAGAAAAAGGACTTATTAAAATTACCATGAAGTAAAAGAATAGTCCGTTTCTAAATGATGTAAATAAATTTTTGCCAGCAGCATGGGACTAGCTGCGAGAAGAGAAACCAATCTATATTGTGATGTTTTTTGCAAAAGCTACTTGCACTTTCTTCTTATATGTCTATCACCAATTTCCCTTGTAGTGATGAAAGTACTCTCGTATTTTGTGAAAAATAACACCCCGCCACTTCACTTTACAAAGAACCCATTAGCCAGGAGACAGGTCTGAAAGCGCCCGGCTCTGTAGGAAACTCTTAGTTTGAAGTAGCAAAGACGTAAAAATAGCAAGCTGTGCAACACTAGTATCATTACAAGTATTCCGTAAGCCGGCCACAGCACTGCTGCAGGGAATTAAAGAGTGAAGTGCTTGAAATGGTGACATAAGAATTGTAGGAGACAGGTCTGAAAGCGCCCGGCTCTGTAGGAAACTCTTAGTTTGAAGTAGCAAAGACGTAAAAATAGCAAGCTGTGCAACACTAGTATCATTACAAGTATTCCGTAAGCCGGCCACAGCACTGCTGCAGGGAATTAAAGAGTGAAGTGCTTGAAATGGTGACATAAGAATTGTAGGACAATCTGTCAAAAGGTGATTCTTCCCAGTCAGTTTTTTCTGCTTGCAGATTGTGTGTTTATTGTTGTGAGTCACCAGAGTAAGAATATGTTGTGAATGCACACTGTAATGAAAAGAGGCCATGAGACACCGCTGGTAACCCTGTAGAAAGAGAATAAAATGCAGACAAGAAAACACGCACTGTGATTTGTGACACAAAAGGAAAATGAATGCGCTTTTCCTGGTGTCAGGTGGATGAGAAAGCTATCCTTCCCTCTTTTATGCTCGTAGGGAGGGAGAGCAAGATAGGAATAGTTACATGTGTATGAGCAAGACAGTGAGTGTACCTTTTTATTTCTTGTTTCGCAGCGGGTGAATAAAAGTGTGTGTATATGCCGTCTGTCCTGTGAACGACCTTCACCCCCTCCCAGCTGTTAGGGAGCAAAGTCAAGGTCACAATGAGGGGAGCAACTTGCTGTGTCGCAGCGTGCAGAGCTGTGCAATTTACAGAAGTGGAAGGAGAGGAAATTGCTATTAAGGAGACTGCCTAGCATCTCCATAAAGGAATTATCTTTTAATTCCACCATTCCTCTGAGAGTAGGGGCTGAGAGGAATGTTGATTGTGACCTTAGAAAACACACTTTCGTTTCAGGCTGCTAGACAGTAAAAGCTGAGCAGAACATCATTTCCTCTTTACAGCTTTGTTTTCCGACAAAGAATGTGTTCTGTCTGCGCATGGATGTCTGTTTGATTGCCTGTGGCGGCGACTCGTACAGCAGGATACGCTTTTCCTCTCCAATGGAAGAGCGGTCTCTGACCTTTGTCCTACCGTACAGCAACACTAGTCGAGTGGGGTGTCGGAGATAAATGGAGCAAGGTAGTGCCTGCAAGAGCCGACAACCTCCACCTGAGCAGACCCATTTCTCAGCATCCCTCTGTAGCTTGGACTACTGAGCAAAAGTGGAGTTCTCCCCGTCAAATCATCTTCCATCTCTCCCCAGAGATGAGCTCTAATTTCATCTTGTTCAGATGGAAACCATAGATGAAGTGCTATATTACTGCATGGAGAATATACCTTTCCACAACCTCAAGGAAGAGCTTCAGTCGCAGCGGAGAGGGGGCGAATTGAGGCATGACGTCTTTTTAATAATGGAGACTGTAACAACTTCAGATCCATCCGTATGTCATTTGCCATGGAGTTGAAAGTTAATTTTATCCCGTCAATGTGTGAGATTGTACTGTCTTCCTTGCAGATTGTTTTATAGTAGTCAGCCCCACCATAACAATGCTTAAAAGACAGTGAGTTCATTTATTCCCCATTGCGTTAGTTGTAATTATTGCTTGTCTTTTGTTTTGCATCCCCCTTCCAGTTGGCTGGTGACATCACAGAGGCAACCATGCATTCACACCCCCTGCTCTACGATTTTCCCTCGCCCTAGCAGTACCAGCCAATCAGTAATGGGTAGTGGCCCACAATTAGTATAAAAGCTGAGGCTGCCCGCGTCTCAAGATCAGTCTTCAGCTGTCTAACACTTGTTGCTTAGACACTGACCAACCTGCACCCTTAAGCCATTACTTATTGTAACCAATCGTCGTTTCTAGCGCCAGTCGCTCAGATCCAGACAGATTGAACAGTGTAGCACCAGTTGCTCTGACAACACCCCCGTACTTTGCTTAAGTCATGCTTGCGATAGAGTAGGCTATGCTAGTTAGGAGATTTCCACCATGTACCCCGCAAACCCTGTAACTACCTGCAGTTGCGGACGTATCTGTAAAGGACCCACTCCTTAAGTTTTTTCAAGGCTTAATCGTGTCATGATCCTTGGTTAGTCATTCTAGCACATGCCAGCGATTACATAACGTCATTTTCTGTAACACGTTCACGCAACAATGCAAGAGTTTATTGCCTAGTACAGCAATCACACTGCATTCCCCTTTTGTTGTGTCAGTTGCCTCTACTGGCTATCATAATTGCCACTGCTAGCTTCCGGCTAAAATTTGTGCCGCTGACCAGGAGCTAGTGTGCCTCATCATGTGTTTATTTCCGTAAAACGAAATAAAACTTGAAGTCAGCTTTTACTTTTAGTGCCTTCCTTGTAGACTTGGCACCTTTCTGTAGTTACGCTTGCATAACAGGTTTGCAGGTGATCCCTGGGAATTCTGCTCAAACGAGACTGACACTGTTTTTAAACAGAATCCGTACTAGCATTGGCCGCCCTTCCCCTCAACCCCCTGGGATTGAAGGAAAGGAAGAGCCCCACGTAGGTACACTGTCCTTGGATCAGTTATTCGGCCTGGTGTTCGTGAACGTCTCCTGAGCGACCTCGCAAGTAGACACTTGTGTCCCCTATGTTGGGAAGACTGGAACGGGGCCAGCCACCTGTGGTGCTACACGTAAAACTGTACAAGGAGCCTGCAGACATGGTACAGTAGTATGAGGATAAATTTCTGCTTCCCAATGCCCTGAGCCCAAATGATAGGACTGAAGGAGAGAGTTAGGCAGACACTCACAGCATCATGTCGAGCACACGAGTAGCAGCCTTCCCTGGTAAAGCAGATAGCTAGTTTGTCTCCTCAAGAGCATGTGCAAGTGCTACAACAACTGCAAGTCCCAGGGGAAGCTCCTGTGCCAAGCCATCTCTTCACACCAACTGAGAGGACCGGCCCTATTGAGGACCCAAAGTAGATTGTTGAATATTTGTTGCACCAACCTAAATAGCCACCCACACCTCTCATCGCCTATCTTATACCAGCCATCCTTTGCCCCCAGCACCTCAGCGTAAACCACAAGACATTGTGCACCAACCCCCTGTACCAGCAATTACCACATCCAGTTCAAGTACTGCTCCACTTAAATGTTGCCCAGGTATCACCAAGACAGTAGTGGCACTCAAACACAGAATCTTCTTATCCACGCCAGATTTCGTGCCTTGCTGAGTAGCCATACAGCCAGTTTTGTGTAGTGAGAAGGCACCAGAACCCAGTCAAAATTGGTCCCCCATCACGACATAGAAGTGCCTGACTCAGTTTGTAAACAAAACTTTGTTCCGGTTTTCACTTCAAGACCTAGATTGAGAATAAGTTCCTGGTACGTCACGTGTCAATAGAAATGCATGATGCTACATTTCATGTTGTTGCACTTGACAAAGAGCAGATCATACACAGTGCTTCCATCTTTAATGGCGGCCCAGGAGTGTACCAGCCATGCAGAGCAAAATGCTGATAGTCCCCTGTGTGACCACATTTGCCAGTGATGATGGCTGCTACATTTGACAACTAAACCCTTGCACCTGGCCTGCCTCATCCAAGCCAGATTAGTAGAACTTCCAGTGACTCGAAAGGTAGTGAGTAATGTCTCATTAAAAGTGTTTTTGCTGTCAGGAATTATTGCAGGCATGCAGAACAGACGAAATATTTGTGTGTGTAGAAAACATTTTCAGTCCATTCGGCAAAATGAGATAGCTGGGCGTCTGAGGAATTATGATGTTGTATGGGAATCTGTTGTTTTCCTTTTCCAGTTGTGTGCGCTTACACAATTGTCCCCATTTTAAAACCTTGGAAGGATACAGATGTGTTCACTTAACAGATTTTCCTCGCAAGCTGTCGATGTGTCTACAAAGTGATTGGTAAATGCACATCTAATACATTACGTCAAGGCCTTACAGCTTTTGTAGTATAGAACGCTTTGTTGTCACGGTATTTTGGAGCAGCTGCATGCATGGGGCTTTTTTAAGCATACCTCCATAATTTTCAGTTTTTTTTTAAATTTTGTTTCTCACTAAACCTTTTGCATTCACAGTAAAAATATGATTTCTTGGAAGTTCATTCAATAGATAGGAGAGCCACTAGGCAGTATATTGAGTCTGGCCTGTTTACCACTGCAAGTAGTCATATTTAAGAGAGGAGAGGGAGGAATAAAAAAATGAATACCGGGGAAATAGTGAAATTTGGAATCTAGCTTCAAAGGCTGCAAACAAAGGAGGGAGGGACTCTGAACATCTCTGTCCAAATGTAATGCGGGTGAAGTAAAAGGGGTTGACAGAGAGTAGTATTAATAGTAGAATGACGGCAATACAGCAAACGACAAGCTAGTGGAAAATGAAAAGTCAACAAAATTGTGGCTAAAGACACTGGCTAACTTCATTAGTTTAAACTTAAATTTTGACTAATTGACTGCTATTACAGGGCCTAATTAAACTACTAGAGCTAACAACTGAATTGTGAAGTTCCACAAAAACGACATCTATAGCAGCTAACACCTCATACTCGTCAACACATCTTCCCCAGAAACATCTCGTCTGCAAGAGAACACCATCACATCAAAATTGTATGCTTAGCGGCTCAAAGGAAAAAAAAAATTAAAACTCTGTAAATGTGTCTATATTGTGGGGGGGAGGGGGGGGGGGGAGATTAACACCTCGTACTCGGCTTAACTTTACCAGGCAAAATGAAAACAGCAAAAGTGTGAATACCTTAAAGGTCGACAAAGTCCAAAGGTTACAAAATAATAAACTCACAACACCACTCCAAAAGTCATGAACATAGCTTAACACGTTACAAAAAGTTAAAACTGCAAAAGTAATGTCTCAAAATAGCAAATGAACATTGCGGCTGAAAACTGAGGTTAGTAACATCTATAATTATGTTGGCCAACTTTTGAAGTAACTGGGGAGGTAGCTCCACCACAGGTCTGTTAAAGAGCTATCTGAAGCTCCATATGCTAAACTTTATATTTAAAAAAAAAGTAAGTCTTCTGTACTATCAATGCACTTCGTTAGGCAGGCAGGAGTGGAAAACGAAGATCTTTAGCAATTTACTGACTTAGAATAAAATCAATCAATTGTATAGATACCATTTATTAATTAAGTATAGTTTAAAAATTATATCAGCTCCAACATTTTAATAAAAATAAATTAAATAAAAAAGATACAGTTTCGAAGGGTGTTTGGGGGAACTAAGGTCTACTCAAATTAAAGATATAGGATTTCAAAATGTCAAATGTACTAAGACTAAATCTTTTACATATGCAAAATAATCAGATGTCTGAACTTTCAGGAAACAAAAGCTTCTAAGACAAATACTTGGTCTTTAGCTCAAAACAAGCAAATAAAATCTTTTCGCGTTGGGTTATTATCTCACAACAGAAAGTATGAACTCAATTTGTTACATAACAGAATTAATAATTGCCAACTGTCTTATGTTTCCAACTGCAAATGCTTCTATTTATTTTTACAATTTTCATTAGTGGTGACTGGAGCACAAATTTATAGATGGGGGGGGGGGGGGGGGGGGGGGATGCCACTTATCAACTAAAATGTAACTAAACTTTGTGTCAGGATTGTCTCGTATTATCAGCAACAGGTAATTTCCAAATAATTCTAAAATTCTCCTTGTTAAGCCAATAAATTATTTAGTAAAACTCCAAACTTAGAAATTCATCTTATGCCTCATCTGTACCAAAACCTTTAAACTCGTACTGCCAAACTATAGCTTCGGACTTCCATGTTACGACAACTTGCATCAACCCATTTACTGATAAAAATTTTGCATCTAAAACTATTGCATACTGGAGCCCTGGGGAACCACAACTACTGGAATCCACATGTTGCATGGGCCATCCAGACTCCTCCAGCCTACTTTCAGTAACTTTTCTGTTATGTCAAAGTACATCCACTCTCTTCGGTGACTAGTTACCAACAACCTGCGCTGAGTCTGACCTTGCCTGACATCATACTTCTCGCCACCAGGCCTTCAGCCAATCAGAGCACTCCGTGTACACATGCAGTACCTTGTAAACAGCTGAACAGCACCAACTCTCTTCCCTTTACCCCGGAGTGCCCTATAGTTTGTCTGCTGTCCGTAGCACGTAACCTTCCCTCTTCCCCTGACAACGTCTACAAACTCACAGCTGCCGACGCTGAAACGTCACCATCGATACAGCTCCCAGAACATACACAGTCAACACAGAGCGACATGAAAACACTTTGGGAAAACGAGATGACTGCAACTTTACTGATGCAGAGGCTAAAGAAAACATTCACAGCTGCAGCCGGCACAAAGAAGTGGTGAGGCTGAACTCACTCAGAAACATGACAAAACATGTCCAACACAGACTAACTATCCACAGCAAAGCTAGCCTTATATTCCAACTTTAGAAATGATTAAAACCATCCGAACAGAATAAATTATAAGACCTTAACTTTTCATACCAAAAAAGAAAAAGAGACACTTTAGAAAAATTAAGAATGGCATCTGTCCTAAAAAAAAATAACAGTAATAAATTTAAAAAGTCACTACAAGTTAAAATCCTAACAAAAACATGACTACTATGTTAAGGTCAAAAATGTCCTAAGTACACATACACTAAAACAAAAAAAAAAAGTCTCCAATAAGAATTATTATCGAAATATCCCAAAAATTAAAAAAACAATTGGCAACTGTGAAAAATACCCAAAATGCGACATGCATCTGGACAAAAAATAAAGGCAACTACTTGAAATGACAACAGATCAGAAAATCGCAAAAGACCGGCATCTTAACAAAAAATAAAAAAGAGGGTTTAGAATCTTTACTTCGTAACAATAATGTTTCATTGATTTGGCAACCTGTGCAGTATGCACTATGCATGGATGACTGTGGTATTTTTCAAGCTCTACATTTTGTTATTTGGTGATTCCTGCATGTTTGATATGTACCAATTTAGTTACTGTTCTTCCAGTCTTGTGATATGTCTTATCAACCATCCAGTTGTTTTGATATAAGAAAACTTGAAAAGCAGAGAGAAAGGACACTCGACTGACTTTCTTATGGATACCTGGCGGCTACGTGGCAGTGAGGTGGTTGATGAAGTAGCAGAAGCAGCATTGCAGTCTTCCGTCTGACAAGTATCATTCTGAACCTCTTGCCTTAGGGAAGATGTGTTGCTCACGTTGCTTCACGTTAGGCCACATGTAATTCACAGTCACTTGTTGCATTAAGAACCTCAGCTTTTTTGTGATTAAATTTGTAATATGTACATTCGTTTAGTGTCACAAGTATTACTAGACCCTTTACATTTTCTTGATGAGCTATAGCAAATGCTATGTGATACGAATATATCCATGAGCAGTATCCGCCCATTTGTTATATTAAAACATTTTTTTGTTATTTTTTTAGTTTGTTTTAGAGAAAATATTTTAGACTTTATCTGTGCATGTTTCAGTTTTTTTTTTTTGGCATGGCGTTTTAGTTTTAATTCATTTTTCCTGTCTGTGCTAAACACCCAGTTATGCTATTCACAACCATGACTCATCTGTGCAGATAAGCTGATCAGTTGAATATTTTCAGCATAACTCCTATGCAACATGCAAGGTTAAGGGGGAGTAAGCCATATTGCACTTTTTCCATTAACAATAATTGGGTGAAATTGACACCAGCAGCCAAGCAGTATGAAGTAATGTGTATCTTATTATGTAATATGGTAATAAGGAGAAATTATTTTACTTGTTTATTATGTTTATCTCAATTATTATACCATTTATCTTTATACTGAGTAAAGTTGAACTTGAAGGCAGTTAGTTAATTTTGTGTATACTATGTATTTGTTTGTTGAGATTTTCTTTTTTATTATTTTTTTTTTGCATAGGAGCCCTAGTAGGAGAAGTCCTTACAGAGGCTATTCTCAGCGCTCGCCACCTCGAAGGTCTCGTTCACCCATTCATTCTAGTCGACTGTCTAATGTGATCCACTCTCTCCATAATGTAAGTAGGTTATAGTATAAGTTAACACAGTGTCATTAAATGGATTTTTATATTTCTTATTTTTAGATTAACAAAGAGTACAGCCAGACTTTAGGTATTAAAGAAACGTACACATATTTCATACCTTACACTGAAAAGTGCTATATTGAAATTGCTGTGAAAACAGTGCCTAAGAATCTATGTTAATGGTACAGCAAAATTTACTTATAATTGTATGACAATCTACACTTAATTTAAAAAAAAAAAAAAAGAGTGTAAATGTTAATTCAATAAAATGACCCTCATTTTTATCTGTTTGTAAAGAGTACTTAACCATTTTGTACATCCCTTTTCAACATTGGAGTCAATACGTTTTAATAAAGTTAACTTAAAAAATAACTCCTGCAAGAACACAAACAGTGCTAATAACTCCTGCAAGAACACAAACAGTGCTAATAAATTGTGATAATTTTTTAGGGTATTGAGAATTACTCTTGCTTTCTAAAATATTGCAATAATTTTGTCTCTCTCTTTTTTTTTTTTATGAGTTCTTGATGTACATATTCCTCTATTTCATGAAGCAACTTCATGATACTTTCATGTACACACACATATATATATATATTTTTTTAATACAAATCCGTTCAACTTTTCGTAAGAGCTTCTTTTGAGACAGAGTCTTCCTCTCTAAACTTATCATCTTCATCAGTCACAGTTTTCTGCATCTCTTGACATCACTTCATTAACAACGTAACTTTTTGTCAACTGTGGTATTGCTGACAGAAACATAGTCTTAGAAAAGAACCCGTGAGTCAAAGTTCAAGCTGTCGAACAATGCCAGCCAGATAGCTTGGCAAGTGTTTTCTGTTGCTACAGCTTCAGTACCTGATGGAACATCCTCATTATTGATAGCATCACTTATTGTTGGGTTCTCTAGATGAGCCTTAATAATGCCAGATTTTGCCCAGCAATTAGCAGTTTTTTTTTACCTCCAAGCAGCTACCAGTTTTCAGTTGGTTTGCTCGATGTACATATATGTTACCCTGCAACTTGCAGTGACTGTTGATGAGGTATACCAGGCATTTGTGAAAATACACTTTGTTATTGTAAATAATGTCTTGGTCACAGGATTTTTCAGCAGAGATGTGCAGTTGGGTGGCAAGAATTAACTTCTTATATTTTCAAGTCTTGCATCTAATTGTGCGCTGGTAGTTGTTACAAATATATGAATTTTTCTGGTATATCTCATCATATCTATGTCCAATTTAATTTGAGTAGCCAGTCACCAAACAATTTGTTGGGCATCTAAGCATGAATGTTGCTGGCATTATCTTTGGATTGATATGCTACTTATTTTAAGCATTTGGGAGTGGTATATATGTCTATGGTAAAATGTCGTAAGTTACTAGTGTCATTGGAGTTACAACAAAACAGTACAGACATTCTGTATTTTGTTTTTTTTCCTCCAAAAAATTTGTCTCTTTTTCAAATCATTGGCTTTATATGGCAGCTGTTTATAGAAATAAGTTGTCTTGTGTGTATTTTAAGCATCATTGGGTAGTACTGAAGAATTAGGACACTTTGTTTTTTCACTTCTTCACTGGTTTGCGGAAGATGTTTCAGAATTTCCTTTCTTTGACAAAAATTACCTTCCACAATATTTCATACATTTGACAAAAATGATATAACGATTCCATGCTCACCTGACAGATCTTAATGTCCTTTAACTTTGAAGACTGACACGTGACGTACACAGGAATTAATACTCACTCGTGTGAAATCAGTAAGAGACTATTATTTTTATATAAAGGACAGGAATCTAAGTACTCACAGTCTAGTACTTGTCAGTAGGCGCACACACAGTAGGACGACACAGTTGCGCAATCGCGATGTTTTTCTGGCTAAGCCAGTTTCATCAGGCTGCAAGTTGTAGGACACTGCAGCATGGTGGAGGGGCGCTGTTAGTAGTAAACCTAGCAGCCGGGTGGCAAACTAGGGTGGGGTGAGAAAATTGAAAAACAGGTATGATAAGGAGCTGTGATTATCTAATATTGAGGCCTGGTGGCTGCCTGGATTAAGTTATAAATTGGTTAGCTAATTCCCAGCATCTGAGTTCTGAGCTATTGCTTGAAGGTGGTATGGCTCTCACAACTCTGGTACTGTAGTAGGAATCAAAATCCTTGTTGTGTGATGCTGCATGTGCTGCAACTGGTTTGTCCTGTAGATTATTGATGTTGCCAGCTATGGCTTGTTTGGTACGGTATCTGCTCTGTGGCCATTCAGTCTTTGCCTAAGTGTGTTGGTGGTGAGGCCGGTGTATTCTGCATTACAGTACTGGCACTGTAGCTGATAAATCAGATTTTGTGTTGCACATTTGCAATTGCCTTAGATGGGGTATGTGTGGTTTGTGGGTCTGCTGTTGAAAAAAGTTGAGGGTTGGTGAATGTTGCGGGTGCCACAGCGAGAGCTATTGCAGGGGTGGGATCCTTTGGGAATGATAGTTAGATTGGCATTTGTGGTGGGCTGCAGCTTAGGACGAACCATATTATTGCGGAAGTCCATATCATGAAGACAGCCTAATTCACTTTCTAACCAATTTAAACGCATACAGTGCACTGAAGTTCACCTGGTCATACTTCAAAACACATGCCATATTCCTAGATGTTGAACTCTCTCTCTACAATTGCACAAGGATATTCCTCTGAGTCGTTGCGTACAGGTGCGGTGAACATATCCCTGGTTACTTCTGGTTCTACAGGGTCTTATTGGTGCCTCAGGGCCTGAGCTTGGTCTTTGGGGTTAAGCCTAGCCACATAAGACACCAGGGCAGGCTTTAGTTCATGCAGGTGACCAGAAGCTGGGAGAATCTGTCGTACTCTTTCCTTAAATCCTCTCCTCTTGGAGTAGGGTATTAGGATACAGATTCATCATCCTACTACAGTAACAGGAAGGCAGGCTTCTTGTGCAACAAATTATGTGTGGGATCGCATGCTTGCCGGAGACCGGTGGACACCCGATTCTAATGTCTAGGAGGGAATGCAATACACGTTGGAACTCGGGCCTCACCTGTTCAAGTTTGCAACACGGGTGTGAGATCCTGTCCGAGTCTTCCCAACTCAGGGAATGCCTGCCTCTCTTGGCCCAGAAAATGATGGAGAGACAACGGACAAGCTGGTTCAGGGTTATAGTACCTATGTAGCTCCTCCTTTCCACCAACACTGTTGATGGGACGGATTGTCTGGCTAAGTGCGTGTGGGTAAAAAGATTCAGTGTTCTGGCTCGCTTGAGTATGAATCCCAGGATCACCTGCGGTCTTGTTACATAACAGTAAATTTGGGATCAAGGTGTTAGGTCTACTTGAAACAAACTCGAGTTACATGGCCAGGGAGCTAGAGTACTTCAACTGCAAAGCTGGTAGAGGCAACCGGTAGAATTACGGAGATTTGCACTGTGTGAAGCTTTGAAAGTCTAAGTGAACTTCTCTTGCATTTTGAGCAGTGTGTTGGGTGTAAATTGACATAAGGCAAAGATGCTGACACACGTTGAAAGATCTGGGTTCCATAACAGTTGCGCGCCAATATATGCTGGCACTGCCACAACCACCCTCAAGCTGGACACCCGGGTACTCGAGAAACCCTGCTGGACATTAGGATTCGATGTGGCTGGGACGGGGTCAGTCGTGACGTCTAGCAGTACGTAAGCAACTGCATTATGTGCTGCTGTGGCAAAGCCTACCCATTTACCCCTCCTACAGCATGACCAAGACGGAGTGGATGCACATAGCCACCGATCTGATGGGACCATACCCACATAGTACAAAAGGGAACTGCTACCTACTGGTAGTTACCAACCAGTTCTCCAGGTGTGTAGAATCTTTCCCTCTATCTAGCCAGGAAACCTCCCCGATTGTGCAAAAGATGGAATCCGATATCTTCGCATGCTGGTGATACCCGAAGGCTGTACTGACAATGGCACTCAGTTCACGAGTCGCCAATGGCAGTCAGCTTGCTAGGGATAGGGGGTAGAAACTTGGACTACTCCTCCATACCATCCACAGGGCAACCCCACTGAACGGAGGAACCGGGAGATCAAGAAGTGCCTCTGAATCAGTGTGGGGAACGACCACTGCCACTGGGATAAACACATCCCAGCCATTTTGTTTACCCTGTGTCGTCGAACTAATGAAGCGTTAGACACTAGCCCAAGGGTACTCGTGGACCAAACACTATGCCAACCAGGTGACTGGCAGTGGGAAAGCGAACCTGCCAATATGCCTCAGCCATAGGACGTCAGACTAGCCACGCTAGCCCGAACCACCACTGCCCAGAAGGCTCAGGACTATTATATCAGATGGAAGTACCCCCTGTCGAAGACAGGCTTACGTGAATTTAACCTTGGAGAAGCCGTACTACTAAAAACGTATCCCCTCAGCAAGGCCAGTAACAAGTTCAGGGCTGGCCTCGCTGATAAATGAGACAGATAGAATTGCATTATCTGCAAGAGAGACGTCTACTGGGCCGAAGACCTGCGAGGACAGATCCGGAAGGCCACCCGAGGCCAAATACGACCATTTCCGGGCAACATGCCACCAGTTAAGGACTACGACACCATAGGGGAAACACTGGGACATTTTGAAGATGAGAATGAACCAGTACCAGAAGGGTAACTCCCGAAGTTGAGTTCCAACCAACGAAGAGGTCCAAGACGAGGCCGACAGACACCGATAGGGAGCCCAGCTACATAGCACCATGGAGGCTAGACGTAGAACAGTGCTAAGGAGCAGTTTCCGGAAGATCACTGCCCTCGACGCCATACAGCTATGTAGAAAAAATTGCTGCCAAATGCAACAGAGCGATCCCTAGCTGCTCCAAAGTGTCATGGTGGAGTCCCCAAGATAAGAGTACCACCAGACACCCCGTCAATCGAGCCGCATCAGCGAGCAGTCGGAAGCACCATTGGTGAGAGTAGTAGAGACAACCCAAACACCTACCCCTCCACCTAGTACAACTCCAAAGCCAGAGATCAAGGCCATTTCAACTTCTACAAAATCGATCTCTGGCTCCAACGATGTAGTACTCCCAGCCACTAGACCACCGGATAATGCACGAGCCATTAGCCCAGAGGCCATCACTAGACCACCGGATAATGCTCCCGCCATGAGTCCGGAGGACGTCACTGGTCCACCAGAAGGCGAACATGCCATGGACCCAGAACAAACGCTTCAACCGCAAGAAACGTCCGGAACAGTGGTCAAGATAATTTCAGCTTCCATGAAGCCGACCACTGTTCGTACCGACGATGAAGCAAGACCGCCACCGACGTCGAGCATAGCCGATGACAGTGCTCTGCCGCAACCTCCTGCTATGCAGGAAACTTCACCTGTCGGCGCCATTGAGGACGAGAGGCCCGTTCTGCCGCCAGCTCAATCGGCCGCAGATGAAGGAAGCGTCGAGACCGTCGACACCTCCCACGACCCCTCATCTGGTGAAACACCCACAGCTGAGGTAGAGTTCCTCCCTCATGCTGCCTCAGCTAAGGACCTGGACGTCAAGACCGTCGATGCCTCCTACCACCTGCACCTTGGGTGAGCAGCATCTGTAGTTGAGGTGGAGAGCGGTCGTTTTCCGCAACTCCCTCGCACTGCCCCGTCACAGAAACATCCTGCCCTACAGGATAGGAACCCATGCAGTTGGGGTGCAGGACCTTCCTGTGTCCCTCCCCATCAGTTGCTGCAGAAGCAGATTCCACTGCACCACGCGCTGAGCCATGACACCTGATGCCACCACATGCCGCCAAGGCAGATACCGTGAATCACCGTGGAGACCCATGTCGAGGTACATGTGCCCATACCCGGCTAATGCTGTCCTCCGTCCAAGAGGAAGGCCAGCCAAACCAAAACCTGCCGAACACAAGCAAGTGCAGTGCTCGATGAGATATAAACAAAACACTACGACAGAACAATACAGGACTCTTTACAGACATGTAACCAGTATGAATTTAAAACTATCCGCCAGTCAAAGACAGTGAGATAGGCAGAGACACTCACACCAGGCTAATTTTAACAGTGTGTATCAAGCAACATTAGTCTACCCAGCTGTCATCAAGCAGGGGAAGTTAGGAACCGGTGAAACCAAGGTGTTAAATTTTCTGACACTCAACTAAGTGTTAAACTTTGAACTCATAAAACACCAGTAATTACGCTGTTAGTAACCAACCAGTGCAAATAGACTTACACCTCACCGATGATAAAGTTCCATAAAATGGTGGCAGACAGCCCACCTGGATTGCATAGTATTACTTAGACACACTCTCCACAGTGCCAGTGATAAATGAAGGTAGACACTTCTCTGATAATACATGTTAGACTTAGAACTACGACTAAGATGAACTCCTCTAAAAGGAATTAGATAATTTAAATTTTTGTAAATAAGACTTGATGTGTAGGTATGCTTTTAAATAAAACTATGAGTTTTTACAAAGTGTCATTGTAAATATCACCTACAAAAAGAATGCCATCTTGCAGGAATGTGTTTTTATGTTATGCTTTTATCATATTTTTCTAGTGTTCTTGTCTTTTGAAATATCTTGTGCACCACCTAAGAATTGAACCAGAACTCTGAGCCATAGAGCTCCCATGAACTCACTGGTGAAATCAGGTGCAAGATATCTTAAATTCAATTTATTAAAGGGTTATGTGTGTTAATTTGTAGTGACCAACGTACGCCAATTGCCAGCGTTTTCATGCATGTTATTGAAGTGTTCTCGTGTAGTTCATTTAGCCGGTCAATCCAGGTGATGGAAGGCCTGTGGTTGCCGAACTCTCAACCTGTCCGTGCGACTCACAGGCTGCCGCAGAAAGATTCTCCTTTTCTTTTATAAATCACCACAGCAAGCTCTGGGATATTTAGTGACATTTCCCTGCCTTCCGCGTGTAAGGCTTGAAGAAACTTAATTATTCCCCTTTGTATTTCGCAAGTCGTCACTTTTGTGTGTTTTTATTCCAGGTTCTTGTTTTATATATTCTTTTGTAAATATCCACAGCGCTATGCTGAGTTTTTGTCGGCGACATGCTAAGTAGGTCGGTGGGGCACCCGATACACCACGTCATTCCCGACACTAATCGTTGCCACAGGGGGAAAACCTATAAGCAGCTCCAGCACTCTGTTTGGCGTGGGCGAGGGGCAGAGAGGAAGCCCGCCCGCAGAGAGAGACAGAGTTACGGTCCCGGCGTGCCTCGCCTTCTCCAGCTGACCCCAGAGCACAGAGCAAGCACAATTACAGCGGTCAAGCAGCCTTAGATTAAGGGTCCCTCCTACCTACTTGAAAATTTTTTCTTCGCTTCTCCTGCCGAGAACTTTCAGATGAGGGGGCCTATGCCTTTCTCCACCGAACTTTCACTGTGAGTCTTCATGGCAATGGAGGGAGGGGGGCAAATTGAAACGTGCCTGCTTTTTCATCCTACTTAAACAATTACGACTCATCGCTAATCACGTCACGTATTCCTACTTCAACCCACATGAGAGTCGAACCCACAAACCTGTATACAGATGTTGTGGGCCGCCACAATCCTGGAGGGCGCCCGAACATGTGGCTATCAATGGTGCATAACCCAGCAAGCATGCCGCCCTCCCCTCCCCCATGCTGAGTGCCGACAAGCTGTCAGCCACCACGCAGCACGGCCGAGCACCGCCGAACATTTCCGAAGCGGAGTGCTGACGAGAGGGTTCTTACCTCCCACACCAGCCTCAAAGCAAGGGGACGTCACCCCCCCCCCCCCTACTGTGGCCCACCACGGCACCCTGCAGTTCTGACTATATAAGTCTGTGCGTGGCTGGGCTCTCGCGAGTTATTTCATCCAGTTCTTCAAGCTCTCTTCATCACTTCCTGTGCTGGAGCCTCCTACGACTGTGATGTCTTCAGCGACCTACCAGAGGTTGCTCCCAGTGACTTCAACACTCTTCAGCAGCCACCAGCGGCTGCTACAGTTGCTGTCACCAGAGGCTTCTGCAGCAACAGCGACCAGAGGCTGCAATGAAATTAATACCTACCAGTTACCAAAAGCTTCTTCTGCAGTAGCACTGACATTCATCTCATCCTGTGTGTTTATTACTGCTTTAATAAACACATCTTGGTTCTCTAGCCGCGAGTCTTATTACAGAGTAATCTTGATTATGCCTGCTAGGAATGCTATGAGATGTGCACTGTTGATTGATACCCGGGATTTTCAATACAAACTAGCTACGACTGTGGACCCCCTTATGGAGGCCACCAGTCCTGAAACTCACACATTCGACAGCCGCCTGTTCTACTCCACCGGAGCACCGATGTTCTGGTGGGATAGAACAGAGGAACCCCAACTACTAGTAACTCCTCCATTCAGGGAGAGGCAGTACGCTTGAGTGGTATCCCTACTGGATCACCTAGGTGCTGGCAGGGGTATTTGCTTAGGCGTTAACGGCCTGACCTTGGTTGGATACCACACCCAGTAGGAGCACTGGTGGCCCACGCTGCTTTAATGCTTTTGGTGTACCTGCCAGTGGTAGGGGGCCTTCTGAAGCACTGGGCTCGTGCTACCAGCAACTACTGGAAGTACATTATTATATGGTTCTATTTCGCATCCGTGGTACGCAACCTGTATCCTTCAGCAGTGGTTGACACACTATGCCGTTCAAGGTAAGGTACAGCTCACGTAGGGAGGAGCAATGGATTGCTCACCTTGCTGCCAAGCAGCTGGCTGTTTTAGAACCACCCACAGCAGACAGACAGGCGGAACGAGACAGTGCCGCAGCAGTAAGGCTTTTGGAGATACTGGCCTCTCCTGTATCAAACTTTATTGCTTTCCCTCTGCATAACTGTAACCACCCGGACTATCATCCCATCCTGAGTGGTGTACTACACGGAACCAAGGTAATGTACGTTATCTCCAACCCCAGGTTCTGGAGTCCTGAGAGAGTCGACTGGAATCTGTTGTACCGTGTTGGCTGACACGGTGCCATCAGCTCAAAGCCTGAGGGCTGCACCGTCGACCGCTGTCTACAACCAACCACTACTCTCCAGCAGGCCAAAGAAGTTGTCAGTAAGTCTGGTAATCCTAACACCTCCTGCCAATCATCTATCATAACCCGTAAACCCGCAGTAAGCCAGAGAGTAGACAACCCTAAAGGGCTAGCTAGCCGGGCTATTGTAAATATAGCCACGACGACCGTGTCACGTACTCAGCTACCCGGGCACGTGTCACATTTAACTAATAATTAGCAACATTATTTTAACTGTATGCAGATACAAGATTAGAGAAGAGTGATGGAAGATAACCAAAAGGAGTAAGATCGTAGCTGTCGCTCCCGTATACTGCTGAAATATTTTTGAAGTCTGTACACTGGAACAAGGAAATCATGAGTGGTAATGTATTAAGAGGGGTATAAACTTTAGTGTTTCCTCTTCGTTTCACATGCATATCAGTCATCTCTATCTAAAAATAAAAGTGTTTCTTGCTTGCACCTTTTTTCTTTGCATGTCCAGAATAATAATAACCAGACAATCGTTTTACAATTATTTACGTTAAAAGTATTTTTAGTAAAGAACACATTATTATTGAATCATGGTTAGAAAATATCAGAGATTTTCCAGTAATATTTCGAAAATATATGAGTGTATAGTATTCGCGTGACTACAATTTTAGTTAGAATGTTTTTCGGCCGTACTAAGGGAGCACATACTGCTGTTGAGTTTCCTGCCTATGTGCAGAAGATGAGGCGTAGATTGGGGTGAGATTCCGGTGTTTCTCTGCGGCTTCAGCCAGCGTAAGGAACTGGCTGGAGGAGCTACAGCCGTGCTCAGCTGCAGTTGAGCGCTGAGATGGTGCGCGCAAACCTAAAAACCTGTAAATAATTCTCTTTGGCAACAAAATTGAGCTTTAACCAAGTAATATTATATTGTTAAATGAAAATAGTATCAATTTTAAATCATTAATAAATCATTTTTGAAATTGTGTTTGAATAAAATATTTGCCAAGATGAATGAAAATTTGGTCAGTGCTAGTACATGAGAGCACGGGCTCATACATTGCCACTGCCATGAGCTGATAACATTGAACTAATACGTTGATTGTGACGCATGTCCATTGAAATGTGGATTCTATTTTTTGTGCTATTTTATCTATGGAGTCTGTACTTCACGATGCAGCATCTGTGACCTTTGTCAGTAAGTACCGGCAACAAAAACTTTGATTTGGTAGTCCCGCCACTGAACAATGTATTTTAAGTTGTGAACATGGTGAATAGAATACATACATGTTACAGAACACATGGAATATAATATATGTGACAAAATGTAATTATGACTTGTGTGAGAGTAGGTCTCAACTCAAGGTACCTACAGAGAAATGATACCATACACTATTAGCTCATATATACTGTGATTATACTGTATTAATGTTGGATGAAACAGGGAATCCCATACATGTATATAGTACGGTAAACTCCCGATTAATCACGTTAATCGGGGCCAGAGCAAACACTAATAAGTGAATTTGTATTAAAAACCCCGGATAATAAAATTTACACACATTTACTATTAATGGAACAGTGATATTGGCACCGAAAATCATGATAAAACACCGTACCTGTTATACATTTCAAAGCAAACACAAATCATGCACTGTATGTGCAGAATTTAAAGTGTACGATACTTTAACTGATATTTATGTTGCACCGAGTGTAGTTAATTCACTGTGTATCGAGTATACACAGTGTTTCACCGGTGCGGCACCAGGTGAGCGCGTTGGGCTGGCGACGGGGAGCGATAGATAAGTGGTCCGTAGTTGTGTGTGTGTATCGCTTTCTTAAGGTGTATCTATCAGACCCTTCCTTTAGATGGCAGAGTTAATTGAAAGTTTAGAATGCAATGCAATAAAGACTAGACTATAACCGGACTTCAAATGAGGCAACATGGCATTTAAACAATACAGTACAATCCCTGTTGTTTTAAAAATAACCCTTACAATACAAAAGATGATTAAAATTTTACCGACCTACAAACACACACAAAATTTTAAATCTCTGAAATGTTTAGTTTTTTTGTTAACATTTAAACACTTGACATGAAAAAAAGTAAGAAAATTTAAACTGTGCCTTTCCTCAAAAAGGCTTCAATTTTTTTTTTTTTTTGGCACCGGAATTGATGTTTTTGTTTGCAACACACCATGCTCAAATTGTTTTATTTTTTCTAACTTTTCTGCGATGGTTTAAGCTGTCTTTTATGCTTTATTGACATTGCGAAAACGAGTGAACAGTGACCCGGGTTGATGATCGATAAACTGGAAATACGTGTTTCTTCTCAGGGGGGAGGGTTTAACTGCGGCCGTGTCCGAAACTGAAGTGGCAAATTCTTTATTTTGTAATTTGTCATTTCGGAAGTTTCACTTCAGGAGTTGTCGACACTCACTTGTACAGTGAATAATTTTCTACAATCATTACTGGAATGCTGCGCATACATTAATAAATAAGAAAATAATAAAATATGCGATAACGATTTCAAAATAGTTTGTTGCGAAATATATAAACAAAGCACAACAGTTACCTGCATTTTAAAACATGCCTAGTGTATTTTATGAACAATTATTTGTTTTGTTTTATAAAAAATTCATGCATGTTTTCATTTCGTATATTTGTTAACATTTGCTGCTAGATAAAAAATATGAAATACCAAATTACCAAAAACCTCCCAATTTTTGTATTCAAAATCGGGTCACGTGATCATTTTGTCAACAAAATCTGCCATTTCGGATACGGCGTGAGATGAGTCAGAGTCCGACGTGCTTCAGTGGATGGAAAGGGATGTCTCACGCAGGTCTCTGTGACAGGCTGACAGTTTAAAGAGATAAACATTAGCTGACCCGGCGTTAGCGATAGATGTAACTTACCTCTGCTTGTTAAACAGCATACTTTACCGCATCGCCTAACTGCCGCATGGATGAGCCGAAAACCGGTGAGGTGAAACAAGATTAAGCGGGACTGTACTGTATTTTTATTACATGTGAAAACAATAAATTAAAGAGTCTGAATGTGCATCCTAAGGTGCACCCACATAAATTTACGTTTGGTACAGTGAAAAGATATTGACGCCAGCTAACAGCCAGCGGCTCTAGAGCCCATGACGGCGCTCACGTGTCACGTGTTCCGCACATGTGCAAACAGGCCAATAATTTTGAACTTTCCTATAAATGTTAATTTCAGGGTAAAATGTGTTATATTGTCTTTACAGTGTTTAATATGTCTTTAAATGTTTTAAAGTGCTTGTACTAATTTTAATTGTTTGGTTATGAGTATTCAAAGTGCCTGCGGCACCGAGATTAAGAACACTTAATATTCCGGCATGAACGCCATCACAAAGAGACACTAAAATAATATTGTAATTCATAAGAAAATTATAGAAATGTAAAACAATATTTAATTTAATTTGTGCCATTTTATTTTCAATATAAAATATTTCACTCAGCGTGCATAGCACTTCTGCTTATTTGAACCCCGTAGGCGGCCATGGTAGGTCTGTGCTACGCTTGTATCTAGACAGTCAGTCGAGGAGAGCTAGCGAGGTAAGACACTGTCAGGTACGCACTACAACTTTTGTTCATTGATTTAGGTTTCCATTGTCAATGTAGTTTACCGGTTAATCTTTGCTTGCGTACGTTTTTGTCATACATTTTCCCCAGTATTATGCTTCCGCTTTATTAATTCTTACGCCCTTGTGGCATTTTTTAAACTTAAAATCGTGAAGGAGGAGGGGAAAGATGTCGGAGAGATCACACGACCCGCACATTTTGAATCAGGCACAATCTGCCTACGTTTATGGCGTTTCATTGTAACTTCTGCATAATTGCTACACGCAATTTTAAGATCTCTATTTTTATGTATGTGTGAGGGTAATTTTCATGTTTGAATATTTTACGGCAACATCACATATAACCACATAGCCGACCGATGCCAAGTCTTTGTACACGCCATCATTGCGTTTTAAGAGCTTATTTATATAACATTGTATGTGCAATCATTTATTTCAGGATTCTATGTCAGTTTTATTCAGGGTTCAATGTATTTTTCACGTAAATTGATCCTTTTTGTACATGACCACGCAGTCATAGTAATGTTCGATTTCACCGCCATCAGGCATGTTACAAGCTTGTAACAACGCAAATTCGTAAAGAGAATCACTTGCTCAACACAAATGATATTTTATCTGAATATAGTTTGCCATTTCTATGCAGAAATATTGCAATTTCACCTGCACCACGTGGTCCGCTACGAACTTCATCCAGCGGCATCCGCGCCACCCAAGCTTGTTTTCACACGTGTGTGTTTATTGTGAATATTTATCTCGTGTCCCATCTTATTTCATGTATCATTCAAGGGTTTATGTAATTTTGTAATTAGTGTACGGTACAATTACTCCCGTCCTAGCCGGCGCTGTGTATAGGCCGTCACCACACTACCCAAGTGCTGGAGGGCGAGCCCGATGAGTTTGCGTTAGTGATGCTGAGTAATCACACGTTAATGTGTATTAAGGGTTTTCATTTGTAATTCACAGTGTCCTGTCTTCAGGGAAAAACCATCAGTCCACCCTAGCGGCTGTCTGCCCTCTTCCCTTGTGAAGGCTGTGCTTTCACGCACCTCGGTGAAATCATCCATTTAGGTGTACGCTAGATTAATTACGGGCTGGGGAGCACCCAAGCAGAATTGGCTAGTCATGACAGAGATAATCATTTCATTGGCACGTTGATGTGTATAAACAATATCAATGAAAACAAGTCTACAGTGAACTCAATTCTTTTATTCAGTAGTGACAGTGTCCTAGCCACATATGTTTTATCTATTGTTTATTTCAGTGATATTTATTAAAAGTTTAGTATTGCCAATGTGTTTGTAAGTACGCACGGGTGAGACGGACACACAGAACCCACAACAGCCCTGAGAACCCTGAGTCTCAATAGTGCGGTGATTGGGAAGTACTGCTGGCGGCCAGATTACCAGTAAATATTTGTGTCATTGTTCATCTCGTGTGTCTCCCCCATGGCGTCAGTATATTCACCATGTGACGATAATTTAGTTACATCTATGCCTTGTTTGAATTGACATTAAGCACAGGCATGAGACAATTACAAGCCCATAAAGTTATATTTATATCCTAACACTGTAGTTAGTTGTGTCACATGTGTTTTTAAGGACACATCAATGTATTACAAGACTTTTAACATACTGTTTCTCTATTGAACAATGTCTTTTTTTCTATCAAATGGTAAACAAACTGTCTCCTTTGATGCTGCATCTTAAGCTGATTTGCTGCCCAGTGATTATGTTAATTTTTATGGTAATATGTGTTCATATCTGTTGTTCTGAGAAATAATGTGAACTGGAACATACTTACCTTTTAAAGTATGGTTTAATTAATGAACAATGTTTTGTTTTTTTAGAAAACTGTAAACAAACTCTCTCATCACATGCCGCTTGTTGGGTTGGTTTGGGGCGTGGTTTTGTAATAATTTTGACTGTAATCTTTGTTCACATCTGACTTTCTGAGGAATAATTTTATCTGGAACAGTGCTACATATTAAAATATTGTTTCATTACTGAACAATGTCTTATTCTTCTAGCAAACAGTAAACAAAACACTCTCACCTGATACTGCATCTTAGGCCAATTCATGGCTCTTTTTTATGCAAATTTTGCTGTTAATCACCATTCATATTTACATTGTTTGGAAATCCTTTTATTCGAACACACTGACCTTTTAAATATTTGTATTTCATTTATAAACATGTTATTTTCTTTCATAAACAGTAAAATACTGTTGTTGGTTGCCCACGAATGATCTATTGATATAGATGATCAAATTTTTTGAGCCAAGCTTAAACTGCATATCATAAAATAACATAATTGATCTGCTAACTGCTGTATATTTATACTGATTTCATAAGTGGTCTCGATTCTGGGTACACTCAGTTTTAGATTGCGGTACATGTTCGTTTTGTCCTATCACCTCTAGGTACCACAAAATTGTGTCTTTCAAAAATTGTTTATAAATAAACTTATGTTAGATTATGATATGCAGTTCATAACAAAGGGAAAGAATTGTCATTTCACTATGTATAAATATTACATGTACATGACTTGTCTGTTGGCACAAAAAATTAATAATCTGTGAAACAAACCTTATCAGATGTAACTCCCAGTTCCATTTCCTTATACAAAATGTCTATTCTTTACATCCAGTATCCATAAGAACATTGTATTTGGTTAATGATGCATAATTTGCTGGAATTGTATTGTGTAAGATTACTGTGTTACTTAGAATCTGGCCAAATATACCCTTTATAGGAAACAATTTAAAATGGTATTACTAACTTAACTTTTTATTTATATAAATGTTTTCAATGTAAGTTTTGCATTTTTGTTAATTTTAGTTTTAACAATGTGATGATATTGATATGTGTCTGCTTATTTCTATAGTATGAGAATGTTCCTCATGATCATCGCAGATCACCATCTCGAGATAAGCCAGCACATTTGCCACGTTCCAGGTCTCGCAGCATGTCACCAAAATATTCAGGACGAAAGGTAATACTAATAATCATAATTTGTCACAATATAATTGTTAATAAAATGTATGTTTATGTGTTAGTATAGCTGTTTATGATCAACTAAGTACTTTTGAAATTGTTTAAAGAATTTTTATGTTCCTTACCAGTGCATACCATATTTTGGCTTGTATAGGCCGCGTGCGTATATACGCCGAACGAGAAGTTTTAGATGAAAAATTAGGAATAATTAATATTTCAAATATAGGCCGCACTGAGTTTTTGTATTCCTGTAAATATTGTTAAGTCATGATTCTGTACAAACATAATTAATTCCGACTTAATCTCTCCCCTACTAAACATTAGTGACAGAAAATTTGTATTACGTTGTAATATTTACAAATATACGTCTTGCGATTACTATTCTACAGATAGTAATGCGACTTTGAAAGCAAAACCACAGCAACATGTTACACAAAATTGCGTCTATCAATGTGCACTTGTGGCGCAGTGGCGAGCATGCGAATTACGTAAGATATCTCTCTCGTACAAGAGCAAAATTATTTTCTCATGTACGGCGTCCATGGCCGAGCTCCAACAAGTTTACATTTTACGTGTGCGGAATGAAGGTTATTTTCTTTATGAATTAAGCAAACAAATTATTGCGCAAGTGAAAAGCTGTTTTTTTTTTAAATCTACTTTATGTTGACAAAGTTCTAATCATGTTGGGGGGAGAAAAAAATTATTTTTATGTTAATATCTCGTAAGTAAGCCGCACTTCACTTTTTGTAGTAATTTTTTTTTTGTAAAAATGTGGCGCATATACACGCTGAAATACTGTATTTCATCCATGGGCACACTGACTGGGATGCACCCAGTAAAGTTGGTTATGGCAGAGGGAAAGTAGCTGCTGTATTAACATTGATTTAAAAGATTTAGGTAAACATTTGTAAATACTGAAATAAATGGTTTTGCATTCTGTTTGTTTTCAACACATAAGTATAACAATTAGGAAATGTGTATAACATTTGCATTTACAATAATTTCACAGTTTCGCTGTACCGACGCATGAATAAAGTGATCATTCCTATCACAATGTTAATTATCATATAGCAGAAGAATATACAATATGCTACAATCAGATCGTAAGCAGGGCTTTCAGAAGTGCTCAGATTACCATGAACAGACTTTATTATGTACCTACATATATTGGGTGTAAACCTCTTGTGCAGGTATGTTTGCATGTGTATATGCACCTGTGAACATGATTATTTTCAGTTCAAAAGGCCGCTGGTCTTGACTCTGGCAAGGCCACAGTGATGGAAACCATGATGCATCCAAGACATTGTAACCATGCAATTTACCTCCACCTGGTATCTAGGGGTTTGAACCCCTGTTAGTGTTGACGGGTGGGTGGAAGGCAGCATATGAACATGTGCACACCCTTATGTTAAACACAAGCTTTAGTCCTTTAAAAAAATGAGTGTCTGGGCCTGTGTTTGTTTGTTTTATTGCGTCTGTAAGATCTTTTTTCAATACAGAGCTGTACAAAGATATTGGACAAATCAAAGTACGGTATACTATCTTTCTTTATAATGTGACTAATTTTCTTCCAACATACTGTGTGGCATAATTGTTTTGCGGAAACAGAAAAAAGAACGAGAAAAACTGGAGCAAGAAATGTGTATAATGAAATGTTATACAGTAATTTCTTAATTTCTGTAGTTTAGATATTCATCTACACTATTAAATGCACATTCAATAAAGCATTTGTTCAGTTGTTTTTAAAGAGTTTTTGGTTATAGAAGCAAATTTCTTGAAGGTGTAATTTATTGAAAAGTTTGCTACCAAGGTAGGAATGGTCCTTTCTGGACTAGTTTTAAGTTAACTAAATCCATGTGTGTTTTTTTATTCTAGTATCATGCTTATGAAAGGACTAATTTTTCCAGAAAAAAAAAAACCAGTTTTTGGACACTAATGTAAGCACTGAAAACATGTACTCGCATGCAAATGTTAAATATCTCTGAGCTCTTGAAAAGAGGTCTGCATGAGTCGACTTTCTTTTGCCATTGATTATTCTTACAGCTCTCTTTTGCATGTAAGGCACTTTTTTACTGTCAGTGGAATCACCCCAAAAAATTATACCAAAACACATGATGGAATGAAAATATACAATTTTTGTTGTATTTTTTAAAGAACTGTAAAACACCTCACAGAGCGAAACAAGCTGAACTTTGACGTGTGCCGGGCTAAAGACATGCACGGTCAACAGGGTTATGGCTGCGTGAGGTCACGCACGTTTCGCTAGAGCTAGTTAGACGTTTAAGTTACATTTCTTACCAGCAAGTCATGCTGGATGTGTCAGTTGGCGACTGGGAATAAAGTTTTTCACTGTTGGAATGGTAAAAGGTTTAGTCTGAATTCTTGACATTTCGGAGTACCTGTCTTACTAGGGGTTATGCAGGTAGAGCTGGTACTGACTAGCTGGAACCGGCGACTGGTGGAAGGATGGTGGATGTTTGTACTGTGCTGACCAACACAGTGTTGTCAATTCCACTCCACAGATTCTTGACTCCAGAACCTGGGGTTAGCTGCCCCGTACCTTACCTCTGTACCCTGGATCAGACCTTTTACAATAGAATGGTATTCTCTGGCAATATGGATGTGTGCAGGGAAATAACTATAATTAAATACTTGAGATGAAGGTCTCTCCAGAAGGCGGGCGAGTGCCGCACTGTCCCGCTCAGCTTGCCTACTAGGAGTAGGAAGGTCTAATATATACGCTCGCTTGGCGGCGGTATAGGCCGCCTTTTGCTCCTTCTTCCTCTGTGAGCCTTGCCTTCTACCAAAAAGTATAGAGGTTGATTAGCACTTTTAGATATTCGCTGATCATCATGAACACGAGATAGATCCCTATCTAAGTGTATTTCTAATAGTGGTTACCAGCACGAGTTTGGTGTTCTAATCAGTCCCCTGCCACTGGCGCGCAGATCTAGAGAATTGAACTTAATGGGCCGCCTTCCTACCACTATTGGGTGTAGGTTGCAGCAGGGGTAGGCCTTCAGTCTCAAGCGAGTATCCCGGCTGACACCGTAGGCGCTCTGGTTAGTATACAACTTGGAGTTACTGTCTTGTCCCTGTTGGATGAGTTTCTAGTGGTCAAGGCCCTACCGTTCTATCTCCTGGGGTATAGAACAGGTGGCCATTGAATGGTGTATGTAACAGACGTACTGATTCCTGAAGGAACTCTGCAGTCCTACTTTAAGGTTCGTACTGCTATATCAAAACCTGTTCTCGGTTGAAAACGTACAGTTGATACATTCCTAGTGATCATGGGAAATACCTCTTGAACAGATACTCGTGGTGAAAGGAAAAAACTGTATTTATTAGGCGTAGTAAATACAAATGACATGTACTACCTCCCAACCAAGCCAAGAGTGAATATGGAAGTAATCTACGCTAGACAGGTGTTGGTGACCTGTTTCTAAACTACCCAAGATATCTGGTGGCGTTGACGGCTCTGAAAACAACTCAGTCGCAGCTACTTTATACAAGGGACATCTTAAAGAGATAATAGAAAAAGAGGACCACTATTTTAAGAGCAGTGGGTGAAGTTGCCTCTACCAGCAAGTAGAGGTGGCTGCTGATCCAGAAGGAATCACAGCGGAAAGTGTGGTGTAGACTGGTGAGGAAGAAGAAGAAGAACTTCTGATAGCTGGTGGTGGTGGTCGACAATGAAGCCTCTGGCTGCTGCAGGAGCCTCTGGCAACATCAAAGGGTTAGAGCAAGCTACTGGAGCAAGTAAATAACTCCCGAGCCCAGGCGTGCATGGACTTATATAGTGCTCTCAGCCTCAGGCTAATGATATCTGTCGGGGCGGTGGTAGTACCCTTGCTCTCAGTTTCTTTTATTCTGGGTACCTCGTGACAGATGTGGTGGCACATTACATATTTTTGGGTGCTTCATGATAGTTTTGCCCTGGTGAGTGAGTCATCAAACTTTGGGAAGGCTGGCGTGAGTGGGGTGACGTGGTTTCACATATGGCTGCTCGTAGGCTCTTTTGCACGCGGAAGGGGGGGTGTTTTGCTTGCAGTTTTTGCATCCTTATGTTCATGTGCTAAGAATCGCCCTCCAAGGTATACTGGTGATCTAAGGACACTCAAGAAATATGAAAGATGTTGACGGGATTGACCTTCTTTGGGTTATGTAGAAATACGGGAGGCTGATGAATCATAGTCATTGTGTTACTAACAAACAGAAAAGTGGCACGCGTCAACTTAGTTTGGGTCAAATACACGCAATGTGAGATTTTCATTTTTGTAAATTGTTTACTTTTAAGCCAATAATCATAGTCACTACTGTTTCATTAATTTTGTCTCTGTTACTACTAACATATGAATTAGTGTTTTTTCTAGTCTTTGTGAGGAAATTCATAAGATATATATTATCTAGGTTGATATTTAATTTGTTAGCAGTAAACCATGCATTTAGCTCTGTCAATGTTGTGTTGGTTTCTGCATAAGATCATTTATTGAGTCTGTAGAGACTATGATACTAGTGTCATCTGCAAATAAAATTGAAGTTGTGTCTGGGGTTAAGGCACATGGGAGGTCATTCATATTAACTGGGAAGTGTAGGGGGCCTAATATTGATCCTTGTGGGATCCCATGCTTGATTTTTCCTGGTTCAGGGTAGAATTAAGTAGTTTTCCTTTGATCCACATTTGTTGTCTGTTTGAAAGTTACGATCTTATTAATTTATTGGGTGTACCTGAGACTTCATAAACCTTTAATTTTTCTATAAGTATGTTGTGATGTGATTCACACAGTCAAATGCTTTAGTGAAGTCACAAAATATTCCATTAGATAGCATCTTTTTATCAAGTGCATTAAGAATGCTATTTATTAGTTTGAAAATTGCGTCATTTATTGAGGTATTTTTCCTAAAGCCAAACGGATAATTTGATAAAATTTTGCGATTCTCAAAATGTTTCAGCAATCTCCTGTAAATCAGTTTTTCAATTACTTTTGAAAAAGAGGTAAGAAGTGAGATAGGTCTATAATTGGTTACTTCGGTCTTGTCACCTTTCTTGAACAATGGTGTTACCATAGCCCATTTGAGTCTGTCTGGAAACAATCCTGTATTGAAGATAGCATTACAAATATTACTCAATGGAACAACCAAGTAAAAAGTGCATTGCTTTAATAACCTGCAGCTGATGCCATCAAAGCCACTTGATAATTTTGGTTGCAAATAATTGATGGTTTTCTTCACTTCTTTTGGAGTTGTGATTGTAAAAGTTATTATAACAGGGTAGTCAGTACTCTGGAGTGTAGAAGTATGTATGGTTTATATCTTGTTTAATATTTTGGCTAATCATGTTTTCTACAACATTGAAGTACTATGAATTAAATGTATCTGTGACTAATTTATGGTCTGAGGATGAACCTCATCGTTTTAATATATAAATATTGTATGACCCAGATTATCAAACACCTACTAGTTACAGGTGCCATTAAATCTAAGGGGAAGATGTATGGAACTGGATTCCATACTGTGTGTTATAGTTCTAACCTTGAAAGGCAGGAGCGAGTCAATCTACATAGCTCATTAAAATGCCACATCATTTCAATAACTCTTTAAACAAGGATATTAAAATACAAAGTTGTGAAGATGAAAACTGTTAAAAATAAAATAAACTCTCAAAAATTCCAAAAGTTACTACTTTTTATTGCACCAACACAAGACTTTACAACTACACTCAGCAAATACATCAATCACTCATGCCAGTTATCTCTACCACAATAAAGTGATGGATGACGTTGGATGACTGACGACGTCACAGTCGGGCAAGTTTTTAGTGTGTTTTTTTTTCAGAGACACGGGTGATATGACTGGGCTGATATTATTGGCTGCTAACTGGACCCCAGCCGATATGTAAGTGAGGGTACGTGGTTTGTTGGCATGGCACAAAATCTTATGTGGGCTTAACTGTTCTCCGCAACATTGGCTTACACACAGCCACTGGTTTAACTGGAGAGGGCGTATCCTTGGGTAGCTCCTGACTGCCACTGTTGCTGCTGGTGCCAGCTGGAACTCGTACCCAGTCCTTGGGCGGATGGGTGGTGCTGCGGCTGGTAGTGCTGGGGAGAGTCCACGGAGGGATGCTGGTCCTGCTGGGCTGGAACCACTGGTTTGCTGTACCCAGTGGTACGTGGAGTCCCTGGTGGAAGCTGGCTACGACTTGGTGTGGCTCACCAGTGGTCTTGTAGGGTGGCTGGAATAGGAAGCATGGAGGGACTGGGAGGTGAGGCCTCTCCAGTGGTTGTGCAGCTTGAGCTCGTTCCCTAGGGTTTAGACTGCAGAGGGCAGTTAGCGCTGGGTTACAGCTCAAGTTGGACATGGAGGCAGTAGCTGAATTTCCTTGCTCGCCACTTTGCACCACTTCTATGGGTGTATGGCATAAAGGAAGGTACTAAGGTTGGCTATGGTAGGTAAGAGCAGGCGACGAGGAGCCCTAGCTAGGTGTAAAACCAGCAGTGGCCTAGTCAACCAGACTCATAATGATTACTCCAACCGGCAACAGTACAACACGGTAGGTAAGAGCAGGCGACGAGAAGCCCTAGCTAGGTGTAAAACTAGCAGTGGCCTAGCCAACCAGAGTCATAATGATTATTCCAACTGGCAACAGTACAACACGGTAGGTAAGAGCAGGCGACGAGGAGCCCTAGCTAGGTGTAAAACCAGCAGTGGCCTAGCCAACCAAAGTCATAATGATTACTCCAACCGGCAACAGTACAACACGGTAGGTAAGAGCAGGCGACGAGGAGCCCTAGATAGGTGTAAAACCAGCAGTGGCCTAGTCAACCAGACTCATAATGATTACTCCAACCGGCAACAGTACAACACGGTAGGTAAGAGCAGGCGACGAGGAGCCTTAGCTAGGTGTAAAACCAGCAGTGGCCTAGCCAACCAGAGTCATAATGATTACTCCAACCGGCAACAGTACAACACGGTAGGTAAGAGCAGGCGACGAGGAGCCCTAGCTAGGTGTAAAACCAGCAGTGGCCTAGCCAACCAGAGTCATAATGATTACTCCAACCGGCAACAGTACAACACGGTAGGTAAGAGCAGGCGACGAGGAGCCCTAGCTAGGTGTAAAACCAGCAGTGGCCTAGCCAACCAGAGTCATAATGATTACTCCAACCGGCAACAGTACAACACGGTAGGTAAGAGCAGGCGACGAGGAGCCCTAGCTAGGTGTAAAACCAGCAGTGGCCTAGTCAACCAGAGTCATAATGATTACTCCAACCGGCAACAGTACAACACGGTAGGTAAGAGCAGGCGACGAGGAGCCCTAGCTAGGTGTAAAACCAGCAGTGGCCTAGCCAACCAGAGTCATAATGATTACTCCAACCGGCAACAGTACAACACGGTAGGTAAGAGCAGGCGACGAGGAGCCCTAGCTAGGTGTAAAACCAGTAGTGGCCTAGCCAACCAGAGTCATAATGATTACTCCAACCGGCAACAGTACAACACGGTAGGTAAGAGCAGGCGACGAGGAGCCCTAGCTAGGTGTAAAACCAGCAGTGGCCTAGCCAACCAAAGTCATAATGATTACTCCAACCGGCAACAGTACAACACGGTAGGTAAGAGCAGGCGACGAGGAGCCCTAGCTAGGTGTAAAACCAGCAGTGGCCTAGTCAACCAGACTCATAATGATTACTCCAACCGGCAACAGTACAACACGGTAGGTAAGAGCAGGCGACGAGGAGCCCTAGCTAGGTGTAAAACCAGCAGTGGCCTAGCCAACCAGACTCATAATGATTACTCCAACCGGCAACAGTACAACACGGTAGGTAAGAGCAGGCGACTAGGAGCCCTAGCTAGGTGTAAAACCAGCAGTGGCCTAGTCAACCAGACTCATAATGATTACTCCAACCGGCAACAGTACAACACGGTAGGTAAGAGCAGGCGACGAGGAGCCCTAGCTAGGTGTAAAACCAGCAGTGGCCTAGTCAACCAGAGTCATAATGATTACTCCAACCGGCAACAGTACAACACGGTAGGTAAGAGCAGGCGACGAGGAGCTCTAGCTAGGTGTAAAACCAGCAGTGGCCTAGCCAACCAGAGTCATAATGATTACTCCAACCGGCAACAGTACAACACGGTAGGTAAGAGCAGGCGACGAGGAGCCCTAGCTAGGTGTAAAACCAGTAGTGGCCTAGCCAACCAGAGTCATAATGATTACTCCAACCGGCAACAGTACAACACGGTAGGTAAGAGCAGGCGACGAGGAGCCCTAGCTAGGTGTAAAACCAGCAGTGGCCTAGCCAACCAAAGTCATAATGATTACTCCAACCGGCAACAGTACAACACGGTAGGTAAGAGCAGGCGACGAGGAGCCCTAGCTAGGTGTAAAACCAGCAGTGGCCTAGTCAACCAGACTCATAATGATTACTCCAACCGGCAACAGTACAACACGGTAGGTAAGAGCAGGCGACGAGGAGCCCTAGCTAGGTGTAAAACCAGCAGTGGCCTAGCCAACCAAAGTCATAATGATTACTCCAACCGGCAACAGTACAACACGGTAGGTAAGAGCAGGCGACGAGGAGCCCTAGCTAGGTGTAAAACCAGCAGTGGCCTAGTCAACCAGACTCCTAATGATTACTCCAACCGGCAACAGTACAACACGGTAGGTAAGAGCAGGCGACGAGGAGCCCTAGCTAGGTGTAAAACCAGCAGTGGCCTAGCCAACCAGACTCATAATGATTACTCCAACCGGCAACAGTACAACACGGTATGTAAGAGCAGGCGACGAGGAGCCCTAGCTAGGTGTAAAACCAGCAGTGGCCTAGCCAACCAGAGTCATAATGATTACTCCAACCGGCAACAGTACAACACGGTAGGTAAGAGCAGGCGACGAGGAGCCCTAGCTAGGTGTAAAACCAGCAGTGGCCTAGCCAACCAGAGTCATAATGATTACTCCAACCGGCAACAGTACAACACGGTAGGTAAGAGCAGGCGACGAGGAGCCCTAGCTAGGTGTAAAACCAGCAGTGGCCTAGCCAACCAGAGTCATAATGATTACTCCAACCGGCAACAGTACAACACGGTGGTTAGAGCAGTGGGTTTGTCCTGGATCTCCGACAGTTGTGTGGGTGTGGTCCAAAAAGGAGCAGACCTATTCGTATCACTCCTTCCAGCGACAGTACAGCACACACATGAAAAGTATCCTCAATGTTACCAGTTTTCAGTATAGGTGAAACCCCGTGGAAAGTAACTATGCTCTGGTAACAGTTTTTTTTCCATGTACAACCATAAACAATTAAAATATCCACTTCATCAAAAGAAAGATTCATTCAGTCCTTGCTACAAACAACAAACTAAGAAAACCACAAAAGATACAATAAAATGTGGCACAAAGTAATAATGAAACTTACCAAAGGACTCTGCAACAACAAAAAGTAATGAAAGCTATATACAAAAAAATGAATCATGCTGGTTGATCGTATATGGCACAAAAAAAAAGAATTAAAAAATATTATACATGCCTTTACTTATAGCTTCTAAACGTAAGGGCCCAGAGGAAATATATTTAAATATTAAAATGTCAAGATGTGACTTGTGATTTTGCATTTCAAATTCTTTTGTTTTTAATTCTATTTCATTTGTTTTTCTTTCTCTTTTTTCTTTAACTTACTAACAAACAGAATCATAGCCTTTGGAAGGAGTAATTATTGGATATTCAAATACAAGATAACTAACAACAAATAGGCTGTAGAAATTAATCACTAAGGTAGAATGGGAGTTGATTTGCTGGTAACTCCGCAACCAGCGATCCGTGAAATCACCCCACTGTCTTGAAATTAATGTAGCATGAAGTGTAATTATACAATTTTATCGATTCAAATTCCATAGCAAAGAGTAAAGCCTAATGATTAATAGTTGCAAATATCATTCATTAAAGACAAATTCTTCATGTCAATATTAAATAACAAATTGGAAAATAATACTTTGAACTCGCTAATTTGCAAAGCATTTCGTAAATTCCTTTTTTTCTAACAAACATTAAGGAACAAAATTTGCTCATAGTGTAAGAGCACACTGTACTCTATGGTTCTTAAGTATTTCATGTTAATGCGCCTTTAAAATATCGCTAAAATTAATTATTTCCATTAATGATATGTTTTTGACAAAACCTTATATTTGGTCATATAAAATAAAGTTTTGTACTTGAATGCATGCAACTTTCAAGAACCATAGAAATAAGCACAAATGTTAATTTGCTTTTTGTTTCATGCAATATTACAAGTAGTTTTCCACTGATCTTTGAACTACGAAAATAATCATTGATTTGCCTCAGGAAGTGCTGCTCTTACTGCATGATAGCATATTTTGAAACTACTAGACGTGGCCACCTGCTGTGACTGGGAATGATTCATGTACGTTCACAAAGTGGTATTTAGACATTCGCTATTCATTCAGTCGTAAGAAGGAGCTTTAACCTATGCTGCAGAGAGTCTGACCCATGCGATCGTCAATGGCAAAACACCGGGAGAATGGAATAGTTTGCAGAGCAGTCATTTTTTAGCATTGGCTACTGTATTGACACTAATGTCTTATACGGCCCTCATACTTTCTTATAATTGTATAAATCTTTATGTTAGAGTTGAGCATTCAACTTTTTGTGACAAAATGAATTACGAATGTAAGTTTGCCCTCCATTTAGCTAATGTTCCATAATTAACATTCAGTAATATAAATATTAAAAGGTTATTTTGGGTTGGCTTTACTTCGTACGTGCACTTGTCCCAGCAAAACGCTTAGAATTCATAAAGCGCCACAATCCTTATTGTGGGCTTTTCCGCTGGCCGCAAGTGTAAAAATCATAATTAAGTCAAATACATAGATTGAAAAATTACATGTGATATAGTTTCGTTAATAATTAAATTGTATGTACACACCTCATACAAGAATAATTCCTGTTACATTACACTTTGTTTAGAAACACAGACTATTGTGTACATGTATTTCAGACATAAATAACCCAGCGGCCCGAATGATATAACACGGAGGGTCACATATGTGCCACGGGGCTCACTGCCCCCAACTTTGACACATTCTGCAAGCAACACACAGTCACAGCAAGCCTGGTGAAGAAAATACTGTATGTTCAACCACCATCTTCTGCTGCCATACAACACGGAATGGCAAATGAAGAAGTTGCCCTCAAAGAGTATGAGACCACACACGAAGTGTGGCCTTTTCGTAGATTTAACAAGAGGCTGGCTTGCTGCTTCACCAGAAAGTCTTGTTTGGGTCAACGGGATTGTAGAGGTGAAATGTCCGTACAGGGCAAAGGATCTTACTCTGAGCCAGGCTGCCAAGAACCTGAAGAATCCATATTTTGATTGTAACTTGGATAATGAAGGGAACCTCAAACTTAAAAAAAATCATGATTACTATTACCAGGTCCAGGGACAATTGGTGATTGCAGTTAGAACGTTCTGTGACTTCGTGGTTTGTACACCTCGCGGAATGTTTGGACACCTCGCGGAATGTTTGGACACCTCGCGGAATGTTTGGACACCTCGCGGAATGTTTGTACAGCGCATTGAAAGAGACTAAAACTTTTTTCCGGTTAATATTTTAAAAGCTTGACAGCTTTTATGATAATTTTTTAGCCCCTGAGATACTAGACTCGAGGAAACAGCGTAATATGCTGATCAGAACTACCCCACCATGCTGAAATGGTGTGTCGCTGTGCAAAGTAATTACAGGATTTGATTTTCTATTTGTTGCAGTCTGGAACATAGCCATGTCTTTAGGTTCTCAAATTTTACATACATACATACATTACTATTAAACTAGTTTCATTTAGTCGCTTCATTCTAATGACTTAAAATATGAATGGCAGTATTCATTTGACCCCCCTAGTTACAAACTGCAATTAAAAAACAAAATTTCGATTTTTTATATTCCTTGTAAAAAATGTTTTTGACTGCATCATTGGCACATTCTAATGACTTAGTTTAGGCCAATAGATTTTTATTTGCAAATTTTGGTTTAACCTGTACCTTATCAAAGAGAAATTAATTATGTTATAGTTAGATTGCTTCTTCTACTGTTACAGTAAAAGGATTCTGAAACCTTTCTTTATTTTACTAACATTTTTTTCCATTCATGTATAAAAGTCCTTCCTTAATTTGCAGTTATAAACACATAAAGGATTAGAGTAAATTTAGTCTACGTATTCAAATGGGTAAGATATACTACTAAATGTTATACTGTTTCCAAAATTGATGGAAAATGTGTTTTCTCAGATATTTTTTACATACTGTACATTATTTATAACAAATACGCCCGACTTTTACATGCACTTGCATATGATTAAAGTTATTCTTTCACTGTTTACTCGTTCACTCATTCACTTTTCTTTCTGATCTGTTCATTATGCATGTGTAATGTGAATCATGTTCACTAATTGTGATTGTTTCTTGTAAACGACTAGTATCTTATACTCTTCAGCTGACTCGGGCTGACTTAGATAATAGCTCTAAACTTTCAGCATTCAAAGATGCTCAATCTATTAAATTTTTTCCGGTAGCTTCTTACTCTCAGCCTGAAGACCTCTATGACTCACAAATATTACATGAAAAACAGGAAACTACAGAACCATAAGCACATTTTTGGAGTTATGATCACGCTATAGGTATGAGCTACCTTTCTAGTCAGGCTGTAAGAACTTGTAATGGCTAATGGTACTTTCTCACACTGGCAGGACTTGGTCACACCCTCGTCAGATGTCTAAATGACTGTGTTCTCAACTACTGGTTTCTCAGCAGTGTGATGTAGCAGTACTTCCCTTCTACCAGACGATGTGGGTTTGTCAACATTTTCTAGGGGTACTTTTGTTTACCTCGCAAATGCAATTTGTTGCTGCTCCTTCTCCACCTCACTTTATCCTCTCGCTTTCTCATTTCTCTTGTTACAATAGGTTGGCAAGGAGTGAAGATACTTTCTTTTAATAAATTTACATGAGAATAAATGTTATGTCAAGAATTAAATAATTGGAGGAAATGAACGGAAAACAGATGACACCATGGTGGTATTCCGTCACATTAATTACCTGCAGATGGTCCCAAGCATTTAATATGATAGACTTCAAGCATCTGGAGGGACGGTAGTAAATAATGATTTCTCATTTGATAAACATTTATGAATCTTGATAAACTATAAACAGCCTAATTTATAATATTTCTGACTTATCTAAAGTATACTGATATAATCTAAATAGCATGCAGTTTGAATTTTGAAATTACAATGAAAAATTTGATCCATTCAAACATTAACTGAGCTTATTGTTGAACTTAATCTTATGTACTGATGTAATTTTATTTTTAATTTGTCATTTAGCTACTCCATTACACGTTAGTTTCTTTCTCTTTCACACTGAACGACATATTGTATTGGTGCACTGGGACATCCATGAGTAAAAAATTCAGCACGTACCTTCTACTGTGACTGGGATATTGCTATCATTTTATTGTGTTTGGATATACGTTGCTATTTGTGACTATCTGCTGTAAAGAACAAACATACAGCAATAATCACTATGCCACTATTACTATTTACGAGTAAGGCTCCTCATACTTTTTTGTTTAGGCACTCAACTGACACTTCCAGTTAACTAGGACGACACCTTGCAAACAAACAATTGGCGTGATGCCCAAGTTCCAAGTAGAACCTTGGAATCTTCAAACCAATGCTGGTTGTGCTACTGTCCCGTACTTTCTGGCACTTTGTATATTACATTTGTTGTTTTTAGCAAATTTTTCCTTTTTTTTTTTTTTTTTTTTTTTTTTTTGTTTGTAATAACACCTCTGGATAAAAGAAGCATTGTCAATTTGTTTATTGATTTCACTATTTTACAAAATTGTTCAAATGATAATTTTGCCTCTGTATAATAACTTTGGCTGGTATTGAATTTGTTGCCACTTGATGCCGGTATTGAACAAATGTTTTGACACTTGTGTTGGTTAATTATCAACATGTAATATTATCTTATAAGAATATTTTATTTCCTTATTTCATGGAACTTACTGAATTAACAGTAATTTTGTGTTTTAACATTATCTTTGACTATTTACAATTGTAATGTATTCATGACCAGTGCTTGGGTGATTGATTAATCGAACGCCCTGGCGTTTAGAACATACCTTTCACTCCACCTATTTTGTGCTTTGTTTGCTGCCGCGATGTAATCTTACTTGCAAAATATTTTTGATGTTTTTGTCACCACTATTGTGTGGTAATTTTCTTCTTTGACCGCTTTGTCCGTTTCTGGTGTTCGGGACTTGGTTTTGGCATATTGACTGTTCATGGTGTAGCTAAGTACTACCCTTCCTGAGGGATAATTTCGGCCCTTGGCTGCTGTGCAGTCACTTTTTTCATCTTGGGAGTTTCTGCACTCAGGCAAGCTGCATGTTTTATTTCATCTTTGTAATATGATCGCCCAGCGCCCGTCACCTATGCAAATTGTCTCTCATAATTGGACATAATAAAAAAAAAAGAAACATCTGTTCTCCGCTGTTTTGCTAATTGTTCACGTTTATAAAGAAAACACAATTTAATAATTTTCCACAAAAAATCCATTCGCTGTTGTTTTGCTAATTATTCACGTTTATGAGAAAAAGAAGAAAATGATGTAGCCTTGGCATATTTTTCTTATGTGTTGAGTAAAGGAGTATTATCAAATTAGTGTACTTTGTTTCAACCTTTACATTCCTTTTAGGTAATTTACTTGAAAAGTTTTATTTTGTGTACTTATAAAAACGAAAAGATCTATTCTCTAATTTTTTTTTTTTTTTATAACTTCTCTGTGTTCTAAAGTATCTTGGAGGAAATTATTTATTGTGACTCTACCTTCTGTTATAAACAATAACATTTCTGTAGAGTGCCTGCACTGTTAATAAAAGTTCAAACATATTTTTATTTCTTATTGGAATAAGAAAATGTGGCAGGATGTTATGATACAAGTTAATTATAAATTATAATAAATGAAATCCGTCCTGTCCTGTCCCAGAGACTGGGCATTCGTCCCCCTTACTCCTCCTCTCTCCCTGGACCACCTGCCTGTACTCTGTTGATATTTTTTGGTAGAATCTTTGCGAGAGAGGGATGTCATGCACTAACCCCTTCCTCTAGGTGCTGTTACTGAAACCTACCTGGATGACCACGGTTCCCGGCTACCTGTAATTCGTTCAAGGTCACATCTTGCCACGATACCCGAGAGCACGCCTACTTTGCTTATTACCAATGCAATTTCAATGTGAACAGTAGGAAAAGTGTATACAATTTTCTTTATTTTATCATCAACACGCTCACCTAGTAGAACTTTAAAGATAGAAAGAAACTGGAAAACCAACAGTTGATAAAGAAATTTGTATTTCAGTATCATAGTAAAAGACAGGGACATGCCAATGGGGAGGGGGGAGGGGCAAGGGTGCCGGAACCTCCCCTTCTCCCCTTTCAAGTAAACCTAAGGGGGCAAAGAATGTCTCTTGCCACCCCATCCCCTTTTCATGCATTCCCCACATTTACAATTACATTAACATTTTTTTTGGTAATAATGAAATTTATGTTGTTCTGTCACTTTTTACATTTTCCTTGCTACATCAATTAGTAATTTATGATATTTACATTATACCTGCAGTATAATCAAAACTTTTAGGCATAAAAATTCCTTAAATAGCGCAATTTTGCATCATAACAACTCAAAATTTCCCAGGGAACGACCCTCGGACCCCCCGCTTTATTTGGGTTATCACACGCTTCATCAATAAAATGGAGGAAAAAATGCTCATCATTTCATTAGTGGAAAAGTAACACTAATGTGTCAATGCTGCTATCTTATTTATAATGCCTTTGTATTACAACTGTCAGATAACTACAGTCTGTTTGCGACTAGAAGAGACTTTCTTTGAATCATTCTAACTGCCATTTTCAAGCAATAAGTTGTAAATTACATGGAACTATATCCTCTCTTGATGCTGTCAGACTAGCTGTACTCACACCTGTCACGGTTTGTAGTAACAATGCATACAACTAAAGGCTAGTGTGTGTTTCAAAAGTCTCTTCCAATTGTTGACGGACTATAGAAATAACTTGTTCTGGTCGGTGAGATTCCACATATGTTTCCTTGTTCGCTACGGGATGGATTGGAGCCACACTTTGCTGGGTAAAGATGCAGGGTAGTGGTAAACTTTGAGTGGCAGGTCATTATCCTTGGAAGGTAGAAGAAGGTTTGGCCCTCCCCAACCCACCGCTCCTCCCTCCTCCCACAATCGCCAACCACAGGTAGTCACATAGAGGTTCTTGAAGTCTGGTTGCCTACATTCAGGCGCAACATTATCTCTGGAAGCAGAATCTCACTAATCGTCACTCCCATTCAACCTTAACTTGAAGCATCAGTTATGCAACAGAAAATACTTTTTGTTGCAATGAACTTAAAAAAAGTCTTTCATCATAACAGAAAATGTTACAATCAACATACGTTTACACCATGATTTTTAAATTAAACTTTAGTTAGAAATAAATTGAAGTTGATTGACTGCTAGCAGTTTAAAAATTATTAAAAAGGTACCCCGCACAAAATGTAAGTTACTTTTTAAAATTTAATGACAAAAATTACTTTAAATACAAATAACTTGTGAATACGTTTCTTCAGTGCGTGACATATAATAGGTTAACATATTAAAGTTTAAAATGGAACTAAGTAAATTTCATTGGTAGCAGTCGTAGCTGACGAGGCCCAGTGAACTCTTGAACAGAAATGAACAGTTGTCAGGAGGAAGACACATGCCAAAGATGGAACAAATGTCATTACTGTCCCCAATGCAGTTGAGAGATGGGTAAGCTACCAAACACAGGGGAAACGAGGCAGTGTCCAAGGCATACTGGCACCTATGCGGAACTTTACAACCAGCACAAAATTTTGTGGTTACAATCCAAAAGTCGAAAGATGAAACTCAAGAAGTCGCGGCATCATCAAAAATCCACTAAATGTGCAATTTTTCTGACTAGAAAAATGCTAAAAGAAAAAACTAAAACATTGTCTTAACGGCACTGAAAGCCAAAAAGTTTGACTAGTTGCATCATAACAGCATGCCATTATGGTTCCATGCCAAGGCCAGATGTGTTGAAAAAAGTTACATGAAGGATGCAAAAGTACTGAACAAAAGACAAACAGAACAGTTACAATTCACCCGGTAGATGTTATGCTGTCCATAAGAGGCAAATATGCTCAAGCTCACAGAAGGGGAAGGGAGGGGGGTGGCAAATGCCATGTGAATAGAGACCCATTTTTTGTGTGAAATCAGGGGCCAAGCGGCAGGGCTATGCCGAGAAAATTTGCAAGAACTGCAGCTGCAGGGAAGTGAGTGGAAGGGGTAGCTTCAAATGGCGACTGAAAGAATTCGCAACACAGCATTGCATATCCAGTCTGTAGAAAAACAATCTCGTGAAACACCAGTCTACTGGCTTCTAACAAGATTAACGTAGAGTTTAGAGCAAAGACCTAAAACTGAATTGAAATGAATGTAACTTGAAAATATTCAAATCAAATAATGACAAACAATGATTAAATAGACTGAAATATTTAAATAACATAATTTATGTAGCTAGAGGAACCATATCTTAAAATATATATAACATTTACCACAGTACAAATCGTGACAAACATCTGACAAATAGAAATCAATTTCTAATTAAATTTTAGATAGCTCGAATGGATAATAAAGGTATTATTTACCAAAATGATTAAAATAATAAATGTAACGAGACATTGAGTAATATTACTCACAATATTAAAAAGGACACACGGGGGTGAAAAAAAGAAATTAGTATACCAGGCAATATATAAGAAGTTAAGATAAGAACACTTTAACCAAAACAAAGTTAACATGCAAAGGTAATAGTGGGTATCAGGACAAGAAGTTAAGATACCAAGACTTCAGTCAAAACAAAGTTAGCTTGCAAGACTTGTAAGCAATGACAGAACAACAGTGGAGGTACAAGTACCCAGGACAACCAGAAAAAACCATAAATGTTATACCAGGAGTTACAACAAAACCTAGGACATAACAAATAAATAAACGGGATATCAAGAAACGTCCCATGACCCCAAACAGTGGGCATGCTCAAGTGCCAAGGAGCAAAACAGACGTGCTATGCAACATACCACAAACATAATTAAAAAAAAAAAAGATGAAACCCAGACTGGTACTGGCACGAAACCAAGTGTAAGTCCTGACCGCCACTAGGTAAACTAGACACTAGTATGTGAGCTGAATTGCCGATGGGTGATCAGTCCACATACAATCAAGAAAAACAACACTAGATGATTTCTACATTGAAACCAAGTGTAAGTCCTGGCCACCACTAGGTAAACTAGAAACTAGTATGTGAGCTGAATTGCCGATGGGTGATCAATCCACATACAATCAAGACAAGCCCACCACAAAATTTATAGATAACCAACATGACCAAAATAAAATTTCAAAGAATGCACGTAATTGGAAAGGAAAAATATTAAAAATTACAATTTGAAGTTAGGTTGTCATCAAGGATTTGATGACACAAAAAGCCCCATACCAGTGTCGCTACACAATACTCATCGAACAAAGAAATATAAGATGGAATAAAACTTAAAAGTAGAGAATAGAAAATTCAAATAATACTTTTACCAAACTGACAAATACTCAAAATGTCCACAGATTCAGAGAAAAAGCAACATGAAGAGAAACTGTGTCCCATACCACAGATCTAAAAAAAATTGTGCTCACAACACATGCCAAGATACAAATATCAAAATGCAAGACCAAATCCCAAAAAACCGAGAACACGAGAATAACCACAAGAAAAGTACAATTTTAAGTGATTAATTCAAAAGTTGTGTCGTAAAAGAAACTTTAACACTTCAAAGACTAAACAATATTTGAATTTAACAAACAGGCAAATAATGGATAAGAAAAAAATTTCCAACACTATTTTACATCTGGAGAGGGAAAACCTGGCACCTCACAGCAGTCTCACAGAGCAGGTCACCAACGCAAAACCCACCAGAAGCAGCTTATAACAGTGTGCCATCCACTGCAGCCAACACAGGATAAACAGCAGCTACTCTGGCAAACTCCACACAGCAGACACATTCGCGGTTGCTTGGCGGACCTCAGCACAGCAGCATGATCCACATGCTGCTCTGATTCTGTCTTTCACATCTTCCCTCATTGTTGGAAGCTTGGCGTAGACAATGTCTTTAATTTTCTCTCAAAAAAAGAAGTCATTTGGGGATAAGTCTAGAGAATGTGGTGGCCAAGCTACAGGAGCCATTTGTCAAATCCACAGTCTGGGGAATAACATGTCAGCAATTAGCTGAGCTCTGCATGAAAAGTGAGCTGGGCAGCCATCCTGTTGACGCTTTAGTTTTAATTTCAGAGTGAGAGGCACTTCAATCAGCTGATACAAAATATTATCTAGGAAGTGTCTGCATATGCTGCACCATTCAATGGCCCTTCAAAACAATATGGACCTATGACACCATGTCTGAGTAGGCCACGCCAAGTATTAAGGCTCCACACATGCTGGTTATCTGTAGGGATGGGGCAATACCACAGTTTGCAAATACCAATGATACTGATTCTCAACTGCAGATGTAGCCAATTACACAGATGCCGATACCAGTTTTGATGAGCATAATCATAATTTCCAATTCCCAAAATTTGGAAATACTTTTTATTACTTAAATTTAAACATTCAGATTTGGAACATTTTATTTTAAGCACTTTGTATTACGTGCCTATAGCATGGAAATTAAATACAACACTAATTTTAATAATAAACTGTTAAGATAGACAATTTGACTCGGCAAATAAGTAACTTAACAGTCAAGGGAAAAATGTTACCAGTCAGTACAGCATTTATTGCAAACTAAGTTCATTAAAGACTTGAATTTTAGATGAAAAGTAATATACACAATTCTTACTTATTGTTTGAAATAATTTAATTCTCTTTTACTACCCCTCCCTCAATGGATAATTTTTCTCTGTCCCTTAGGAAATAATTATATCCTTGCTGTATTATGTAAATGCATCTTGCAAACAATTACAACTTAGCCCGAGTCATGTTACACAAGTAGTGGAAAACAGACATGTTGTGCAACGTAGGTCTAAAAACCAAATAACAAAGGAAAAAAACTCTATGTTCGGTTCTACTATTTGAGGTTAGGTTCAATGCAGCTTGTATATTCACAAGAACTACTACACTGAAGAGCAAAATATTTACAGCCACAGAAAACGTGCATGGAATTTTATGCTAAACTCAGCTTGAACATGCTGGGATTGTCTGCTTTTTCTAAGGGGATACTACTATCATTTTCACAAAATCACATACTGATTTTTGTTTGTTTTTCTTCAAACTGGTTAATTTTTGAAGCAATTCACCAATAGAAACTTGTTTCGTAGACGATGTAGATTGACGATCTTTGTTTTGTTTGTGTTTTTCAGTGGACACGTGTTTTTGCACATGGTTTTGCGCATCCACTCCACGCGCACGTTGCAAAACCTGCACATCATTATTTTGTGTTTTTTATCGAAAATGTAAAATCCATATCTTTGTACTCCCTTTCACAATTTTTAATTGTTTAAATCTTTGGCATTTTGTCGGCTTTAAGCAACGCACAATTTAATTTCAAAAAACATTACAGAGATTCGAGTATGTGAAGTCAGCCCAAACCAAAACAATAAATACAATATAGTTCACTTGGGAATACAATACCCGAAGACTACACGAGATATATTTTGTTCTTGTGAAAAAACGTGTACGAATTGCTTGTGCTGCTTTCTTTCTGTTCATCATTGATCCAAATAACTATTGATATATGTTGTACAAACTCTTATTTGTTGAATTTACTGCCCTCTTTTTGATCTTTGAGAAAATAAAGTATACTGTCGATTAAGGTTACTATTGATTCTAACAACATTCAATAGTTAGGCAACGTCTCGCATGTGATGTAAACAAACAGGAAGATACATTTTGTTTTATTGGTAAAACTTTGTGTTTTGAAAACAAATAGTGAAAATTTGTGTAAAACTGTTAAAAATGGCAATTTTCGTCATTGTTTTTGCATTCACATAGTGTCCAAAAATGAATGATATACACAATCTCTGGCGAATGTACCAACATGAAATATGGTAAAATATAAACAAAGGGAGCAAATCAGAAAACAATTGTTCCGAATATGTTTTGGGTTTCGGACAGGGTATCTTATTGATGGATGCAGTAAATTAAAAATTTACGAGATGTAGCATTCCGGTGTATTTAACATTATGTTAAATAAATTAGTGCTACTAATCTGATAATAATAATCGACAAAAAATGATCCAATGCCACCGATGCCGATGGTCGTGATATCGGCCGGTTATCAGTATCAGCATCGGCCCATCTCTAGTTATCCGCTTGGCGGAGCCAATGTGGGCTTTAGGGGCGTTATGTATGTTAACGTCACCATTACTCTTGAATGTGGCCTCATCAGTTCACAAAATACTGCAATGGAAAGCACGTTCCTTGCTCAGGTCCAGTTGCAGAAATCAATGTGCTTAGGAAAGTCATTATTCCCACGTTCTAGGTGTAGCTTTGTATGTAAACTATTATCAACGAGAATTCTCTGTACTGTACTTTGAGACGATCCTGAGTTGTGGGCTATCCTCCGTGTAGAATCATGAAGATTAACTACCATTATATCAAGTACATCAACAGCACTCTCATCTCTCGTAGGTCGTCTGATGCAACAACATTTGTTGTGTGTTGGATGCACTAGCCAGTTGTGCACACGCAACATGCAAGATGCTGGAAGACATTGTACGAGTGATGGATGTGCTTTGGGTATCTCTCTGCATACAAACGGGCAGCAGCTCTGCAGTACCGATGACATTCTCCTAGTATCATCAGCATGTCAAATGCTTCTTCGTTTGTAAATGGTATTCCATTCAGAAAGCAACTCCACAGACAGACAATGTCTCACACTGAAACAATACACGCAATTAATGGTTGCAATGTAAAACGAATGACTGTTCGAATGAACGACCTTTCGATTGTCAGTTAAATTGCTTGCAGAGACTCCAGTTCCTGTAAGTGGTAGATGGTTTATCTTCTTGCAGTGTATTGCAGCAGTATTCTCAGTTTGTGCTCGGAAACAGTCTACTACCTACTACACGAGTCCATGCAGTAAGGCACACATGTTATTGCTAGTATCAAAGTGAGTCTTGCACTCCAACTGGAAATACAGTAATGGCACGCATTGTGTATCTGATGTGCATAGTTTACACGCATCCAGTGATAACTGGATAGTCTTAACTGTTATTATTAGACTGTTTCTGAACAAGTATGGAGAATAAGGCAGCATTAAGCAGCAAGCAATTAAGCCATCTACCACTTACAGTAACTGCAGGTTTTGCATGCAAGTTTACTGACAATCAAATGTTCATTCATTCAGACGGTAGTTAATTTGATATTGCATGAACGACAGAATCAGAGAAGCATGTGAATCTCTCATCAATGCTGAGGTCTGCCGAGCATCTGCGAATGGTAAGACTGAGAGCAGAGTCATGACTGATATAGGGTGGTCAATCTTTAGAACTCTTATGAAGAGTGTTGTGTGTGAATGAGTATTTCCAGTTCACGATAGTTCTCTCATACCATACCAGTATTTACAATACACCCAACATCTTTCTCATTGTACGTACACTAGGTATCATGCCAGAAAAACGTGTTTCGTTGATTTCCTTTTGATTGTAGTAATAAAACCACATTTACAATCAGTTTTCATTGTGCATAAACAATGCACCTCAGAAAAATGTGTCTTAGTAAATGTTGTTTCCTTTCAGACAATCTATCTGACGATACCTTATACAACCCACATTCCCATTTGCAATTTCATAGCTTATCTCCTACATCTCTACCTCCGGTATGTTCGGGAGGAATGCTTCATATAGGGTATAGTTATCACACTTTTCCCGTAAAACCCCGGTGTGTTGTTTCCGAGAAAAAGGGGTGGTATATGGGTGCTGTGAATCATTCTTTATAATAAGACACTAGTTTTAAATGGAAAAATGAATGGAAATTATGTTAATATTTTGTGAAGTTCAAATGTGTGTGAAATATTTTACTTTAATGATTTCAGCACTTACCAAGAAGTATTTTCTTTTATTTTTAATTTGAAAGTTGAATAAAATTGAATGCTATAGCAAGGGTGAGGTTAGTTTGGAAGCCACCTTATATTATTTATTTGGTTATATGTATGAGTTTTGTGTATATTTTATTTAGTAATTTTGAATATTTTTATTTTTTCTCTTTTTGGAATTTATTTGCTTTTATTTTTTTGTTCATTGTTTGTACCTATGGTCATTAGGGCTTTGAAATTTTTGAATTGTAGAACATTTTAAAAAAGGTTCTTATTTCCTATTGCAGATACTTGCGCATGCTTTAAGTCCCACTCATTATTTATAATAACTTTGTGGTTTTTTAATAAAAAATGGAAAAATATATTTTAATTTTGCGTGGAATAGTAAGCAACGCAGCTTAATGTAGGAAAAGAGAAATAAATATGGTGAATTGTTATGTTTGTACTGTAGTAAATGTTACGTCACGCACCTGGTAAGACCTACCTGAAACACATGTTTAAGAAAAGAAAATCCACTTGACTTATGCCATAATCTTGCTGAAAATCAATCAAATTGACACTATTACGCATGTTTGTAATTTTCACCACCAGTTTCATAGTAAAATAAAAGTTCCAAGCTGGCACTTTGCCCACAGCATTTGACTTTGAGTATAAATTCATGAACTACCAGCAAGCTAAGAGAGTGAGTAATTTCAAAGTTAAAATTTGTAATAGTAGATTTTGAAACATTTCCGAATAATTATTTAAACGCTTTTCACTCACTGTTCCTGTACAGGTGGCTGTGTGTGTGCGTGCATGTGTGCTTGCATGTGTGTGTTTGTGTGTACGTGCATACATGATGGGATGATTCAAGGTCTTTGTAGATTCTGATTCTCTATTCAATTCCAAAATGTTTGTTTCTATTCTCTATTCTGGACTCAATTTAATTATCATCAAATGTTAAATACATTGCAACATTTTGTATACAATTGTACAATTACACATTTCACACAACTTACAGGGGACTATAATAATGAGAGTGAGAGAAAATAATTTTTCTTATTTGAATTAGCAAATTTAGTACCATTAACTTTTTCATCCAGTACTCTGTGGTAGAAATATATAGTTTTGTCATGTAAAAATGTCCCTGCTACGTAAAACAAATGTGTCAACATAGTGTAATTTCAAGAATACTGCACACTTCCCAAAACAATATAATTCCAAGGTCATGCAGTAAACATTAAGGCAAGTCGTACATATATATTCTTTTGTAATTTTTTCAGTGTGATGTTTTAAACTGTTGATTTGGTTGTGGCTAGCAGCATTTTATAATACCGCTGAATGAAAACAAAAAAAATCAATCACAGTGCACTGGAGGTTAAATACATATATTTGCATGGACAAAAGTCCTAATGATAAAAATGTTACGGTCTTTTACATTGTCTGCAGCATCTTCCATAATTTATGATACTAGGTATTTTATGAAAACAGTCTGCTTAATGTATCTATTTAGATATCTCACTTTCATTTCACGAAATTTTATGCACAACTGTCAATGTAAACAAACATTTTATTTGGTGCTGTGGCCATAGATTTCTGTATACATTCTAGTTTTGAGTGTTCGCTTTGCACCATTGTAAATAGCGCTTGGAGGCGGTTTGTTGTGAAACTACTGTAGCTTATTTCAAAGTGCATATTTTACTGCTTATAGAATCTTTGGAATGGGTTTGTTTACATTTTATCACACAAGAAAAAAACTTATGTATATGTGTTGCATGTAGAACTATGATTTCCGAAATTTAAAAATTGTTTGAAGATGAAGTGTAGAATTTTTTCGTCTAGAGTATTTCTCTATATTGGCGAGACTCTCACGTCTTTAGATTTTTATTTTTATAGTGCCGAAGTAAATTTGTATATATAACATGGGAGAAGAGTTAATTTGTTGTGGAAAAAGCTAATTTTGTAAGATTTCATGAATTTGTCTGTATTTTGTGTTATTTCCCGTTTCATCTTGTATTTTGGTGTTACTTCATTTTATCGTGATTTACCACAAAAGGGTGCCTCTAATTATGCTTGATTAAATACGACTGCAAACGCACAGAAGCTATTGGCATTGTGTTTACAAACACCACCAGGTTTGCAGAATATGCCACCCAGAAAGAAAATTGTACAGAATCTACTTTTGAATGCAAAAATCGGAACACATTGACTCTTCGATTCAGGGAAGAATCTGTGGAATCGATAATCGAATTGCCCCATCACTTATATATATACATATATTTATTTATAGACACACACTCGCACACACTCGTCTGTCTTGTTTTTTTCATTCAGTAATTGTAATAAAATGTACTGTTCAGTAATTAAACTTTTTTTGGGAAGGAAAATAAAAAATTAAAGAATTATTCTTAAAGATTGTGTTTAATCTTAATTATTTTAAATCTGAAATATAATTCAATGTACAGTACACTTTTGATTACCACTGTTGTTCAACCACTCACTAGTTGACTGCCATTTGAATAGCCTATTGGATTTATTTATTTATTTGATATTGTACTGTTTTACCTGTTACGTGTAATAATAAACTGAAACGTGACGGGCTGGATATTAGGAAAATATCTAAGAGCTCCGGGAGATTCTGTCCGAAGAGATAGCCAGTCACTCCTCTGAAGGGGGTTCAGTTCTGACGTGTTACAGGGACTTTGCCGGTGTACAGAATTGGCCGTGTGGCTACTTGGCCGGGCACAAAATCTTGGCTTATCAGTGCAAGTCTGCATTTGGCAGATATGGCAGATGGAAGGTTGCCTAGGCGATGTTTCAACAAGGCAGGAGCTTTCTGTGGTGCAGTCAAATGTGGTGTTGTTGGAGGGATGTGAATTTCCTCTGGTTGGTAGACTGAAGGTGGCAGGAGTACAGTCTGTGTTAAGTGAGTTATTGCTGGTGTAGTTGGCAGTTTAAGCTTCTAGTATTCTATAATGCATTCAGGGTAAGCTACCGGTCCAGAGCATACAGGTGGAGAGAACAGATGGCTGGGCACTGGAACTTCCATGGCTCTTGCAGTCGGCATAGAGCTTGCACCTTTTCTCTGGGCAGAAGGCTAGCTAACTGTTTAACTTCATAGGGTCAATATTCATGCGCTCAGCCCGATGCTGAGAGTGCCTCCTTAACCTTCTCCTTTAGTCCCTCCCTCCTCCCCTTTTTGGCAAAAGGCATCATAATGTTGGAAATTAAACCTATCAAGCTGCTTTGCATGTACAGGTACTCGCTTGGTTGAAATTATGTCCACCGCTAGGGTGTGTGGCCTGGGAACCACGTACAACTTTAGTGGTTATAGGTCCCCAGTAGAGTCTACTCCGAGGAGAAGCAATCACCAAACGCAGTTTGCGGCTTCACAGATAGTGTACCTTGTGGTGGCTCTTCCGTTCCCCACAATCCAGGATTTTCGGAAAGGGATGGCCGGTGCTAGTGTGTGCTCTGTGAACCAAAATACATATGTTGAACGTTAAGTAAACTTCCTGTGAATACCTCAAGTACATGGCAAGAGTAACTACAAGGTGCTACGTCTATAGGGAGTGGACTCAAGTGAAAGGTCACACACTTTTTATTTTCAGAAAATTAAAAACATGGTGATAGCGCTCTAGCTCCGAGTCAGCACCACGACCATCAACCCTGGAAAGTTATCTTTAGGTTGGCCAGCAGAGGCGTCCAACTCAAAAAGGGATGTGTAGAAATGACTGGTTAACTTTTTGCATTGTTATGCACCTGTTATAGAAACGATGCCATGGTATCACTGGCACTTCACTTTGGCAACTAAGCATGAGAGTGACAGGATGGTAGTCTTTACAAAGACTGGGATAGAATCAACTGCAATCACGAGTGAAGGCAGGAGGTGTAGGTAGGTTTGTGGGGTACGTAGCAGATATCTCCTAACTGATGTAATCCTAACCTACCGCAAGCTCTGCTGATGTGTACCGTTTGCAAAGGGGTGTGTTCCAAGCAACGCATGCTGGAACGATGGTAAAAGTAACAAAATAGCGTGGACCTAACCAATGTGTGCTAGGCGCAATGATGATTAAGCTAATCTTAAGGCAGGGATCAATTCCGAACAAGGAGTGCTGTGAGAGACTTGACAATTTAATTGGATCTGAGCAGCACATTCTGGTAACAAAAACTGGCGGCAAACTGATTGCTTCTCGATCGACGTGTGCTGGGAAGGAAGCTGGGTGTAAGCTAAGCTTAAATGCAGGCTGGTCAGTTCCGAGCAACGAGTGCTGGAAAAGAAGACTGACCCAGAGATGTGGGCTGTCTCACCTTTTATACTGATCATGGGCCGGTGCCCATCACTGATTGGCTGATACACTAGGGTGAGGGGTCATCACTAAGCGGGGGAAGCGAATGCATGACTTGCCTTTGTGGTTTCACCGGCCGGCTGGAGGGGGATGCAAAAACAAAAGACAAGCAATATTACTACTGGTACAATCTAGCAGGGAGTAAATGAACTCGCTTGTCCTAGCATAGTACGGTGGACTGGGGAATAATAAAAGCTTCAAAATCCATGCAAAATATGTGAGGGATGGAGCTGATGTTGTTAAAACTAATATCTCAAGAAGTGTCGTTCGTCAAAACCCTACTATACTATCACTCAAAAAAGTTGCCACACACTTGTAATATGTTGTACCATTTCCTTGCTCATTGCCGCCTAATGTTTTTCTTGTACTACACCTACATATCTGTATCAAATAATCCATTTCACATATATCTATTCCTACAAATACCACAGTAAATTAGTCACAAAGTGTTTATCAGAACACCCCATGCTGTCACATTTTATTCATCCAATGCACATGTTATATCACGGGTGCTAGTAGAATAGTTTTCCCCTGCACTCTGACTGCCTCTTCGAAACGTGGGGTTTGAGTATTCCTCTGTTGACCTGGTCCCCCTCGCCTCAAAAACGTGCCCCTTTCTCGTAATTGCTGTGTGGCGTTTACGAACATATGATTGTTAGGCTTACATCATGCAGGATATCATTGGCTTTATGAACGTGCAGTTTCACTTCTGTTTCCTCTCACTTCTCCTTACACCAGCATCATGTCTATCATCTCCGAATCAGTGTACAATTACATGTTCTTCTCTTGCAGTAGTGAAGCTACGAAATGACACGCAGTGAATAATAGACTGCTCTGGCATTGGGGGAGGGCAGCAAAAATTGTAGGGGAAGGTGGGAAGGGGAGGAAACTATTATGACACTGAAGCCAGATTCAGGTAAACAAATCATTGACTGTAGTACAAAGTTAATATTTTCCTATGGGATATCTGTGTTTTCATCACTACCCACACTTATGCACATGTTGTTACAGTATCTGCAGTACAGCCAGAGTAGTCAGTTGCACTTAAATGTTTATCCTTTTTTTTCTACTACTTTACTTTATAGTGTGGCACCAAACACAACTAAACAGCAGTGTAGTGCATTTACTAATAGTAATTCTAGTTTGCTACATGTTTGTTCTTGGTGACAATTATTAGGTGTGTGACGCTGTGTTACAGCCAGCATGTGTTTACCTCTGCGTGTAGGCATGTTGCCTACCCACCAGGCCATAGTATTACTACAACTGAAACCTATATGTGCATTTTAAACGAAAATGGTGAGTCCTAGAGAGCTGCATCAACAGGTCCTTGGCTAATTACAATGTACTGTTTAATACTTTGGCATCAAACATCAAGTTTACTTATAGGTAACAGAGTTATATACAGTAGCAGGGTGCAAACTGCTATTTTTTACATAAGGGGGTGGGGGTACGGTATACCATAACTTAATTTTATTGAAGATATTGATTAAAAAAAAATTTTTACCATGTAATATGCTTTTCGGACTCCACCTTGAAGGACATCTGCAGCACTTATTATTTGAGATGGACCGTGGGTATCATACATCAAATTTCCTCTTTTCATATAAATGATCCCCTGGCATAATTTGGTCACAAGTTTCCGAAACATGCGTCCGCATGTGTGCGTGTGCATGAGCGGGTGGGGGAGTGTGCATGCACAACTGGAGGTGTGCATGTGTGTGTGCATGTGCGCATGTGTAGTCATCTGGTATGACATTCCCTTCCATTTAACCAAATGCTGGATACAGTCTTCATACTTACGAAAATACCCTGTACTTTCTTGCAATGCAAAGGCATGCTCAGTGTGTAAATTGTGGTCATGTTGCACACAAACTGGACTGATGGGGTAACTTACTGCTGTATTTGCTACTTGTCTTTTATCCTTCAGACATACAGTAAATGAATCTGTCCACGACAAACATTCTGTACTCTTGAATAACAGTATTTAGCAAGACGTGAACATAGTTTGAATTTATATGTTTCATTTGTACTGGATTGACACTCCAGCCAATATGAAATATACTAATAGTACAGACGACTCCGCCTGAGTTATAAGAGCTTTTAAGTGACTAGGGGCATGCAGAATATAAAATACGGGAGTTTCCTTAAACGTCTTCATATAGAACTTGTAACTCACAAGTGAACAACACTTTACAATATATTCTTATGTCTAAATGGGAGAGCAATTACGTTTTACTATTAATTACTATTCTAGCCACTCTGTCAGATATCTAACTAAAGTCCTTTGATGTATTGTTGGAACTAGTTCATCTTATGTAGTTGCCGAAGGCTGCGTCCCCTCGACGTATCTGCAGCGGCAGTTCCGGCACACTCCTCTCGTGGCCCTTCTTAGGCGGTCGGCCGCTGGCTGACGTCCGGACGGCGCCTCACGCATCTGGTTGGCGTCTGGCCCTGCGACGAGCCTCGCTCTGGCCTATATTGCCACTTTGTTTAGTGTCTCGTCATACTGTTTGTTCTCTACTGCTTGTCGCAATCCCTGGCATCCTGCTTCCTCGCTTTATGTGATGTTGGGTTCACGTGTGAGCTTTTATTAAGGGCTCGCTCAGACTGCTCCATACTGTTGGCAGGTCGTGCGTACACATTACAATTAATGACGTGTTTGAGAATGGTGACTGATACTTCCTCACTATTACTCGTAGCACAGACTCATTACAAAACATTTGTGTCTTTGGTGTGTGACGATTCTATCGGTACAATATATTTTTGCTATTTTAGTCACTTTTTTCGCCTGGGTTGGCAATGCTTGTCAATATAGGTAGAGTGATGTTTGCTAATTTTTGCGGTTGTAGTTTACCATTTCTCATATTGCTTATTTTAGGCTGGCCTATACCCATATTTATTTTTATGCGTTTATCTGTTCGTAATGTTTTAAAATGATTATTTCCGTTGTTCTAGATAAATAGGTATTAATATTTCATATTTAGTATTTATATCTACGTCTATATGTAAAAGTCGCTTCAAGAGTGCGCCTTCTGCACGGTGCTGACGTGTAGGCCGCGGGTGACGTGTAGGCCGCAGGGTGCGAGGGGGCGGATGGTGTACTAGGCAGTCGGCGATCAGCTGTTTAGTGATGCAGTCACGAGAGGCGAGTCCCGGCAGTCAGTCATGGTGCGCAAGCTATAGTGCACAAATTAATTGCCGGTATGAACGGAACAGTTGACCCATGAGGGCATAACGGCTGTGTGGTGAGTGAACCGTATGTCATCTGGAATGTGTGAAAATCATGTACATTTATGAATGACTTGCACACAAGTACGAACATGGTTGAAAACCTGTGTGTTTTGCACGCCTTGGTTGTGACGAAAGATTTTTGAAATGATGTCAGCTTGTTCACGTAACTCTTATTGCTGTAAAGTCAATGTGCCCTTTGATCAGTGTATATTGCAATTTTTCCTGCAGTGCAAAGTACTGCCTACTTAAATTGTGCCGCCACCCATCAGCGATTAACTTTGTAACTGCGACTGTAAACATTATGTAATTCGCTACAGATGTGTGCGTGAAGAAGGCGCGTAATTTTTCTGAGTACGGGGAAATGACTTCATGCACCAGTGCGGTCAGGTGATGAGAAAACGACACAGTGATTCTACGTCACATTGGACGCCGAGCACCACTGCTGTGTTTCGGGGGGCCCTTTTCGATGACGCCACTGCGCCCTACACTTGGAGGCACGTCATTGTGCCTGGCATTCCTGTTGGGGGCTCTTCGCTGAATGCACGCTGTTTTGTGTGTTGATATATCTGCAGGTATGAGGCTACATCTTGAATTTTTGCACCCAAAAGTTTTTGTGGGTGATTGTGTCAGCAAATTTTAATGGTTTCAAATACGAATGTCCAAGCCAGTGCAAAGCGCGCTCAAAGGGAAATTTTGAGACGTACATTCGGGTAGTAAAATTTGGAGCCATCAAATTGTGTTTTATAATAATATTCATTAGAGCTGGTGTTACAAGTGAAATTAGAGGCCCAGAATTTTTTGTTGTAAATAATTTGCATGTGTGTGCCATAAAGATGAAAGTCATGTGTAACCTAAGTACATTCAGTTTCATAAGTAAATAGTAATGAAATGTAATACTGATGAACTTAGTGACAGTAGTGTTGGATCCCAATATTATTTTTGTTTGGAAATTGGGAGACTCTGCGACAATAAGAATCCTGTTAAAATAATATAGTGTTTAAAGTAAATTATGGTTTGCTTTGAAGCTAACACATAAACGTTGTTTAAGACGAGGTTGCTTTTTGCCCCACGGGCTGGTGTAGGAATGTATGATTTAGTTAGAAGAGTGAGGTACATTTGAGTCTCCTGTACCCTGATGGGGTAGAGGGTGTCTCAGGTGTTTTCGTGTTCCATTTCCCGCGGTGTCTCTAACGACTGTGAACTAGCATCTTCCATGTTCATACCTTCGCTTCTAACGTCGTGGACTAACCTTATGTTTCCCAAAGAAATTACTACATTATTCATTTTTTCTTCTATCAGTTTTACTCATTCAGTAATTTGGCTCGTATATGACGCAGTCTTACCTATTTCCATCTGAACTGCTTCAACTCGTGTAAACCTTTGTTCCATGTGCCAATCGGAATTGTCTAAATGAGCTTTTACTGGGTCTCTAAGCTCGTCGTGATGCATATTGTCAGTTGTGTGTTTTTCCAAAGCTGTTATCCGACTTTCAAAAATGCTATTCTTGCAAGCATATTTGGGATATTATCGTTTCTAACTTATTCCGATTAGATTCAATCTGCTCCTTCAATGCTGATGCAGTGTTTTCCAACTTTCGCTTTACACTCTCAACCTGTTCATGAATTTGTTTTAGTTGAACAGTTACATTTCAATTTAAGGTGTTACACTGCAAACTAAAATGCCCCTGCAGCACATTTTGTTGTTGCTGAAACCATATGTCCATGTGCGAGTTGCTCCTGAAGTGAATTTCGTTGCTTGCGCTGCTCTTGAACATGCTGCTGCAACCTTTTGTCAGTTTGCTTCTGCCCATGCGTGAGTTGCTTCTGCCCACCCGTGAGTTGCTACTGAAACCTTATGTCCATTCACTTTAACATTGCGGTGATTTGCAACAAGAACACATTCTGGTCATCAGTATGTTGTACGTAAAGGTTATATTCTGTGTAGTTGACTGCTCTGCCATTACAACTGTATTCATGTCACGAATGTTATATACTTCCTCACTGGCAGTATCCTTTACGACCTCAATATATTCCTCCATTATAGGTTATGTTATGTGTTAAGTTTATGATGATCAATTTCTGGCATATTCCTTACATTATACCGTGTTTGACTTACTCTTCTTGTATTGTTTTCTTTACTCTAGGCATTATACACTTATTCTATGCCCTGTAAACTTCATAAACCACTATGTTGATGGTGCCACAGTTTATTCTAACATGGAGGAGCATGCAAAATTTTTTCATTATTTATGGAGGGTTTCAAAATTGGGTTTATTAAAATTACTCCGCAGGTAGCGAAAATTCTGTAACGTTACATTACAGAATATTGTAAATTCAGAATATCCGAACTAGTGTATACATATAATATATGTATAATATTGAGACACCTTCATTTACCTTTGTACAAGGAAATTAATCATGCAACAGATTCTGCTGCTCCTAGAAGGATGACTGCAACTGAACATTTTTAAAGATCACAACATATACATTTTCCTTGCAAACTACCACAAATTCAATCATTATCAAATCACAAGTCAAATGATTTAACCATTTTTAATAAAAGAGAAATTCACTCATATCATGATCCTTGGTAATTGACAGTGGAATGTTACTACATAGAATACTCAAATGCAGTGTCCTCTTTATTGGAACTAGTTTAGTAGCAGTAAAATAGCAAAGCTACATGAAAATCAAATAGATAATTCATATCAAGATTATAATTCATGAAATATTAAATATACATATTTTATTCAATCAGCAAACAAATTATAGGCTATTCACTAAGCAAATACAATAATTTTCTTTAACGAAAACATATTAACAGAAAACAAAATTATGGTAGTATTTTGCGCCAATCAAATTAAAAGATTGACACTAGTAGTGTGACCATTATGTCCATAATTAATATGGTTTGGACCAAATATTAATACAAGTACTCTGCTCAGATAAGTGTCAGTAAAGCATTTTTAAGTCATTTAAATATTTAGGTACTTTGAAAATTATTTAAATAAAAAATAGTTATATAACGAGAAAAAGAGTTATCATGAACATTTATGAACTTAGCTATGATAGAACATATTTTTTGTAATAGTAGTATAGTCTAGACTCCATCATAATCATTTTTGTCGTCCCCGAATACACCAGGAACCGGGTGGAGATCACAAGCGTCCTGTTAAGATCTGGAAGACCAGTTGGTAGCATCAAACTCCTGCTAAGTCTGCAGAAAAAGTAATAAATTTAATTGCACCTAAATTATGACTAATATTACTAGTAAAATTTTCAACGTGATAATGGAAATATAATTTTTAGTCTAGGCTCACTCCAAGATCCCGAACATACTCTACTCTTTTAATTACAAGATTATTAACAGAATATTTATATACAACAGGATTTGTTTTTATAGTAAAAAAAAATGCACATGGTTATGTTTAAATTTAGTGACATTGCATTTTCGGTACACCAATTAATGATAGCAAAAATGTAATCTTGTAATTGTACACAATCATTTGTATCTTTAATATTTTTGTAAATCTTCAAATCGTCTGCATAAAGAAGACCTCATGAATGAACTATGATACTTACAATACCATTTTTGAAAATATAAAACTACAATGATGATAGCATACTGCCTTGTGGAACACCAGAAGAAACATTATAAGGAGAAGAAAGAGAATATTATATTTTTACAACAAATTTTCTGCCAGAGAAATAATTGAAAACCAATTAACATACAGGTTATCTAAACCTATGGCTTGTAATTTTTTCCAATATAACCAAGTGTTGACGAGTATCAAAAGATTTTTGTTAGTCAGAATATATAGCGTCTGTTTGGTTTCTAGTTATTACATCTCCATATAAATCATTAACAAAATTGAAAAGATTAGTGATTGTAGCTTTACCTATTTGAAATCCATGTTGGCTATCTGTTATTAAGTTTTTTGTATAAAAATTTTAATGTCTATGAATTACTTGACCAAATATCTTAGAAAAAACTATATTAAATATATGTATATGTGTATAATTATTCACATCATATTTGTTCCCTTTCTTATATTGAGGTTAGTCATTTTAACATCACGATCTTTGTGAAATACAAGGTATTTATCAGATAAATAAAGTGAATCTTAACTATTTCTTTTGAACCATGTTTCTGTTAAATAAATAATTGGATAATCTACACTGTTGATATTAATAAACTTTAACGATTTTGTTTGGAGACCCTTTACATTTTGATAATATAGACTAAATTCAACCTTCCTAGGAGACATTCATACTTAATAAAAACACCTCCGTTTGCTTCGTCATAACCTAGGTTGATTCTATATCAACTCCTCCAACCATCTCATTAATGTTATTTATAACAACAGAAGGCTGTTGATCATTAGTAGACTTTAATGTGCTAGTTACACCAAACAGTTGTTCATTCTGTAGCTGGCCATAAAAAGGGCCAATTAAGCAACCAGCTTGTCAAAACACTGTATTAATAATATGCTCAAAGTCAGATTCTACCACTGAAACTTTAAAGAATGAATATGAGTCAGATCTGGTTTTGAGCTTCGCAACTTTCAGATTAGAGACTTTTAGTTCTTGATTAGTATATGACACAATATCTTTGTCCTGTATGTCAGAGGAAGAACGAGACACAAAAATTGCCTTCATATATGGCTTCACTGTTTCAGGAATTATTTTTATGTTTACATTATTCATCATGCCTAGTTGGACTGGTTTCCACACTACAGCTGGCCTTGGAGCTGGTGACCCACTTATAGTCGAGGTCTTTGTTCAGACCTCTACAATCCCATCCTCATCAGTAGCCAGTTGTACCGATGATTCTGCTGATCTAAGGCTTTACCATTCGTGTGAATTGGCAGCATCGCTTTTCCATACGGTACCTTGTTTTGTGTATTAACTTCAGAACTGGTAGCAGATTCAAGACCTTTTACAGTAATTTCACTATACTTTTTTTTTTTGGCGAGGATGAGAAACACTGGCAACGGAACACAACGAGCACATGGTTTTTTTTCTTTTGAGCCTTGTAGACTTTCCAACATGGCCCGAAGCAGTGAGTTATCTTCTTTTAGATCTCTCACCTCCTTAGTTAGTTCATTAATTTTGCTGCAAAGCACCTCAAACAAAGATTTTATACTGGAATCCATATTTTCCGTTATTTTTACTGATGTGTCTTCTTGATCTACAACCTCGCTGTCTACAAGTGTAACTTTCATAGATTTTTTGGTCCAGCAATAGTATTTATTTTCTGTACAGCGTTATTTGCCTTACTATTACATGTAGGTGAGAAACTAAACATTTTTGATGCATCACTGCATTTCAAACAAATATAGTCCTCACTCTCGCTTGGCGTAGCCACACACTGAGAATGTAGATGAGTGCCACAGGTTCCCGCACACTTTACTAACTTCTGTTTGCCATAGAACTGTTTACAGCATATAGATCATAAGTCCACACTTGAGTGCATATAAGAGCCCCTAAAATTCAAAATTTCAGAAGTTTCCGACACTTTAAGCACTTACAAACAAAAGTCTAGCAAGGCCAGAAGTGAAATACATCCTCCTCCTCCTATGAGCACCGACTGCATATTGAGCGCCGATCGCATTACGTAAAGCCATGCAGTTAGCTAAATATTTTCACACATTGTTGTAAATATTGTTTTCAATACCAGCTTGTTTCACATATTATAGTTGGCACTGTTATTTACCCTTCATATGGTAGAGTAATACCTGTACTTAACAAAAGTAACGTGCAAAATAGCTGACACTGTTCTTTTGTAACGGAATGCCACCACAAAGCCTTAAAAAAACAATATTCATGCAACTTGTTAGCCTTTCCAGATATGTAACATTTGAATTAATGGTTATGTTACACAAACTGTGGTGTTCGTGCATTCAAATAATATTAATAATAATAATAATAATGTTTCTGTTGAAATTTAACCTTTGGTTATATTTTTATTTTAAAAATTGTGTTCTACTTATTGATGGGTTAGAATGAACACCTGGCTATCTCACATTTTTTGGCAAAAATAACTTTTTGATTCTGTTGGTTGGAAACCTTGTATCTCACATTTTACAGTTCACCAAATTAAGAAAGGTGCATTCCCTTTATTCATCAGGAGCACTGTAAAATAATATATGACTTGCAACCAACAGTATCAAAAACCCATTTCTCCCAAAAATGTAAGATACTAGGTTTTCATTCTAAGTCATTGTTGTACAGATGAATGACTGGAGAAGAGTAATTTTAGATCAGAAATATTTACACAATCTGATCAACAGTATCTCGACACCCATGCGAAACTATACTATCAGTGGCCCTCAGATAAACTGCCCATTCTCCAACCCCACCGTTGGCTTTATTATAGCTCTAATCCGGGTGTTGGAAAATCTCTGGACTGTAGCGAGTATGGATCCTTGGGGTCTGGCATGAAGTCATCTTTCCAGTTCACTCCAGAGGTGTTTGATGTGATTGAGCTCAGGGTTCTTAAATAGCCAATTCATTTCTGAATCCCTATTGTCCACAAACCACTCATGAAAATATTAAGCTTTATTGCAGGGAGCATTGTCGTGCTGACACTTGCTCCACAAACTGGTCTTTTACTCCAGAAAAAAACACAGTTGGTTAAAATGTCCTTATAACCTTCATCCCGTATCGTGTCCCATAATATTATATGAGGATCAAATCCCTTCCATGAAATACACCACCACGCTGTCACCTCACCTCCACTGAATTTTGCAGTGGGCAGCATGGGTAATCTAATGGTGTTTTTGTCCACCAATTAATTGTTTTACACATAATTTCCACACCATTTGAATACATACACATTTACTCGAAAAATCAGACCTTGAAACCAAACCATTTCTCCCCCCCCCCTCCCAATACACTTTCTTTGTCCTATCAATAGTTACTTTTCCCAGGAGTCCCATGACACAGAAAATATGCTATTCTAGCATCGTACCTCAACATACAACATATCAGTGAACTACTAGCACGAGTCAAGCTGGTTATAACAACAGTAGGCTAGATGCCGGGACAGTTAAATCTGGTCAAATATGACCGTGTTCCCTCCACCTTAAGCTCGTGATAATAAACAAAGTATTTACAGATTATTTGTATATACAGTAAGTATCAAATAAAATCTGTGCGTTTTGGTTACCAAATGTGATAATTTATCATTTAAGATATTTATTTGGTTTCATGAAAGCTAATGGAGTTTTCTGGAAGGAAAATATAAAATAACTTTTTGTAAAAATTTATCAGATAACAATTTAGTATTAAAATTCATTAAATAATAATTTATAATATCCATATAATTCTAAAGGTGCTAAAGTAACTATTAGTAAAGATTATGCTGATAGAGAATTTAACTTATTATTTAATATGAAAGTAATACTGCTACTAGTGAAAAGGACAAATTATATAAACATATTAAAAGTTTTAATGTGTCCATGTAGGAAAACCATTAAAGATAAAACTAATATAAAAATAAGTGTTGATTTTATTAAAGCTATTGAAGTTTGAACAATTTGTGGTATTGTTCTGATTAGTCAAAGAAATATTGTATACAATTATTTGAAAGAAAGACTTGCTGAAGAAGTATAAATGTTTTGTGAATTTGATAGTTTTTTTTTTTTTTTTTTTTTTTTTTTCATTTATCATAGTTCGATATTTATATTCATATAAATTTATCATCATTTGATATTTATATTAATTTAAATTTATCTTCATTATATATTTATATTTATATAATATTGTATCAGTTTTGTTTAATACAGGTTAAATCAAGCTACAGGAAATGTTATAATTTTTCATTAGTATTAATACAGTTTCAGTGTAGTTTTAATATCCATTTTTATGTTGTGCATACATTAATAAACAATTTTGTAAATTTTATTAATTAAAATAAGTGAAAAAGTTATAAATTTGAATTCAGATAAGCAAATAAAATGTTTGTAGCTTTAAATATTTTATACTGTGTGTGTGTGTGTGTGTCTATATATATATATATATATATATATATATATATATATATATATATATATATATATATATATATATATATATATATATATAATTGTTATGATTTTTTAGTGTTTTCTCACAAGTGCACTTTAATGGCCTGTTTTGGTAGTCTATCATAGAATCAGAATTTTATATCTACTGTTAATAACTGATGTGTTACCTCAGTAAAAAATTGTTTTCAATTTGAAATTGTCCAAAGTAAATTTTAACTAACAATTTTGGGCTCCTAAGAAATATGATCGGTGGCGTACTTGCCAATAACAGTTTGAGATTAGGATCAAATAAATATCAAAATTTGACTCACCAGTATTTTAGAATGGGACTTGTTCAATGCAAAATGTTTTTATCCACGTTTATATTATTTTACCAAGCATAGTATATGTTGTACGAATTACATCTCTCGCTATATCTTTGTGGGTGTTTGTTACAGTATTCACGTAGTTTGTCCCGAACACCTTCCCCTTTCAAGAAGAGCGAGTATGATTCTGAAATTATTGAAGAGAAGAAAAACTACACAAGGTAATACATTGTCCAGTTTTACTTTAATAATGGAAAGACTTAATTGTTTTGCTTACTAACAAAGTAGTATTTTAATATTTACAATTAGAAAGGAAACTAACATATGTTGATTTACATCTTGTCACCATTTTATCTTTTGTTATTACGATAGGTATTTAGAGAAAATTAAGGTTGGCATAATTTTATTTCACAATTTTTATTTGTACTCTCATTTGCCTTGGAAATATCATCGGTGTTTACTATCATGCTGCTTTGACTCTTTCTCTGTAGTTGTTCTTTTATCTCTAGTTCTGTAAGGGTATTGTTATGATACGGCCCCGGTACATATGGTAATACAGTATTAAGTAGTCAATATGCTCCTTGCTCTTCGGTGCCAAGGGGCTCAACAAGCATAGTCAGCGCCAGGAAGCAGTTGTGAGTCATGTGTAACTGACCATGCCAAGGCAGCTGCAGCATGTGTGAGAGTCTGATGGCTGACCGGCCGGCTACGATTGCCAACTGATTGGCAAGGGATTGATTCCAAAATTGGCTTATTTAAGCATGACAGCATGCCAGGATTGAAGAATCTCTCTTTCGTTCATGGAAGGGAAGGAATGTTCACTTGTAGCTCCTTGGTCAAACTGGTGGTAGCAGACAGTCATAACGCTCGTGAATGTTCATCCATAAGTTGTAAGGATAGTGTTGTAGATGTTCCCCAGATCTTGGGGGGAAGGGAATGTGTACCATGGTGTAGTGGCCAAGGATGTCAGTTTAATAAACACGCTAGTTCACCACACACCTACTGTAATAGTTATTCCTAGCATAAGGATCCCTTCCTCAAAGCATGCTTGAATGCTACCGGTCGTCACTCGTAGTTAGGCAGTTACTTCTCCAAGTCTGTCTTCAGCAGGCCAGCAGGAAAGAAGAGACGGGGGGGTTTGAGACAAGCATATCAAGAGGAGCAGAGGTAGTGTGTGCAAGTGAGGCAGCTGCTTGTATAACAGTGGGGGCAAGCCAGCTTCTACCCAGCAACCTTGTTTGGGTGATGACTTTGTGAGGGTGGATTACTCTGGGGTAAGACCATAGAGTTCCCTCCAAGAGGCCTCTCCCGTGGAAATAGAGTGCCAGAATGCCTTGATCTTGATTGAATGCCCACTGGGATCAGTCCCGAAAGATACAGACCATAATGAACAACCACAGACCCACCCCTTTGTTGACCTGATTCGGTGAATGACCAACAGGGCAGAGGAGTTGGTTAACATTATTTGGCGCCCAATGTCAGGTGTGTGAATAAGTGGAGGTGTTTGGGATCCACCTAGATATCATAGGTAGACTTCTGGGAGTCATTGCTGCTCAGTGATTAAAATTGGATTTTCCTTTTTCGTACGTGTTCCTTACCTAGGACAGGATGAGGTGAGTAATTGAGGAAGAGGATTGGATCTCCTTGATGGATAGACCCGAAGACAGAGTATCAATGAGATGAGATACGACCTGTAATGTCACAATTTGCACAACCGAAGGACAAGCCTCATTGATAAATTGTACAAAATGTGGGGTGCGTTTTCAGTATGCCTGGGATGGCGAGAAGACTTTGATATGGTACCGGGCATGTATTATCTATGTATGTGGGACAGGACATTACAGAATTAAGCCCAAGAACTGTGACCACGAATTCCACCATGAATGTTTAAGGTGGATAAAACAGGGTGGTCATGCTTCGGGAAAACCAGGAAAAGTCAGGAAATTTCCCAAAATTAGGGGGAATTTTTGAGGCAGTGATAGTTTAATTTTGTGTATGCATCATTATTTTTTTACTTTAGCTTATTAGTAATATCTTATCCAGAATTCGTAATGATGAAATTATTTGGTTTCTGATGATGTTGGATCGGCATTGCATTTAAAAACATTTTCCAGAGCGTATAGTGATATATCAATAGAACTTCAGTTGATATGTAGAAACACCTGTTGAAACATTGATCAATCAATTCCACTTTTGTTAGGCACATTCTTTGTCAAATCTCTTTGCATAAGGTAAAACAGTTTTTAAAACTTCAATGTTCTTTGTTTTAATGATGGTTAACTAACATAATTTTTATTTTACTTAAAATACAATTTATTTTGCTACAAAAATGATGCAGTAATGCTAACCAGCACGCTTTTTTTTCTGTGATTCCATACTGGAAAGTGTCAGAATTTAGTCAGAGCTGTAGGGGAATTTTGTTGTTTTATGTTGACAACTTTGTTCAGTGCACCACCAAGTGCTTGTTGGGAATTATTACGATATGAAAACTATAGTGCATTATGGTTTTGTTGGTTATTTTAGTCTGAAAATTTATATTGAAATGTCAGTAAGCAAAATAGTTTATATAATTATCACATTAAGTGCGTACGTTTGACTGTAATGATGTAGGCTTTTTTGTGTTAACTTGTGTATACTACTTAAAATGGCAGATGAAGCATATTAAACTGTTTTTTTTAGCTGGCATTTGTGGTGTTGTATGTTTGTGCATTCTATAAAAACTTTTGCTAAGTAAAATAAGAATATTAATTTCAAATGGTCATATGATGCTTGTGTACATTGATAGATTATTAATGCTCATTTTACCTCTCAGTGTTTTGGTGACACATGTTCAAGAATTTTAACCCTTCAGCTGCAGACGTACTTCTGTTAATGTTAGTGATCTAACAACACAGGTGGTATAAACCCACTGGAAGAATATAGTTTGTGATAGTCACCATTATTAGCTGCTTAGAAGTGATAATTTTGTGCAAATAATGTCTTGTTCAAAAAGTAAGAAAACTGTGTTCATTGAAAGGTGGTTGCTGGATAGCAATTTCTCTGTGTGGTTACTTTGGGCAAGTGATCATTATTCTGCATATTGTGTATTTGCAGAATATTTTTTTTGCTTAGTAACATGGGTAGAAGGGCAATCTGTAGCCACATGATGGGGAAAAACACACACAAGCTATGAGTAATAGTGCCAAATCAGTTTGTTTAAGAGCAATTTTTAAGACCAGTGCTCTGCCACTAAAATTCCGCAGCTTCAAGATTTGGTAGGTCCATCTTCATAAGCAGAAAGTAAAACAAATGTAAGTTCAGATATGCCAGTATCGAACACCCCCACTGAAAGTGATGGCCAGCCTTTATCAATAAGAAAATTTATCCTCCAGGAGTTTGTGTTGAATGAGAATGTGATGAAATATGAAATTATTTGGTGCTTTCATACTGTCATGCAACCCCAGTCTATCCGTGGAGGTGCATCGAGTGTACCACTATTTCAGTTATGTTTCCATATTCTGAAATAGCTTCAAAAATATAGATGCAGCTGCAACTTGTCAAGCTGTGCAGTATCTGCAAGTACTTCGTTTTGGGTTTTCATGAATAATTGAATAATACATATTTCACAAAAAGGATAAATCAATATCAGTATTAGATTTTGCCATAGATGAGGAATTGAAGTCACTCCAAAACTAAGGTAAGTCTGAACTATGGACAGGCCTATCTCAAATAGCCTTTGAAAATGGTCAGGGAAAAATCATTATTTTTGCCTGGAAAACCTGGAAAAGTAAGGGAATTTCGAAAGTGAAATTGAGTGGTCACCCTGACAAAAAAACAATGGGGTATGGTAGTTCTGTCTTATACCTGCACGTAATGTCTGAATAGAAACACTCACAATTCAGTTCTTTCAATGTTGCCAGGGAAACACCTATGCAGTGAGGGTCCCGAAAGGAATTGCTGCTTTATTACCAGAATTTGTATGCAAAAAAATTGAAGACCTTGCTCAGTTTATCTACCATTCCGATGAAATCATGCGGTATGCAGAGGTGCCAGATTACCCACTGCATTGACATTGTTTGCTGTCAGTTGCAGAGCAAAGCCGAAAAATAATGCGAACTGTTTGGGGAGTTCATAAAAACATGGACAGAACTCTGCGACTGTATGACATTCCAGTGATGGTGAAATAGCTTTACGGGTGAAGGGAAGAGAGTGGATATTTTATCTGCAAGAAGGTACAGTTACACCGAAGTGTGCACTTTACTGGGAATATATATTCAAATATCCTGCTTATAGTAGAACTAATACAGGGGAACATCAGGGTTCCTACAGGAACTTGAGCCTCAGGATATAGAAGAACTTGGGAGGCAGTCCTGATGTGTAAAATGGGATCAGAAACCAGAACCACCACGTGCCACTAATGGACAGGACATAAGCAAAACTCGCCAACAAAACCCCACCAAGGGGGTTCCTGAAGTCAAAAATGCCCTTAATACCCTGAACGTTTTGGGATCCCAGGACATACTACAATGAACTCCTGTGGGTGAACATATTGGTGGAGAAGCACGAGCAAAGAGACTCTGCCACCTGTGCGAATTTGATCAAACATGAAGGTGCTCACTAAAAGTGAACAGGGCAAGATGCATCCAGCAAAAGTGAGAGTTGAACTCGCATAGACATGGACCTATCTACCCATAACAGGAAAAGTAACATTACCTGCAACACTGAACATTGGGGAAACAGAGTTGACAAACTTTTTAGTCGCTAAAGACCTAGTGCAAGTAGTGATCCTAGGCCATTCTTTGATCTGTAAACAAGAAATTGTTCTCAAATTTAAGGGTAAATGTGACTACATGGGAGAGAAACAGAAAGTGACTATGACTTAAGTATCCAGGGGAGAGGTATCAAACGCCATCAAGCCACGTCGGTAAATATTATAATGCATCTGGTCAATGAGTAAGGTGAAGAATGGTGCGAAGCATGGGGAAAGTCAGTGAAGGTCTTTAGGGAATTGGAACCAATTACCAGACACCTTATTAGGAATACAGGAAGCTGGCATAAATCCGGGTGATAGATATGGATGGGCCATAGCAGCAGCACTGCAGGACTGCAGAGATATTCACCAGTACAGCCCAGTGCCAAGCAAATGCCACTGGATGACTAGCAGTTCTGGCCCTATCCAATGATACAGGGCATTAAATTAATTTTCTATCTTCCAAATACCAATGTCTAAAAATAACTGGTTTTGCGAAGTTCCAAGCAGCCTTGGTTTAGATGAGCTTCGTATACACCAAAGTTTTCCTTTTGTTACTGACCATGTGCCATTGAGAGAATGTGTTGTGGAATGTTACTTATCCACTCTGAATTTGATTAATCTGTTTCTCAACATCTGTGGTTCACGGGCAGGCACCCAAGACATGGAACCGATAAAACCATCCAGTGTGGAACGTTGTTCAGAGCTAAAATGTTTTAAGAGGTACGGCAGAAACTTTTCACAAAAATAAAGTGTGTCTGCCAATGTCAATGACATATTAATTTTCGATGCAGGCGAAGTGGTGGACAAAGACTTTGTTTTGTTTTATTCTGCACCACACTAATACAATGTAAAATTCTGATTCTGAGCGTGTGAATCCGCGGTTAACAACTGCCAATAAAATTACAGTTTTTTTCCCATTGTTCCGACTTGCAGGTTGTAGCCCTGAAATGTTGAGAGTTTTGTCAGTTTTCATTAAGGCCTCAAAAGTAGTTGAATTTCTTTGGCTGAAACTTCTGCGAATTTGTGGATGTACCTATTGGTATTTTATATTTATTTGTACCCCTTCCCTGGTCAAAACTATTTAAGTATTATTCTACACCATTTAATTACTTGATCTTGATAATCGCGCTATATTTTTGCATACATATAGATTATGGTGTAGGTTTAGACAGTGTATAATATTACATTGTAAGCATTTTTATTTCAAATGTATGCAGTACTCTTTCATGTCTGCTGTAAACTACAGATCGGCAAACTTTTGAAGGCATGGATTTGATATTAATCCGAACATATGTATTTTACTTCAAAGTATTTTTGCACTATAAAAACAATGTAGGGTATTAATTATAATCCATGATGGAACTTGAAAATTTGCGTAGTTGCAGTAATTCTGTGTTTGTGTCTTTGTAACTTTGTCATAAAAATGACACATTTTAATAGATCTTGTAGTTTGTATTATTACAGCTGTCTGTCATTAGCAAGTTTATTTATTAAAAAATATAGGTTTATTTAAAATGAAATAAAGCAACTGAATTAAATATGGTAATTAACTTACAATATTGCATAAATGGTCAATGAACCAATGACAATTTGAGTAACTGTGCATAAAAGTTTTGCAAAATTTTAAATACTTAAATCTGATATACATATTATGCTAATGTGTATAGGTAAAGTATGTGATCGGAGATTATCTAATATGCTTGTATGCATATATATATAAGGGATATCAAAATATCAATTTTTCTCGATTCCAACTCCAAATCCTTTCACTCGAATCCACCTCAATTCCGATACCATAAATTAGTATATAGTGATTATCAACATGAGTCTACATTCAATGTATCCTTTCGAAATTTTGTTCTATAGGTCAAATAAGACAGACACAAATATGATAATTGCAGGAAAGCCTTTCTGGTCTGCTAATGGAAGTTAATTTCCTATATTTATGTAACATTCAGACTTACCTAAATAGGCCTAACAAGTTAATATAAGTATTTTGATAAGTTTATGATTTATTTGAAATGAATATAGACAAAATAATATACAATAAAGTTAAACAAAAGTTCTTAACTTGTCAATGCAATATTCTAGGTCAACTTACGAAGCTAACCAATATGTACACAAATATTGATACTATTCAGTAATGAAACGAATACAAGTAACCCTTCATTTGGTATTGCTAAATGAAAATGCTTTTACCAGACATTTTAAGTTGCAGGGACACTGGATGACTTGCTACTACATGCATTATTGCCCAAAAGATCGTCTGAAACATCATTATTGGCAATTTCCTTGTACTCATTGTGTTTATTAAAGTGTTTCGTCATGTTATTAGTTGTGTGACTAACCCCACCCCGTGAAATTTTTGCCTAGTACGAACTGCAAAATACGTCATGTGCATAATTTACATCAACTGAAAAATAATTCCACACATCGCTAGACATTTTCTTCACATCTAAGTAAAAAAAAAATCCTCAATACATTGAAAACTTTAAAACTACCCACTTTTAGAAAAAAAAGATGGAAATATTTGGTAAAGGTAAACTTGTAAACAAATTTGCTTTCTATCTCGACTACCTCAAAAACGAAAATTTCACAGACAGGAAATATGTATGGTATGAAAAATGTACCTGTTCTTTATCTAATATACCATTAAATAATAGGTTAAAAAAAAAAAAAAATCCGAAAAATAATACCAGGGTCCTTATGCTCCCACTACTCATAACTATTGTGCAACAGACTAAAAGCCAATGCATGTTCTGCGTCAGTAACCCGTAACTCTAGGAGCTTGCCGCTGATGAGGGTTCTTATCTACAAACCGCATCTGGTTGTAGACAGACGCCGACTTCCTGCGCGCGGCTTATCAACTAACGCTGATCACAGCAATTACGCGCAACAAAGTGCTATCTCCAACAGTTATCAGCGTGTGCGGCAGTGGTCTTTTATCCATGACTACCAGTTTGTTTTAGTGTTTCATCTACGCGGACATTTACATTTTTAGATATTGTGCTGTAGATTTCCACATGCGTTTGTAGCATTCTTGCAACAGTATACACGTAGTACTGTAAAATGTCAGAAAGTGAAAAAAAAAGAAAACTAGTGCAGTTTTCCCATTAAAGCCCCACCATACAGCACAGAGAGTGATGTGGGAGTGAAGTGAGGCAGCCAAATACTGATAATAGTTGTCTGCCACATGGCAGCCATTAAGATAAAAAGACTAGTTTTACCGCGAATTTAGATATTCCAACTCTCTCTCATCTCGTGTATTATCACCGATAATCGAGGTTCTACTGTATTATCTTAATTCTGTCATAGTTGAACCATCATTGAATGCAATTTTTAGTGACAGGAATGAATAAATTTACGATGGATTAAATTTACGTTGGATAGTAAAAAAAAATATTCGAAAATTGATAATAGCGGACATTTTCAACTTTAATAAATAGGAACTTTGCTGGGGTCGGGAAAAGTATAAGTTACCTTAATTCTGGTCAATGGATGTGAGTTCGGTACAGGTTCAGCCTATTTGGAAAACCCTAATACCTGTTGCTGTGCAACATAACCTCAAAAATTCTTGTGAAGGTAGACGAGGATTTATAACAATTAGCTGTTCGATTCTCGATTATTTGATACCTATAATAGTCGAGGGTATCGAGGAATCGACTGTGATATCCCTATATATATATATATATATATATATATATATATATATATATATATATATATATATATATATATATATATATATATATATATATATATAAACACCTTTTTTCATGCCATAGGAACTTTTCCAGATTTTTTCATTATGGCTACCATTACCATTTGAAGGCAGTGGGGTCATGGTCTTCTTGTCTTGCAATCTGGGTGCAGAGAGAGCGTTTGCCGACCACTAGCGTAATTTTTATTGAAATGTGGTGTTTTTTACACAATGGGGGCTTTTAGTGGCCGGCGCGTATAACTTTAGACGGCCCCCGTCGCTAATTGGCTGATATAGCGACAGACCCTAAGGTCTTCATGCGTAGGGAAATTTGGGAAACCTTTATTTAATAGAAGTTCTAGAAAGGAAAGGAATGAACAACCATTTGTGTGAACAGGATATACACTCACGATTATAGTTAATTTATTCACTGGACATCTTTTTCATTTGGGTATCTATTTTACTATCTTTTTTTTTTTTTTTTTTAATGTTCTTTTCAACAAGCTGGTATATAGTTAATTTTACTGTTATAATAAACCTTTTTAATTAACGTTGCACATAGGCCGTTAGGCTACCAAAATTGTGTAAAAATATAGGAATTTGAGTACTCACAGAGTAGTACTCATCGACAGGCACACACATAAAAAGTAGGACGACACATTTTTTCACGTGGTTGTGCGATCGTGACGTTTTGCTGGCTAAGCCAGCTTCATCAGGCAGCTAGTTGTAAAACACTGCATTATGGTGGATAGGGGCTGTTAGTGGTAAACCTAATGGCCGGGTGGCCAAATAGGGTGTTGCAGGAAAATTGAAAAATTGCCAGTATACCTGATGAGTTTGTTAGGAACTGTGATTATCTTATGTTTAGGCCTGGCGGCTGCCTGGATTTTGTTATAAATTAGTGAGCTAATTTCCAGCGTCTTGAGTTTTGAGCTATTGCTTGAAGTTGGTAAGGCTCTCGCAACTCTGGTACTGTAGCAGGAATCAAAATCTTTGTTGTGTGATGCTGCATGTGCTGCAACTGGTTTGTCCTGTAGATTATTGATGTGACCAGCTAACTTTGATTTTTTCTTTAAGCATGCCTTTATAACAAGTCCTTTTTCCACTCCCAGTTTACATCCCAACTATGAGAGCATTAATTGCCTCCTATAGAATTAAGTATAGACGTAGTACCTCTGACACTGCTATAGTGGCAACCTCTGAAGTAGGAGTACCATACAAGCAGAGGAAACAAATTGCTGTACATGAACCAAAAAGTGAGTAATCAGAGCTCGCCTTTAGAAAAAAGATATGTATACATACATATAATTATACATATATACTCATACAACTTTTAAGATCTCTAAACATTTTCCTTTGCTATGAAGCTAGATTGATTTATTTACTTTAAATGAAACACACTCAAAGAATGTTTATTTGCTATAAATAATGTAGTATTACCATAAAAAACATATTAAGAAACATTTAATAACAGGAAACCTGTATGTGTCTGTAAACTTCCCTTGGAATTAAACCTGCATTGTATTACTGAAAACCGTACAGCTTCAAATTAATGTATTTTTTTAAATACATAAATCGTTGTATGGATTTTTATAGTGCATTATTTTCATACTACTCATTTAGTAAGAGCACGATTATGGAAATCAGTCTCAATGGTAATAAATTCAATGGTTTACAGATGATTGTGAATAAAATGTTAGTAACTTACGTCAACATTGAGAGCGTGCAATGGTAGGAAATTTTATAGTGTCATAGCAAGTAGAAATAATTAAAGTTCTCTACGTAATCAAAGTTAATTACAATCTATCTATAATTAATTAGAATTAAGCCTCTACTTTTAATCCATTAAAATAAATAAGGTATTATAAACTTAACTGTTCAAATGCTGCCAAGTCAAATATGGCCATGTATACCTATACTTAATTACTTTCATAACAGCAGGAACTGAGCTCACTAGTTATTTTTAATCTTGAAAGTATTTCATCACCTCATAGATTAGCAGGCATCATCTGAAACAGTGGCAGCTGGGCATATTTACCCAACCAGGTGCAAGTTAATATTCCCCTTCAGCGATTTGGGAGAATTGTTATTTTTCTGCACGTTCGAAGCACCGGGTGCAGCTGCGAGCTGAAAAGCTGTGTTGTCTATTTCCATGGTAAAGTTAAGACTGTTGTGATGACAAGAGACAGTAAGAAGCTGTACGTTGAAACAGGGTGTTAGTTGCGAGATATCGAAGTATCGATTCCGGAGGTGGCGGGCTCTGATTGGTCCACCACGACGTCGGCCACACTCATGACGTCAGCGAGGCAGCTGGTGTTTATTGGCAGTAGATATCGAGGTCAGGGGGTCGTGAGTGAGAGAGAGACAATGGCTGACAGCTGTTGTAAGCGGCCGGTTGTGGAACAGGTGGGCCGCCCCGAAGGAGGCTGCGACATCAAAATAATGATGAGTTTTCTTTGGAAATGTTTATTTTTGTGCGTGGTCAGGACTTTTGTCCCTGTTTAGCTGGAAGAAAAGCCCCGACTCTGCCTTTAAATAGTAGGACCTTAGTAAACAAGGGACTGAGTTGGAGGTGATGTAGTGCGCCGCATCAGAGATGCGTTGGTGGTGTCAAGTCAGGGCAACAACTTCATAGGTATATACGTAGTCTCCATCGGTACTGGCCGAGGGGCCATCAGGGTTAAGTTTCACATGCTTTAATTATTTAATAGGGATTTGGGAGTGAACCTTTTTTTTTTTTATTGTATTGTTTTCGTTTGTAAGGATATGGATATCAGTAATGCCTGTTGTGTAAATCGCTCTGAAGATTGTTGGGTTCATAGGTGGTGGAGTAGTGTGTGCCGTACTGTACTGACAGAAACCCAAATTCTTGTTGCATTGCCCAATATTTTCTTTTGTTCTTCCGTAAAACTAAATTCTAAAGTATTTTATTTTATACATTTTAAAGTCATTTGCCCTTTTCTTTTGTTTTCTGTTTAAATTAAATCTGGTTACTCTATTCATTTTCCTGGCCACTCTATTAATAAACTGACTGAATTTATAAGTGCCCATAAATAAAGTATCTTTTGTGATCCTGAGTTTCTCTCTTTTAAGTCCTAGGGGGCAAAGGGTAGAGCGCTACTGCATTAGGTAATTGGAAGTAAATTTAAATTTTCTGGTGCGCAGATCCCTTTTATAATACCTGTGTGAAGGGCGTCCTGTGTCAACCCTACAATACATTTTTTTTTGCCCTTAATAATTTAATTACCGTACGCAAATATGTTTCATGAATTTTGTTTATACCTACATACCTGGTAGTTGAAGAGAACTAATTTTTGACTCCTATCCTGTAAAATGTTTTTATTGTTTCTGTTATGTAATATCATTTGATAACCTGTTAAATTTACTTGTTTGTTTTTAATAAAACTACATATATATATATATATATATATATATATATATAATTCTTCCTTCTTGTCAGTTGATGAGGATAACCCTCCTCTATTTTGTAGGTCTAGAACACCTCAGATAAAATTAGGAGCATAGTATTTAGGCACTGGGTGCCTATTAACAGATAAGTTATTCTATTTTATTAGGTTTTACCTTGATGCATGGTCTCTGTGTGTGACTGACCCAAGAAGCGTTCTCAGTTTTCCTCTCTGTTGGCTTCCGAATAAACCCCCCCTCTTTCCCTTACCCCCCTCATTTTTTCATTTTCCTTCTCCCTGTCCCTTTTGGTTTCAATGAGCCTTCTTTTTATATATTAAAGTAGCTGGTTAGGTTACAGTGTATTGTGCTGGCCCTGCTAAGTAAAAGTTACAGCACATGGTGGAGGCTTTGCATGATATCTTTTGGTGTTGGCTTATTTGTCTACTATTTTTTTTGTAAGTCTAAATTTTATCCTTCCCTCACCCTACCTCACCCTTTCCCTACCCCCTCTCCCACCTCGTAACATTTGGTGTAGTCGCCGGGTAGTTTCCTTGGTTGGTTACTCCTGGAGATCACACCTCCCTACTTCCCATTCCTACCCCTTCCCACCCCTCCTCGTAACAATATAATGCCACAGACAGACTGGCAATACACGCTGGGCTTCTTGCTGTCATGTGCATAGCGGCTGTGCGGCTATGTTTGGTAACTATGCCTCAACTATGGATGGGGTATTCGGGAGCCCCAAGCCATCCTTCACTCTTGTGACGTGGGTACATGTTCTCAGGCTCCTTATCAATACTAGGCTTTAATTGGCTGTAAAACTGCACACAGCTCAACTATGTTACACAAATCTGGTTGAGAATGCCTCGACGATGAAAGGGGATTCTCTTTCTCAGTCTGGAGGACCAGTTTAGATCTTGGGTACTGTCTCGAGGTCAGGGGACCAAACTGTGATAGCTGTAAGATATGCGCAGGTCTGAGGTATCGGAGGTTTGCGAGAAATAGGGAACCCCTCCGAGGTGCTGCTGTACTTGTTTGCTTGACTTGTTGATGATGATCTCGACTATGTTGATCCACATGGAAGGGGCTTCCTCTCTCTGCCCAAGAGTAGCACTCTGGAGGCGTGGTGAGAACTGTTAACCGAGAATTGTGTCTGGGGTATTGTCACCCCTAGTATCATATTGTTAGCAGGAAAATAAGCTATGGAAAGGGCTCATTATGCACAAGTTATAGCCTCTTTCAGCTCAAGGGAACCCACTCTTCCTCTTTGTACCACTGGGTGATCTCACTGTGTGAGATCAGCAAACGTGGGAAACTCCCAGGCATTCCCTATGCCTTGTTTTACTAAAGGTGGTATCTGCCTCCCTGGCAATTTGTCGTCGTAGGCAATCACGACAGGCGGGCTGGTCGACTGTGCGGTCAGTAAGCCGAGTCTTAATGTGAAGACATTTAAGCTATGGTAAAGGACCATCTCTGGGGCTTGTGCCCTTGGAAGCCACAGTATGTAGTGGCAGCCACAAGGTGGAGAACTCAAGATGGAAAGGAAGGAGGAGTACTGGCTGACCTGTCTTTCCCCGTATGTGTTTTCTAAAGTATTCTTGCGATAACAATTGTTTAAATGAGATTCTTGGCAGGGTGCAAAATTAGAAATAGTGTCAATTCTCGTATTTGCGTAAAATAAACCAAAAATATGCAAAAATTTTAAAGAAACATAATATTTAACCATATGTGGTAGTGAAAACATCTTTGGTTCAAGAAATTGATTGCAATAGTTGCAGCTGAATCAATTTTTAACAAGCAAATTTGAGAGTATCAAGAGAGATGTTGAGAGTCTAGACATTAAAATGGCCATTGCGTGCATGTTATGTTATATGATATTGGGAGTATATATAGGTCACCAAAAGTAACAACCAAAGACTTTTAAAATGGGACTTTTATAACTTGTTAATTGCCAGATACAGTTATTCGGATATTACATAGAGAAAATATTTGCTATAAGCACAAAATGCAGTAACGTTGCATTGAAAGAAAATCTATTACTGACATACAATCCTATGTAAATTTCAAGTAATCATTAACAGCTGCAAAGAAACAGTGAATTATACAAGGATGAATATTACATGTTTTGATATCAGGTATTTATGTTGGCAAACATGATTGAACTCATTCAAGGTAGGCCTATTTAAAATATTTGAAAAATCTGTCTTTTAATAAGTTTGTTACCATCAAATTGTTTCAAAATATATCTGTTTCATATATTTTGCAAAATGTGCAATAAGGTTAGTTACTTGCCGCATGTTAGGGGGCGCTGGACACCATAAATATTTATCTTTGTTGCAAATTGTTTTTATGCTTATATAAAATGGTAAATGGTCTTGAATTTATGTCCCCCACCACTTTGCATGCTTGTATACAGGTTGTCCCAATAAAATGTACTTGCCCATAGAGTGGCTATGATTCAGTGCTAATTGCTTTTGATGTCCTGCCATGACCCATATATATTGATTTGATTCGTGTGATTGTATCTACGTTAATATTGTTCATTTCCATCATTACACATGTGCCTTTGTTATTAACATAGCATTTATTCCCATTCCACAGGTGAGTACATTTTATTGGGACAACTTGTATAAACCAAGCAAATTCCAGAATGCTTTCAGTTGTGAGAGAGCTGTGGAATTAGGAGGGTGTGTCACTCTGCTCTGTGATTGGAACTCTGCACTTACACGTGAGTGAGAGCCTCCCTCCAACCCTCACAACATCCATGACTGGTATCTTGTTGCAGCAATGTTGCCAGTCATACCCGTAACTTCTGCCACCTGCTCAGGTAGGCTGGTTTCATGCACCCAACGCTGTGACACTCTTTCGCCGCGTGTGCCGCAACTCTCACTTATATTCGAGCTGCCTCGTTGTAGTCCATTCATGGTTTCTTCACGTTTATCTGAATCCCCGCTAAAGTTCTACTTTCAGGTACCAACATTGTATCCTTCCACCACATGTAAACAAAAACATTGCCATGTGGCTTATCTATTTAAATTGTAAAATACTTTGCTTAAACTACATTTTTCAAACTTCCTATCAATGTTGTGGTATTTCAAAGAGCTTAACATAAGTGTTTACAATTTACATCCATACTTAGGTCTGTTTATAATTTAACTGCTTATTGATAATGGCACAATTGGTAATTATTTAACAGGTTATTGAAATTAATGGGTTAGGATATATCACATTATGCACATTATGAGTTAATATTTCATGTTAACTGTGTTTTAACTCCAGGGGGAACTGTACAGAAGGTATTTAACCTCTCAGTATTGATGTGGGAGATCTTGGTGAAGAACAAGCTGGCCTTGTCAGTTACCCTTCTAAACCTTTATACTTGAAAACACAAAATTCTAACTTCCCACAAAAACAATGAAAGTATTTGGCTTTTTTATTTTTTTATACGCCTGCTATTTTTGTTTTTGTTATGACATTTTAATTGTTACAAGAAGTTGTATAACACATTAAACAAAAGAAATATGTTTAATAAATCACGTGAAAAACATTATGTGGTTTCATTCTTCGTTACCTTTCAAAAACCTTTTAAAATAATGAACTGAAAACAAATTGTTTAGTAAAAATTTGAAAAAATAAAATAGTGTACAAAATAATTAAAACTGAACTCCACATAATTCAATATTCGACTCCTGGCGAGTGCAAATTTTTGGCAATAAGCCCAAATGTGGACTCACCAACAACATACAAACTGATATTCTTACCATTATGTAAAACATACATGTTATCCCTTCTCCTCAGTCGCGATGTTTCAACCTCTATGGCTCACCTTCCCCAAGAGTCATGGTTTGGTTTAGTATTACCAAATATACTGGATGTCCTATTGATCTTGACTGCTCACAATAACTCCAAATGAAAAAGTGTTTCACACAACAGTTGTATAACTAGAAGGAGGAAATAATACTCTGGGGAGTCAGCCTTATAGCGATATTTGTTAGATACGAGTACCACCATCTGGTTGTTAATTGGCACCGTGTATCTATTCATCAAAAGTTCAGTGCAGCCCGTCAATACTTACCCAAAAATGTATCACATTTACCAGTCTCATAAACAGATAGTTAAAATCCGCCACAGACATTAGGACTCGTAAGGATTCATAAAGACCCATTATGTGGGCCTTGTAGCACAGTTGTTCTTCATGGTACAGTACAATGATGCTCTGCATTTGACATAGAGGTGATGTTAACAGTGCAGGTACCCAGAGTTGTGTACCCAATTCCACAGAGGTTGCACTTAAAGGAACGCACATGAGATTACGACTACTCAATTAGTCATCTGTGTCCATTCGAATACAGTACACTGCAAGGTAATAGTTGTCATAACAGAAATGTACTCCAACATTGAGAAGGTTGAAATTGTACTCGTTTATGGAGAATGTAAGTTAGCAGAGAAATGTTTTCATATTATTTTACAGCACAATGTAGTACATTCAAGTGTGTTGTACTGAAAGAGACACACACACACACACATACACAGTTATGTTATTACTATATCATTAGCTTTGTTTGCTCACTTTTTGTTCATTCTGTTCAAGGTCAGCATAATGCTAGTCAGGTGCAGCAACTCTATAGAGCGATACCCTGACAAGACCCCCCCATCTAGATGGATGTTTTCCCATCTCAGTGTGAATCTTTGTGTAATGGGCAATTTGAACCCACAACAATGCAATTGTCTTATAATTTGCATAGATAAAGCTGCTAAGGTTGCTGTTCTCACTGCGGTAGCTGTTAATCCACATGTCTGCACACATCAACTTGTGGTGTGGCATTCTGAAAATGAGTGCACATCACATTCTTGAGCAACATAACATTCCAACCCTATAATATACACTTACACAATTAATTACACGGGCATGATTTCCAGAATTGTTTAGAGTTCTGTCAATGAGAGCAGCATAACATTGTCAGCCCGAACTTTTTTGAATGTTATTTTACCAATGAATCATCATTCTCCAACTCAGACCAAGTTGTTATGAAGTGAACAGGCCTTAGCTGAATAGTCTGGCTGGTCACACCTTCAAACATTGCACCAGAGCACGAGCGTGATTGCAACACCACCTTGCGAAAGACAGTTGCAGAAATACCCTCCACTGGCCAGTAAGCGGGTTCAAAAATATTAAACAACGCAGCCAATATAGACCAATGTAACACTGGGAGCGAGGTCTTATGTCATGGGGGCAGCGGACCAAGAAACGTGGAGATGGGTATGTCCGGCCATCATTAACCGCCTCCTAGAATCAGCCTCCGGCAATATGAACAAGGTGGGGACTTTCCAATTATATTGTTATAGTAGTAGTGTGCAGCAATTAATCTTAATATACCTTATTAATTAGCACCGTGGTATTTCATTTAAGCTCCTCCGATCAGTAGTCACGTAAATAATTATTGTATAATTGTTATGTTCAATAAACCCCATCTTATACCGTTGTGCACTACCTTATCATGACTCTTTATTTAGCTATTTCCATAACCTTTTTCAGGTGACTTAAAAGCTAATTTGTAACAAAGTGAATACCAGGAACATGCATTATTGGTCTGTCAAGAACCCACAGTGTCTTCGACAGGTGGTCCATCAGCTTCAATGGAGGGTTATCATCTTGTGTGGGATGGTTGGCAAAGGTTATATGGCCTTATTTTATGAATGGTAACCGAAACGGCAGGGAGTATGCCATCTTCATACAAACATTCTTTCTGATATTCAGGAGGAGATATCTCTAAGGAACATAATGATAATGTGGAACCAGCAGGATGGATGCCCACCATATAATGCTGTGTATCCACGTTATGTTCTGGATGAAAATATCCTGGTAGGTGGATTGGTCGTGGAGGACTGATTGAGTGGGCTGCTCAGTTTCCTGACCTTATTCCCCTGAATTTTCTTCTTTGGGGCTACCTCAAAAGTACTGTCTATCAAGATATTCCAACAAAATGCATTGTGCATGCTCGTAATGCTCTTCAGCAGACAACACAGTATGGTTATTCATCCATTAACTGAACTTGTGTGTCGCTGCCAATGCCAACAAAGTTAAATTTATTTATGTTTTAAAAACTCTTTATAAATTTTATACACAGTAATTTAAAAAATTTTAGAAAAGGTTTCATAAGTAAACAAAATTCAAGACAGCAACTGTACATCAGGGATGGTAGAACACAGTAATGTTTGTTGTTTAAATTAATTTTTACAACATTCACTAATCAGTGCATTTGCATTAAAATTTGCAGTCTGCATTCTTAAGATGTGTTAAGTAGGCCTATTTTTTATTAGATTTATTCTCATTTCCAATTAAGTGTTACAGACAAAAGCAGCTTTTAAAACTTATTTATTAAAATTTAATATTTACTTGTATATAAAACATACCACTAAATATTTTACATCATAAAATGTACAAGGTTTGAACTTGCAGTACATTTGTACTATGTTTGAGTCATGTTTATTTGTCTGTTTTCTGATGTTTTATAAAATTGTATTTTTATTTTTAGAGGCGATGTTGTAACACTATTTTATTGTGTGTTCACATTAAAAATAATTACTAGCTTTTTGTTTGATAATAAAATAATTTTACGGCTAACCATTTGTAAGCTATAATTTTAATGATACCGTACTTGAATAGTACTATGATTGTTGTATGCTTTGTGCATGTGTGTTTAGTGTTTATTTTAACTTTTCTGTAGCCTATTAAAAATTTTTTCAGTTTAAGTTTTTCTGGTTTGCAAGACTGCCTAAAAGTAGCAAGAGAGTGGTCTTGGCTGGTCAGTTAAAACACACACAGAAACATGCACACACCAACTGGCATACACAGCCACAGAAACAATGTCCAGTGCAATTTGTATAATTGTGGGGAAAAGTGAACTCCGGAAAGGTTGTCACAATATTTCCAAATTTTTTAATTATGTAGTTTTCTGTATACTTTTTTTAAATTACATTTTGTGCAAGTATTTTGCATCATGTATGTTTCATCCTGCATCATGGCACCTTCTTTCTTTTTTGCCAAGATGAAACAATTGCTAAAGCCATTTTCCTCATATTCTAACTGTGGCATTAAGTTTTCCTCCACCCATTATTTGTTGTAAGCACAACATTTCTGCTAGCTACATCGCCACCACGGAGGTTGTAGACAGTAAACATCTGGAGAGGCACTAGTTGTGGTGAGAGTGAAGTCAGTTCAGGGTAGAAAGAGGATCAGAGGAGAATGCATTAGCCAATAGGAAGAGAGTTTCCGCAATGATATCTGCAAATGTGATGATTTAATTTGCTGCATAAGGCTGCAGTAATCACTGGAACGAAATTCTTGTAAATATGACATTCCATAGGAAAGTATGATTCAGTTATTAGTTTCTTCACTGCTGATAGCCAAGCCTTAAATTTATATAGGATGATACGTAACATACCGGGAACTAATACTCACTCGAGGTCACGTAGCAAATGCCAGAACCTAATTTATATAGGATGCTACGTAACATACCGGGAACTAATACTCACTCGAGGTCACGTAGCAAATGCCAGAACCTAATTTATATAGGATGATACATAACATACCGGGAACTAATACTCACTCGAGGTCACGTAGCAAATGCCAGAACCTAATTTATATAGGATGATACGTAACACACCGGGAACTAATACTCACTCGAGGTCACGTAGCAAATGCCAGAACCTAATTTATATAGGATGATACGTAACACACCGGGAACTAATACTCACTCGAGGTCACGTAGCAAATGCCAGAACCTAATTTTGTTTAGAAACTGAGTCAGGCGCCTTCCCTGTATTCAAAACTGGCAGTGTGGCTACACGAAAGGGCACAAAATCTGGCATGGATAAAATGATTCGGCATTTGGGTGCCGGTACTGTCTTAGTAATACCTGGGCAACTTTTAAGAGGTGCAGTACATGAACTAGATGCAGTGTTAGTAGACGTTGGGTTTCGGTGCTCAATGTCTTGTTTCTTGCATTGAGGAGAAGGATGAAGAATTTCTGGAATGAGGTATGTGGTGACTGGCGTAGGTGTGTGTTCAGGTCGGTGTAAATACTCAGCAATACACTCTAGGTACTTGCTGGGGTGGAGCGAAGAGATGGAGTAGCACAGGAGTTTCAGCTTGCTCTTGCAGACGTTGAAGCGCTTACGCCTGCTATCATTAAGGTAGGCTAACTATCTGCTTAACTAAGGTGGGTTGAAACACGTGTGCTCGACCTGATGCAGCACGTGTCTGTCGCACCGTTTCCTTCAGACCTCTCCTCGGGGCAAAGGGCATTGGGAAGCGGAGATTTACCCTTATATTATACTACTATAGCACGTCTTCAGGTCTCCTTTGAACAGTATTATGTGTAGCACAACTGGTGTGCGTGACCCTGCCCCAGTCTTCCCAACCTAGGGGGGACAAATCTCTGCCAGTGAAAACTGCTCCGGAGAGGTTCGTGAACACAGGTTGACAAACTGTTCTAAGGACTCATGTGACTCCTCCTTTCCTTCAATTCCAAGGGGTTTATGGCAAAGGGGGCCGTTATTAGTGCGTAGGCTGTATAAAACAGTTAGGCTCGTTTGAGTAAATTCCTGGGATTTACCTGCAAATCCGTTATGCAAGGGTAACTACAGTAAGGTACTACTGCTGTAGGCTATTCGTGGTAAAATGAGCACTTTTGAAAGCCCTGCTTAAGAGCTACATACTTATATGCCCGTTGTGTGGTCTTCCGCCTTATGTAAAATTAACATTGTCATGCGTCAGTCATGTAAAATTCCAAAATTATTAGAAAAATAATTATTTTACGAATTTGGTCATTTTTACACTTTCAAGTAGTAAAAAAAAAAAAACAAAGCAAAATAAATAATTTAAATTATCAAAAATGGTTACCTCACACTTTTTATTTGACGGTAAAATATGGATCTACTTTCCATCCACCATTACTAACTTTCCTGGATGTGTGTCACTTAGTGCGCCTGTTAAAATATATACAGGCAGGGATAGTGACTTTTTGCTAAGGTTGATTTCAAAAGTGCTCATTTTATCGTGAACAAGCTTTACAAGGAAGGTACTCAAGTTAAATGCTGACATCACGATTAATTCAATTTTCAGACAGTAAATACATGATAAAAGCACTCTAGCTCCAAGTCAGCGGCACAAGTTTCAAACCTGAAAGGTAGATGTGAATTTCGTTGGTTGGTAGAGGCGACCGACATGACAAAAAGGGGGAATGCATTACGAGTGTTGAAGCATGGCAACAAACTCTTGCATTGTTACAGAGAACGACGTCACGTGATAGCTTGCACGTGCTAGGATGACTAAGCATGGATCGTGACAGGATTTAGCCTTGAAAAAGACTTGAAGGAGTGAGTCCTCTGCAGAAACATCAGTTACTATAGGAGGTCACAGGGTTTGCGGGATATATAGCGGATAACTCCTAACTAACGTAGCCTACCCTATCGCAAGCGTGGCTTAACGAAGAACGGGGGTGTTCTCTGGGCAGCTGGTGCTAGAACAACTGCGAAAACTGTTGAATCTGAGCGACTAGTGCTAGAAACATAGGCTGACCATAATAAGCTAGTGCTTAAGGGCGAAGACTGGTCAGTGTCTGAGCAACTAGTGCTGGACAGCTAAAGACTGGTCACGACATTCTGATCGCTTCCAGAGCGACTGGTGCTGGGAAGGAAGACTGGTCTCGTGATGCGGTCTGTATCACCTTTTATACTAATTGTAGGCTGCTGCCCATTGCAGATTGGTTGTTGATGCTGCTAGGACGAGGGGAAGTCACTGAGCAGGGGTGCGAATGCATGGCTTGCGTCTGTGACATCACTGGCCGGCTGGAAGGGGGATGCGAAACAAAAGACGGGCAATAATTACTACTAATGCTATCTAGCAGGGAATAAATGAACTCACTGTTGTTAAGCATTATTACGGTGGGCCGGTGAATAGACAGTACAATCTCACACTTTAACGGGATAAAATTAACTTTCAGAGTCGGTGCAAAGGACCTAGGGATGGAGCTGAAGTCATTCGAATTAATATTATTCAAAAAGCATCGTGCATCAAAGAAAATAGCAGACAAATACATTTTTGTAGTGGGCAGAAAGCATATCACTTAAAAATTAGTAATAATAAATAACTAGTATTTCATATATGCATATAAATATAAATATTTTAACTCTTGTTTTTGAAAATCTAGGTTATAAGTTTGGCACATATTTAATATTGAATGTTTTTAAACCTCTGATTTAGCATCTTTATAATAATCATTTTGAATGCATTCCTTTAACTAATTCTCTAAATAGTTATTTTGTATTTTTTTTTTTTACTGCCTATTACAATTATTTTTATATTTATTTTCAGTGCATTATCGATTAAACATGACAGAATAACAATTTAGTTTGTGAAATAAATATATACATGATCAATTGAAACTGAGTAATAAATATTCTGCTCAGTCATACAGTTACTTGTTTATCCAACTAAATTGTTTAGAAAAACATAGTTGCTGAACCGTTATTCCATATTTTTCTGTTATGAATTGTCTCATATTTCATTTCGTCTGAATAGAAGCCAAATAATATTTCAGATTATTTTTATATTCGTGTATGTAGCCTTAATATTTAAATTGTTTAATATTAATTATATCACAGGTATTTGTTAATAAGTAGTCCATAGGATAAATAAAATATTCATTATATGAAGTTTAACCACTCGAAATGCTATGGTGGTCGAAATGTATGCTTCAAACTTATTTTCCAGCTAGACTACTAACAATCCAGTCCAATCAGTCATAGAGCGATTTTCCAAATTCGTGTCTGTGTAGAGAATTGAACCTACACCAACACAACGAAAAGACGAACTTCGTATCCAATTACTTTTGTTTCTCTGCATTTAAAATGATTTAATTCATCTATCTACAAAAAAAAATTATAAACAATTTCGATTTACAGTATTTGAGAAACACATGATAAGTTTAGAATATTTTCACACACTTGGAATGTAATTTTCATTGTGCCGGTGTGGCCGAGGATGTTTACTCTTTGTTACACTGGCTCTGGTAACATCTGCTACATGAGGCAATCAGTCAGGTGAAGAACTCCATTTGCTCGTTACTTTCATTGATGCCAGGTTGGTTCCTTTTTCTTTAGTTAGAGTCCCCTTAATTCGAAGGAAATACCGGCAACGAAGAGAGCAGATATTTTGGTGTTGAACCACTATCCGAACTTCTGTTGGCAGTGTGTATGGTCTGTCAGGAAAAGCTGGTACGCATGAAGTTCCACCTTTGTTATGCTGTCTTCAAAAATGACCGGCTCTTCTATGTTTAAGTAATCTTCCATGACAATTGACTTTGAAGCAGAGACTGTGTTTGTTTTATGGGTTATGGTCACCATAAATCTTATTCCAATCTTCTCAAATGCGTGCGTAGGGTGATTTTTTTTTTTTTTGTTTGAGAGTTCACCAACTCTCCATGCTGGTTTGCGACTGTCACAATCACCTTGTTTGCTCTCTTAGCGTTGACCGGAACGTTAATGATGCTTTGCTGTAATACGACGACCTCCCTGCTGTCTTCTGCTATGTAAAGTGACATCTTTGCCATCTTCCGGGTATTGTTAATTCTGTATGTTTGTTTGGTATTGTGTGACGTTTCTCACAGTAATGCAGCTTCTACTATACACCAGTGTATACGTCTGCTTGTCAGTGCCACTGCTGGGTGTAAGGTCAAATGCAAACGCACCAACATTGGAACATGTACCGATACTCCATATTTTTGATATTTTCATTGTTTTGTAGTTGTTGCAAGGTTTCTTCTTGGTGTACTTTTTCTTTGTCTGCCAGTGTATTCGTAAAGTACCTCCTAATGTATTAAGAGTAAAAATAGAGTTCTTGTTATGCATATGTTTATAAATTATTTAGTTTCATTGTACCACTAGTTTTGCTTTTTTAGTGATGATGTGGAGCCTGCATTAATCCCTACCAGAGAAGAACCTACGAAGAAGGAAGAGACAGATACATCATCTCAGCCAAGCAAGAAAAAGTCTACAAATGTAAGTGCATAATGATGTTGGCTTTGGTTGTAATGCTGTAAAATATATAAAAATGAACTATTCATAGTGGTTATTCCTTGGGTGTCGCAAGTAGGAGGGAGGGGACACGTTCTTCCTATAGTATGGTGTTTTATTTTTTGCCCCTTTCCCACATACCACAATCATTTGCTCATTAACTGTACTTTAATTCATTAACAAATATGGTAACAAAACTTGTTAATTTACATTTACTAAATATAAGAAATAAGTGAAGACCAAAGATATATGTGACTTGATTATTTGGCTAGCTGTGCTGCCTTCAGAATGGTCAGATCTCTTGACCTGACCATTCTGTAGGAGGGGAAAATGGTTGACAAGCTTGGTCGGCCAGTGTTAAGGGATGGGGGAGGGCAAGGGACTTTGTCAGTGAGTCACGGTATCTGAATGTGTGCAGGCAGACAAGAGACAGTGTTGCTGTGTTAGGACTGTGTCAATTAATTAATAAAGCAATCAGCCTCATATTGAATTATAACTGTGAATTATAAATGCTTTCTTAAGAGAGAAACATAAATAATTTAAATTAGTACTAATTAGTGGTGAGTTGAATTCTATTTATTTCTTTTAGGCATGTACTTGTAAGTATTTCTAATATTCTTATAATTTTTTAATTATTACATTGGGGTCTTTTTGACATGTACTAGATATTATGGCTCCCATCATCTGATATTGCCATGTTTTACTATCATCCACTAAGGTGGGGCTTAAAGTAATGCTAATACTTACAGTCATTATCTGTAGGTAGTTATGTACTGTGTGTAACATTAATGAACAATAAATTATTAATTTATAATCTGGAAGCAATTTTAATAATGTGTTATAAAATATTATTTTCTTTGATATACTGGGAAAACCCATTTGAGTTAATTTTATTTTAAATGGTATGTTTCAGTTCTTGCCGATTTTGCATTACCTGCAGTGTTAACAGGGATCTCCATCATATTTTTTTTTCATGTAGGAGCTTAATTAATTTTCTGTAGGTGTAAAATGCTAGTATAAGTTGTTTATTTTCTTTTATTTCTATTAAAATTTTGTTTGCATGTGTGTGTATCCTCCATTCTGTTATGACTGCATTAGATTGAGACCTTAGCATAGTATTTACATCTTCTGCTAGTGTTGACCAGCTGTATTTTGCAGTCCATTTCATCTGACAGTTTGGGTTGAACAACCCCTCACGTCATCACCCCTTGCCATCAACCAACAGTGTGCAGCATTAATGTGACGATTGCCCAGTTATGGCATATGGCAGTGTTGAGTCTATTTTTTTTCTGCACGGACTACAGGTGCCTGACTCAAGCTTGAACCTGAGGGAGGTTTTTTCTGTCACAGGCTTTTGGCTATACAGTAACAATGGCTTCTGGATGCATGGCACCTCTGGCCATTTCTAATGTTTATGAGGCCCAGGCATCTTGGTAGGCAAAGAAAACAGGCTTATTGGGATAGCTGGTTCTGTGGGTATTGAGTTCTTATATTTCTTTTGTGCTTGGTCTAGCTGGACTGTGAAGACGAGTTGTACACCCTGATGTTGAGATTATTCAGGCACGGCCCACAGGCTTTCGGCGCCCTGTGTATTGGTGGGTTGCAAGAAGAGCCCTGGTTGGTATTGTGGGAGTTCTTTAACTTGCTGCTGCTTTTGTTTAGTATATGCCATCTGAGATGGAGGTCCTTTAGGTGTCAGGGCTGTGGTGGTGTAGTGGTTAGACTACTCACCTCCCATCTAGGTAAACCAGGTTCAATTCCCGGCAGGGACACCCCCAAATGTTCACACTAATTGGCAGGTTTTCCAGGGCTCTACCATTTCCACACCCCTTTATTCTGTCTCTGCTCCATACTCACCATGCTCACCTTCATCGGCTCTCAAGACCTCTATTTTAAGAGCCGTCCAAATCTCTTCACTCGCTCGCTCACTCACTCCTTTGAGTGACTCTCGGGTTTGGTGTGCTGCAACATTATTACCCTTTTTCTCTTCCCCTTGCTTGGAGAAAGGTATAGGTAGGTGGTTGGTTTGGAAGTGTGACTGGGATCTCTTGGTGGTAATGCAGAAGTGTAGAAGTGTTCCACTCCTATGAAAGATTAGGATCAGGTAGACATCTTGCTGTTCTTTGAACCTCTGCACCCGGTGGTAAATTATGGTGGAACATATAGAGGTTGATGAGTAGATTCAGTGTCTAGTCTTTTCCTGTCTGTACCAATATTGCGGTTACTCATGCCAACCCTCCAATTCTAATACCTAGCAGTAAATCGCGGTGGCATTTTGGATTGTTGAGAGTGGTGACAGTAGCTCGAACTAACATCGGTGTGACCTAATGATGGCTTCTTGGAACCGTGCTTTACTGTTGTGTCTGATGGACTTTACTCCAACTAAGACAGGTGGAACAGCCACTTCATCGGACATCAAGTTGCGATGGTGGACACCGCCTTCAGGTGCAATTGGCCATGCAGGAATTGTCTTACTACTGTCAGAAAATGTATGTATGGTTCCTCTGTTGTTCACCAAGAAGTCCCTTTGGATATGGAATATAACTGGAATAAATAATGCAGGTAATGATATGTTAATGAATAGGGATGTTCTCTCTCTCCAATAAACTCCAGAGTAAAGGGCTACATTGTTTATTCAGAATAAACAGTACTGTACTGTGGAAAGCTCTACCCATCAAGGTATATATATATATATCCACACTCAATAAAATCCCTGTCAGTTATGACGCATGTGAATGAGTAGCCTCAGCAACGTTGACAGATGACATCCTACTCAATAATACTAAACGACTGCTACTCATCAGTGTAACTGCATTCCTGACAGCTTGTCCATGAGTCACGTCGCCACCTCCGTATGCAAGATTGTTGTACCTATCGGGCTGGGACAGACATCCCAATAATTGTTATTATTTCTCCCGATGAGCCACCAAAACCATGCAAGAGGTCCAGGGTGAGTACAACAGCATGCCGCTAGATGCCGCCACATGAAAGATGCCTAGATACCGGCACACTCCACGACACCGCACGCTCAGAGGATCTAGGCACTGGGCTTGCACCTCCTATTCCCCCTCTCCAGACACACTATGCCAGTGGAAGAAGGGATGGCCGAGGAGTATATAAGGAGACGCATCCCAGCCACCCATGGTCAGTTCTGCTCAGTTCTCGATCACCTCTCCTGAGCTCTCATTGCTCCAACTCTAGGTGCAGAGGTTCAGACCTTTCCTACACTTCATCGCTCAGCTCGCTGGGCCAAAGATCCTCTCCAGCACCTAACCGAAGGAAGAATCAGCAGCAGTCAACATTCAAACACTAAGACATCTTTGGTCCCTTACAGACACCAACCTGAGATTAGAGCTCGCCCCAAAGACACATGCACCAAGCTAACTGCCTTTCCCATTTACTTTTGCACATTGCGCCTTCCCCTGTAGTATGATAGGGTGTTTACCTTCCGCATAGCTTGTGGGGAAATTAGGAGTTATCAACTCTGCGATCAGTGTTTATTTATTTTTAGTTAAATAAACACAGATTCTACCAGTCACCTTGACTTTCACTCCAAGCTACTTCCATGTGTCATATTAGAGCTGGAGGACTTGGCAGGAGACTGGGTTTTGTTTCTGCTGAACGCATTCTAAACAACACAACAGCACATCCTCTGAAGGCCACCCATTCTCTGCCCCTGGTAGTGAACGGTAGAGCCACGACACTAAGACACCGTCCCTTGGAAATTGGCTTGCAGACTCCAAATTGCCCCTTCCTCATCGACCCGCTTGTGGAGCCAAGGAGGGGATCTTCGAGTTCGGGGGAGAGACCAGTAACCACTGGACCATTACCTCACCACCATTGGAAGGCCACCCGTTCCTTTCACCACGTGGAAGGAATGTAGAGCCATGACCCTAGGTACACCTCCAGTGGAATAAACTTGCCGGCCAGGTGCCCAACTCTCATCGCTCCCTTGTGGTGCAGATAGGGCTGCATCCTGGTGCAGGGAAATCTACCCTCATGGGACAACACCATGCGGTTCCTGCTACCTTCATCTCGTAGCCCATGCCAACTCTACCTGGTAGAGTCGTCAAGAGCGAGGCAGTGTTGGCTGCAGTAATTAGTACATACACGTGAACACTGACACGTCAACTGCCAACCTCCTGCATCGTCAATCTAGTACCTCATGTCTTACACCCAAAGGGGTGGAGTTGAGAGATGGGCCACAAAGGCGAGAACAATTGCTAACCTTCCTCAGGGACCACGTATCCTTCCGAGCGGGTTCAGGATGCTCGGTCCACAAGAGCAAGCTACGCTATTGAGATGCCTCACCGTACCAGTGCCCGACGGCATCCTCATAGGCTTGTTCGAGCCTCCCATCAGCATCGCGGAGGGATACCACCCTATAACGTAGGAGGCACTAATTGGCATTCGTCAGTCTAGCATGCCAGAACCGCAGCCGGCTTCCGTACCTGAGCTGATTACCCCCCCAGTCGAGTGCAACACCAGTCACAGCAAATGAAAGCGTGCAAGCAAGCATCCCGCCACCTCGCCAAACTGCTGCACCACCACCAAAGCCTGCACTCTGTTGTATCAACGTCGCAGAGCCCGACTTAGTACCAAGTCGCCGACCCACTAGGCCCATGTTATACACCGGGTGGGCCCCAGTGCCCCAGAACAGAGTAAGCCAATTAAGACGCGACTCGCCTAGCATCACCCTGGGGCGGGGACAGTCTTACAGCTGGGACTGTCACGCATCAAGAAGGGTACTTTTTAGTGCCCAACATGGGACGCCCATCGAATTTGGGAATAAATTAGGCTGGACCAGGCCAGCATGACCCCGAGGCAAGAAAACTAGCCAGGGCAAAAAAAAACCAGACCAGACTTCGGGGAGTCGGAAAACACTTTGTGGCTCTCAAGATAACCACAAAGATGTCAGACACTGGCGAAATAGTGCGGGAGCACTCAGAGGAAATGGTGGATACCCTCCCGAACACCCGATGCGCCAGGGCAGAATGTCATGGGAAGGGATTCATCGAATTGAGTGCGCACACTGCTAGAGCCAGTTTCACTATGCCTGTTTAGGTTGGGATGATATTCTCCACCACGTAGATGGATTTGAATACCAGTGTGAGGACTGCCGGTTGCACCAGACAGCGTACTGCAATGTGATAACCTGGCAGGGTCAAGTTCAGTACACTGTGAGATACATTATATGCACAGAAACATTCACAACGTCTGCATAGGTTGGCCAGATGAACAAGTAACTCGACTGGGAATGGTCTACAGATGTGACGCCTACCAACGAGCTGCAGAATAGCGGCCACATAATCGCGGTCCCGGGAAAAAGATGGAAACATGCAATTCAGCTGGGAACTCGAAATTCCCGTCTTCGCAGGCCGACCGCATGAATACTCACTTTCCTTTTTAACGGACTGCAAGAAGGAATTTAAGGAACAAGGAACTCCTCAAAAACAGTGGTTTAAACACACACAAGCCTACCTCAAAGGAAAAGCACTTGACTGGTGGGGGAAGTATGGGGAGTTAATAACTTAGTGGACACAATTCCAGAACAAGCTAGCTATGGAATTCACCGGCCAGGAGTTTCTAGCCAACTTAACAATGGTGTTCTACATCCAGACCCAGTGCCTCTGGGAAGATACTGAAATATTTATCTGCCAGAAGGTGCAAATGTTCCGACACATTTTCCCGGAAGAAAGTAAGGAAATTTGCGTATGACACATCACCCCATGCTGTGGCCACAGATGCAAAACTTAATTTTACCAAAACCGCAAGACATTGAAGTATTGGTAGACAGGGCTCGAGAAATCGAGCGAAATTTGCAGGCGCAGGCCCGTCTAGAACGCCCGAAACCAATTAAATCTGCAGAGGCAGAGAGAACGACAGAGAAGACAGAGAAGAAGATCAAGGCACCATCACCCGCACCGCTGCCGTGTAATCTCCCCAAGTGTTGGTTCTGTTCCAGTTATCACTTCCACGAAGACTGCCCAACATGGCCGGCGCCATGCGCACGCGGAGAAGAAGGGGGCGCAACCAGTGGGCCGCGACCCACACTCAACCCGCCGTAGGGATCCTCTGTGGCGGAAACACCAACGCCGCCGGATCCAAAGGGCTGACTCTGCCGGAACCCAAAGGCCCGTCATCCAACTAATGGAGAGGAGGCCGAGCCACCCAAAGCTCCTCATGTACAGATCATGTTAAACGGCCAAAGCATGTCCGCACTACTTGACTCAGCAGCTACTGGAAATTTTATCCGCAGTGATTTATTGTCGACCAAACAATGGCAATTGTTACGGCCCCATCTGAAAACCATCTGAATGGCCAAACCTGACTGCATCCTGGCAGTGGATGGGAGAATCGCGCTCACTTTTACCATACAGAAAATAACCAGCACAACTGAGTTTAATGTCGCTCCCGGGCTACAAGGGATGGTTATACTAGGTTACCCATGTCTCTGGAAACAACAATACGTAATGGACCACAAACAGAACAAAGTGCACCTAGGCCACAAACACTGAGTCTCCATCAACTGGGAACACTGCCAACAGGCTGAAGTTGCACCACCGTTATTGCCTTCTGAAATTTACCATGAATTGGATAAAATCAGGTTCAAACAACTGAAACAATTTCTGGATGAGTACGCAGGGACGTTCGGAACCAAAGGGATGCTTCGCCAGATCCGCGATATCGGAGAGGCACAGATATTCAGAACCCTCAACCTACAACCAGGATATTTACAAATCCCCGTGCACCCGGATAGCCAACGTTACACTGCCTTTACCAGCCCTAAAGGTGAAAATCTACAGTTCCATGTTATGCCCTTCGGGCTAAAGAATGCACCAGCCACCTTCCAGAGGCTCATGTTGTCGGAAGTACTCACAGGATACGTTGGACAGTTCTGCTTCGCATACCTTGATGACGTTATCATATACTCCAAGACCTGGGAATAGCACCTGATACACCTGCAACGGGTCCTCGAATGCATCGAGTTCCATGGCATGACTGCCAAACTATCGAAGAGCCACTTCGGGAAATCCTCAATCGATTACCTCGAACTCGTAGTGTCGCAGAGTGGCAACCTACCACAGGCAAACTCTATATATACGAGTCATCCAGGAAGTAGACAAGCCCACTACCAAGAAACAGCTCTGGCGATTTGTGGGACTTTGTAACTGACTTAGGGGACTTCATACCGGATATTGCCAGCCTGATGGCAACCCTGCACCCCCTCCTGGATGACAAGTTGGCGGTGGGGATCAGAGCATCGAACTGCATTTCATACCCTGAACCATAGCTTCCAAAACATCAAACAACTCCACCGGTTACAAGGAGAGGGGCCATTTATACTCCAGACCACACCTGCCAAAACGGACTTGGAGCCGTCCTTTACCAGGAAGACGAAAAGGGCCACTCGCGGGTAATAGCATTTGCCAGCACCTGTTTGAACGCAACTAAACAATGCTACCATATCAACGAGCAAAAATGCTTGGTGGTAATACGGGCAAAGTGAAAATACTAGTACTACATAGAAGGAACTCACTTCATTTTTCGAACTGATAGTGGCTGCGAGAATTGAAGGCAGCGAAGGCAATACTGGGAAGATAGGAAATGTTTTTGACCGAATTTGATTTTGAGGTGCAGCACTGTCCCGGGAAAACATTGACCTACCCGACGCCCTTTCCCGCCAACCAGAACTGAACTTCGCCGAGAAAGCAGAGGAAGATTGGGACAGAATGGTACTGCCACAACCACCAGAAGTCTACCCCGAAGAACAGGTTTGCTTATTACAGCTTATAATCTGCTGTGATCAAATAGCGGCACACCAACAGGAATACCCTGAAATCCATGGATTTCTTAAAATGCACCCAAGATGCTTTGAACTACGCAGCACGATAGTATGGTCCCGCAACAGGCAGTCGGGACAGAATGGTGAATTTGGGTACCAAAAGTCCTCCGCGCTGACATCTGCCACCACTATCACGATCACCCCGACACAGCTCATCCAGGAACCAAGGAATCCCTGGCGGATATTGCAGACCAGTACATCTGGGATGAGCCATGATATCAGATAGTACGTAGGAATCTGCAATAATGCTGCAGGGGGAAAGCATACCCTGCACCACCCCCCCCCCCCCCCTCCGACGACCAAGCCACGATGCCCACAGATGCCCTGGACACACATGGCTGCAGATTTAATGGGCCCATCCTCGCAGCACTCCAGGAAACCGTTATCTACTCGTGGTCACCGACCTATTTTCTCACTCGTTAGAAGCCTTTCCCCTACCCAGCCAGGAAACTCACCACATTATCGGGAAATTTGAAAATGAAATCTTCTCTAGTTGGGATTATCCGCAGTGCTTTGCTAACAGACAACAGGACACAGTTCACCAGCTGGAAGTAGCTCACCCACCGCCTGCGAAAAGTGGGGAGTAGAGACATGGACCACTCCGCTGTACCACCCCCAACCTAACCGGACCAATCACAGGAACCAAGAAATAAAAAAAACCCGTGACTGAGCGTCGGGGACGACCGCAACCACTGGAATAAACAGATCCCAAAAATATTTTTTATCCCTACAACGAAGGACAAACGAGGCCACCAATGCCATCCCAAGCCAGCTCCTGCTAGGAGCCACTTTGCGCTGACCCAAGGATTGGCAGTGGGAAAATTCTCCGACCGTGCTACCACAGCTCGGTGACATTCAGATAGCGGCATTGGCATGGGCCGAAAACGTAAGAAAAGTCCAGGAAAAATATATTTTATGCAAATATCCGAAACCCAAAACGGGCATCCGAGCCTTCAACCTGGGTGAATCAGTACTCCTGCGGCTGCATCCACTCAGCAAGTCTAACACCCAGTTTTAGCGCAGGCCTTGCCAGCAAATGGGAGGGCCCATACAAGGTGGCCGGTCAACAGGAAAATGTATATTTGGTAGAAGACCTCCGAGGACGAATTCATAAAGCAACGCGGGGACAGATCCAGCTGTTTCCCCACGAAAATCCGGATGGCAAGGTACGAGAAACAGCCTCTATAACCTCCTAAGTCTCGGAAGACCCGGACAAACCTCTGTCCAGGTTGTAACCTCCTACCCGACCGACTGAGCAAAGGGAAAAACCAAAGGTAGCCACTGGCTCGCAAGTAATGAGCTTCCTGCCACCAGCATGGCCAAAGGGCTGCCACAAGCCCCAGGACCAGCCAGCTGAATGATACCCTCAACCTCCATGAGGGGAAAGTGGACTCCTAGCGCATGCAAGTTAACCTGGGGCAGTCCACTTGACAGAGTAAACCAACCAAAACAACGCCTTCTAAAACCGGTCAGTGAAAGAGGAGATACGCCTAGCATTGTGGCCCAGTCGGAAAAGGAAAGAACATTTTCCCCTGAGCCTAGCCAAGCCACAGAAGCACCCCTGCCAAAGGAATTTCCGACCTCACCCAGAAGTGCCGGTAGTCAGTTCCAAACTGCCCCGGCAGATAGCGAGGAGCCCTTCGGATCTCCGTATCTTAACGAGCCAATTATGAGGGCCCTCGTCGGGCTTATGCCAGCAGCTGCGATGTCTTTGCAAGAACCGCTGTCCACCCCAAGTATTACCCTGGAGTCGGGAACTACCGCGACCACGCCTATCACGCCTGACCTATAAAATGCTGCAACATCGGCCGGAGGGGCAGAAGAACAACGCCGGTCAGAAGACCTGCCCCTTATGGCGTCGGCAACCCTGGTGTTGCCTCATGCCGAGCCGTACGCCTGGGGCACCTCGTCCACGCCGCCAGCCACCGCCAGCCATGGAGGTAGTAGCACCACAAGAACCATTACCTCTGGCTGCCACCCCGTTGGCATCCACGACAGGCTGTGAGATCGTCAGCACACCCACGTCGCCTGCCGGTCAATCAGAGACCACGGCCACGGTGCCAGGTTAGTATAGGGTACCGCCATAGAGGCCGCCTACAAAGTTTGCATAGCCTACACCCCAACACGTTGCTGTGAGAAAGCAGGGCAGACCTGTGAAGAATGTGAGAGGTAAGTCCGACTCCACCCTACAGCACACATCAGTGAGTGAGTGTACGACGAATAGTACTTCCTACTCAGGCAGTGTAGGTGTACCGTCAACGTACGCAGATGGGGCAGTGAAGTGCTCCAAATTAAAAGAGTCTCAAACTTAGTTGAGGGGTGACTGTTAGGTTGTGTTCCTGTGGCAAGGAAAACCTGTGTAGGAAAGAGAGCACAGCTGTGAGTAAGCCAGCTGTCAACATACAGAGCAAAAATGTAAATATTCTTTCAATGAGTAAGTGCCTTGTATTTAACTACTGTTATGTTGCTTTAGCCTCTTGAGAATAACATAATTCACTTTTGTTGAGAAAAGTTTCTACTGGTTGCCTGAACTGTGAAAGTAGCTTAATTGCAACTGCTAAATAAAAACTGATGTGAAAGTAACACAGAGGCAAACTTAGTAATGTTCTATTTTCTGAGACGCAGCTCGCCTAGCATCAGCCAAGTCACCCAGGGGCAGGGACTGTCGTGCATCAATGTCTACACTGCTACATACACTGGTCTACGTACACTTGCAGTCTTTAGGCACATAATTCACAGATCTAGTCTCAATAAGGCAGGCAACATGACAAACACAGCCTCCGAACACCTTGGAGGGTGATTTTCTCTAGTGCAAAACTGCTTGTCCTTAACAAACAGTTGGTTAGTGGTTGCAAGTTGCAGAGAATCATGGTGTTTATAAGAGAGATGAGTAGGTCATGGTTGAAGAATAACAACTGGCAATTTCATGGTCATCATGTCATAAATGTTTACCTTCACGAATATTAAGTTACAAGCTTTGTTTTAAACTATGTGGTGGATGAAGTCTTGCAGATACGTCGATCATACTTGAACGATGGTCTATGAAGGGGCTCGTCATCTGGAGAGCTGGCCTGTATGTGTGACGCATACATAGTGCTCGCCCTCATAGAAGTGAACTGTTCTTCATTGCTGTTTGGGACCTTTGTCATGAAGAACAAGATTTGACATTACATTGCCCCATTTGCCGGCGAGTGCTTGCCAGGGGCGTGTGAGTTCTGCTGTCCAAAAGTCAGAGCATTGATCACTGTCGTGTGTCTACAGGCATCTACATATAAGGGGTAAAAACTGGCTGTTACCATATGCACCAAAGGGAACAAGGTTCTGTACTTCATTTTGGACTTTTGGTGTGGCGTTTTGAAACCATCGTCTTTCGCTACGTTTTTGCCAAGTAACTGAATCTGCCTTGGTTTATGACAATTTGGGATGGGCGTATATTGCGGTCAGCCCCCAATGTTAGTAGTAAAAAAAAGTGAGTCTATGGACAATATTACAGGAATCTGTTTTACTGCAGATGAGGGTGCCCAGACAATCTATAGATAGGATGCACATTGAGACATACCCATTATTACCATTACATTTATAAATTAGTTTTTTTTTTTTTCATATGGTTGTATGAATTTCTTTAATATAAATATTAGTGTAGGTAAATGTAGAAGTAATCTGTCGGCTGACAAAATGAGATTTTATATAATTATGTCTATCCATATTTTTGAATGATGACCTTCGTAGAGTGCCAGTCGGTCAATGTGGACAATGTTCAGCTCCGCCCGAGAGCCTTGACGATGAGGATAAATCCGAAATACCACATCATTGATCTTCTTCATAATCCCTTAGGGACCTTCCAACATTTCTTTATATTTGAGTACTCTTTTCATCTCAGTAAGTTGTACAGCCACACCAGTCACTATATTGTAGTTTGTGCCTTACATAAGGACTAATCCATTAACAGTTTGGAAAGATGAAGTAGCATTAGAATTTTCCCTTTTATCTTCCGTTAGACCATGTTTACCAATCTTAAAACTGCAGGCACTTGTGGTGGATGCTGCAGATTGTGGCTGGATCCTTGTCCGACATACCCTGAAGCAGTGGTAACTCATGTCGATTGCCTTACTCCCTTTATCAAGGTCAGTGAACTGGTACTTTGTTCCATGAACCACTTCCTCCATGAGACTGATATCCTCAGAGCCACTACTGAAAGTTGCTTCATGCAATGGACACCTTTCACTGTTATATGGCACAGTGTGCACAGGGCTTCTGGACAACACTCACAGGTCATCACGTGCATTTTCCAACTTCTTTGTGAGGTGTGCAGCTTGCAGCATCAGCATGCCGATGCAGTGTCTCAGTTGTTGGGCATACACATGAAGCTCACAAATTTCTTCACACGAGTGCTTACATGTGTTCATTGAGGCCATTTGTTCTTCACCGTGCTGTCTCTTTACAGGCTTCTGCTTCTGTTGTGGCCAATAAGCTCTCTGGTGCCCCAGCTGTCCACATGACCAACACTCCTTCCATTTGTGTGGGGGCGGCGAAGCTCTGTAGCATGAATCCTGGAAGAGATGTCCCTCAAGACCATCTGCAACTCCTTCAGTGTCTCCATTATCCTGTCTTCATCTTTGTTCAGCATCACTTGCATACTGGACAATGGGGTACGCGCTCCTGTCTTGCGAACTCCACCTCCAGTACTCTGGCCAGGGCATTGTGCATGCTGTGGGATGCAGCCAGATGTACTGCTTGTCGAACCTCTGTGTTGGTGATGGCATCTATGAAGACGAAGCAGACCGTTATGATGTGCGTCTCCTGGGGGCATCCATCTAGAGATAAGTACAATGTCTTGTCATAGCTCCTGCAGGGGCTCACCTGATCACTAGGTGCGGCTTTGCTATTGTGCATAGTGGACATGTTGCAAATACTGGTCGCCCAAAGGAAGCTCCAAGGCTAGGGTACTCTAGTCGATGTCACTCTGGCAGAGATTATAGTATGCTCAGTGCGGGGCCTCTCAGTACTGCTGTGAGGTAGTAAGCCAGCTGTTGGGTTGTACAGCCATTTAGGGTAGCGACTATTTCAAACTTGTGTTGGTACTCCTGCCAAGAAGTCTGGCCATTGTAAGGGACGGGCTTAAATTGTGACCACCTTCCCCACTGCGGGCTGTGTGACACCAATGCTGCCGAGCAGCTTGCTATCCTCCGAGGTCTCTGTGTTGGTGACAACTTGTACCACTTCCCTTTTCTCGGCTGGCAATGTTGTGATAGTAGAATTTGGCTGCTGCAGAAATTCCTGCTATTCCTTTTTTATCACACTTATTTCCTGTTTCATTTCATTCTCTACATTACCCATATTGTTATTTACATCATTCACTACTTCATTTACACTCTCCATCCTGTTGTTTACATTGTTCACTATTTCATTTACACTGTCCATTCTTGCATTCACTCTCAATTTTTGTGTTTATTACCTCTATGTTATCTATTTTCTTATCTACTAAATCACATTAATTATTTGGCTATTTACATTGTTTACACAATTTGCATTTTCTCTCAAGCTATTTACACGTGCACTCACTTGGCTACTCTGCCCCACTATCAGTGCTCGCAGTATTTCCAGTTCTGCTGACGTTTTCCTTGTTAACATTCATGCATCAGTTGTACAAAACAATCTTAATTATTTTCATCCACAATTATTACAATTAAGTTATTTGTTTTAAAATCACTATCTACCTTTATTTACAACAGATTAATTAATATTTGCCTCCATCCCACTTCTAAAACCAACGTTACATGGGAATGCCTGAGGAGTGTATCTGAGTTTGTAATCTGTTATTTACAGCATTAAATTGTCAGTCTCCACTTGTACTCTTTTTATTTAACAGTGAGTGCAATTTCTAATGTCTATTTCAACTCTAATTAATGCCTTTCTTAATTGTCTCTGTTGGTTACAGTCAATTAACTCATGTTCATTATTAACACATGTTCAGTCTATCTGTTGCCATCGTTCATAATATCTTTCACTCACACGTCTAGTCCAATAGTCCAGTCTGTCAGCCACGTCCTTCACTGCTTAATACTCACAGTCGCAGACTTTCCTTCTGCTCGTCTTCTATCGCTCGGAACTCAGCCACTCATTCACCCATCATCTACAACTCAACTCAACTCCCACCCCAAAGGCCTGTCACAATATTTATACAGTTGGCCCTGACCATCTCGAAGGTTCAATGCTCCTCAAGTCAGGCTGAGAGAACAAAGTCAGTAATCCAGAGCATTCTTCAGATAAATGCAGAAATCAATACTACCAGGGTCAGCAGCATTGCACCGGAAAAGGGATTATCTTGTTGGCTTGCTTTTTGTAACATATATGCAGACACCATTGCTCGCTCTGCCGCCACTATCATTTAACGACTCTCTGTCCTCCTCTTTACTCGCTCGTGCGGAGCGGCCAGCATCAGCAGCGAGGGCTAGTGACACACAAGGGTATTACTGTATTAGTATTACTGTAAATAGTACATTAAAAAACATTTCACCTTAAACCCTCTGAAAATGAAAATAATATGACGCAGGATGGAAGACAAATTTTGAATGTTCCATGCGCACATGATAGCTGAGAGCGCAGAGAGATTATTGTTGGGGCAGTGTGTTCACTGCTGCAGGTGGGGAAGGGGAGGCGGCAGCATGAGTGAAACCATACCCCCTCCACGCCGCTACATGTTGGACACACCTTGCACACGTTGCAAATCTCTGTCTTTTAAAGTAATTAATTATATTTCACTGTCAAAAAAACTTGTAATTTTGAGACAGAAATGAATAAATGAGACAATTAAAATTTATTTCTTCACTGTCTTCTAATAATTAATCATTCAAAACCATGTCCTATGATTTTCTCGTACACACACCTGTCCAAGTTACGTTGCACTTTGGTATGTGCTTACTTATTATTAGACAACTAAAGGTGTTGAATACCTTATATATCAGTAGGGACCCTAGAAAATATAGAACCGTGAAATATACGAAATACCGCTAAATTGGATGTCATTTAACAGTTTTCACAAAATTTTTTTTTTTTTTTTTACAAAACGCGATATTTTGCACGAAAATGGTGATAACATGAATATTTGCATTTTTCAGGTACGGCAAATAATCGTTTACTATTGAATCAATTGTGTGTCGACAATCAATTGTACTGCTAAAACGGCAAATGTGTTTATTTATTTTGCCTCTAGGTAGCAGCAGCAGGACTAGAGTGTACCCGTACTTTCGTGCCTGCATAATGAACTTAATGGTTTTGTAGCCTTAGTATCTGTTGTTGAAGTGAATTGACAGAAAAGAATAGTAAGTTGTGTTGTGAACACGTAACATTTACATCAAACAGCTTCAACATGTTTTCATTCTGGCTAAATGTAATGTTTTAACGCTTGTGTATACCAGTGTAATATTGTGTAGTAATTTTTTTTTGTGCTGAAATGCCGAAAATGTTACTATTTTTGATTGTGAATGCGTAATGAAGCCTGAAGGATTCCACATTTTTGACAGCAAGATAAAATAATGACGTTCAAGTTCTGCAACATGTGTGTCGACTGACGTGTGAAAAAGTACTTGGCTGTTCCAGTTTTTTAAGGTTAGATGGATTAGGTGGAAACAAAGAAGTGAAGTGTAATATTAATCAGCATGTGTTTACCGCTTCGTAAAACTGCTCGTTCTGCTATTTTCCTAAACTGCCGTCCGCAATGAAGCAACACAATAATAATTTACGTATCAAAGTTTAAGTTTGTTGGTTTTAGGAAACATGCGCCATGTTGATTTTACTGAATAATTCTGAAAATAAATTATTTAATGCTAGTGACGAACAAACATGATTTTAGTAAAGTGAACTTGCAAGTATTATAATAGAAAAATACATGTTCAAGAGGTTGCAAATTTTACAAACAATAAGTTTACGTGTTTTGTAAATAATGTATTTGTAAACCATTACTATAATTATTTGAATTCATGTAGCCTGAAAAAGCTGAACTTTTAAGATTGGTAAATATAGTCCAAAGGAAGATAAAAGGGAAAATTCTAATGTTGTTTCATCAACTGAGATTAATCCTTCTATAAAGCACAAACTACCATATATAATACTACACAGATTTTAAGGCAATTTCTCCACCCTTCATTTTGCAATAACAGTACATTCACAAATGCCGAAATGAGTGCATTATGTCTCAGATTATGAAGCTAAACAAATTCTGGCTCCACGAAATTTCCTATCATGCCAAAATACTATCCTCTGTTACCACTCACATAACATTTTTGTCAAAATGCTCTGTTTAGGCCTATATCCGAGAGGCATAATCTCAGAATTGCAGCTTGCAGCCATGCAACCCCAAGCCAGGATGCAGGCTACAAAAATAGCAAATTGGCACTAGTTAGCATTGGTTGAACTCCTTCATGCACAGAGTATATCACTGGCCAAATATCACAGCACTTACCTACAATCTAACCCCAAGTGGCTCATTCTAACAAACTCTCCTCTTCTAACACAATCCAACTCCATCTTAAAATATGCAACAAAAAATACAGCACAATTCCACCACCTGAAGCTCATGAAATTCAACAAATTATTTAGGGAAGCACTTTAATTTGGTCCTCTACCCACAGGCCTTCAAAACAAACCATCACACTCACATCTGATTGGCCAGAAACCCTGTTTAGCCTCAGTCTCTAATCTCCCCACACCAGCTCACAGCACACATACTCTTCCCACTCCACCTCTCTGTTAAATCGCATCTGAGTATTCAAACACTGAACCCATGTCACAGGCACTAAACCTGTTTGACTATAACCTCACTTCATCTGATTGCAGAATTCATGAAAAAGGCCTCTTACTGGCCCTATTCAGGAAATTTGACCATTTTTGCAACAGTTAAATATGTTTGAGCTTGCATGCAACCTCCGCCTCAACCTTTTCTTTGATAATCTGCCCACAACCAAGGACAATGACCATAACATAGACCCAGCTTTAACCAAGTTTGTACCACCTTCCACCTGGGACGTCCCTCCACTGCCACCTTCTCAGCCCCTTGAACATTATCGCATAATTTCTGATCAACATCTCAGACCCAACTTTTGCCAGTTCCCTCCCTAACAGCAGCAACACCACACCTGCATAACAGAAAGTCATCAGAGACCTCAATAATAACAGGGACATAATCATATTGCCAGCAGACAAGGGCTCCACCACAGTAATCCTTAACAGACATGATTACATACTTGAATCAGAAAACCAGCTGAAGGACTCGTCCATCTACCGACCCATGCCAGAAGACCTCACAGCCAAATTCTGTACCATATCAAATAGTTTCTTGCATCTTAAGGCCCCCTCCAGTGTCTTCCTCACAAATCGATCCATCTTCTAACCCCTGAGTGAGTGAAAAGAGGTGGGTGGCTCTTAACAGCGAGGTCTTAAGAGCATATGAGGGTGATTAAGGTGAGTATGGAGGAGTGCAGAAATGAAAGAGGGGGGGGGGGGGGAATGGGGAAATCCCAGAGAAATCTATCACACCTGTCCTATACTTGCTTCCGAAAATCCAAAAACATCATCAGCCACCTCCAGGATGCCCCATTGCATCAGGATGCTGTAGCCCCACGGAAAGGATCTCGGCACTTGTGGATGCTCACCTTCAACCTTGAGTACAGATGCTCCCATCGTACGTCAAAGACACCGGCATCTTCTTTAAATGCCTGAAAACTCTGGACACCATCCCTCAAAATACTTTTGTGATTACCATAAATGTTACTTCACTGTACACCAGTATTCCCCACTCATCAGGACTGTCTGTAATAGGATTCTACCTCAACCAAAGACCCCTCCAACAGCAAACCTTCCACAACATTTCACGTCAAACTGGCAAGAGCAACACTAAACCATAACACTTTCAGGTTCCAAGATAAGCACTAGTTCAAAATTAAAGGCATGGCCCCCTTTTATGCCAATCTGTTCATGGGTAAACTGGAACAAAACTTTCTGAGCAACTCTGCTGGATAGATTTTATAGATTACATCTTCATGATCTAGGATTCAACTGAGGACAATCTCATCCACTTCCTCAACAACCTCAACTCGCGCAGACTGCTTAAGTTTACCTGGACCTACTGTAAATCACATGCCATATTTCTGGATGTGGCACTAGGACTTCACAATGGCAAAATTGAAAAAAACTGTTCATGTTAAACCAACCAACCACCTTCAATACCTACATTTTGACAGCTACCGTTCATTTAATGCCAAAAAAATTTCTACCATGCAATCTTGCCACCAGAGCTAAATGCATCTGCTCCACCCAAAAAATATTTAAACAAGCAATATGATAAAATAGCCAAAGTATTCCTCAATATAGGCTACCCCAAATCCATTGTTCACAAACAAATTCAGTGTGCCACATAAACAACAGATCTTTAAACTACGATCAGTAACTCGTATATTCCTCTGGTTGCCCCATACCATGAGGGCATGGACAAACTAAGAACTATTCTCAACTGTTGATGCAAAATTCAGAACTCATCACCACTCACTCAAAACTTGTTCTCCAAACTACAAATGTTGGTCTTCGTATGACCCCCAACCTTCAAAAAAACTGGTGCACCCCAAATGGCCACCAAATTCTACAGTCAGTAATATCACCACCCCCCAGGGGATCTCATCCTTGCAATAGCCAATGTTGTAGCTCTTGTGCTATACACCAGTCTTCCACCAGCAGACTCACCGATCAGGCTTATCCTATCCAGAACAGCTACAACAGTTCAGCAGAAAATCTTATCTACCAGTTATAGTATGTTCACTGCAATGCAGAGTATATCGGCCTTACTACCAACACACTCAAACAGATAATGAATGGCCATAGAGTGAACTCCAAACAAACCATTGCTGGCGCACATGTAAATTTGCTTAGGCTGGTTGCAGCAAATGCAGCATCTCGTAACCAGAACTTTGACTCCTGTTACACAACCAGAGTGGTAAGGGCCCTACCTCCTAATAATAGTGCAAATCTGCGGCCCTGGGAACTGGCCCACCAATACATCACCATATTCAGACAGACACTTGGATTAAACATAAGATAATCCATCTGCTACATTTCAAATTTCCTGCCTAACCCAAGTTTGCCACCTGGCCGCTTGATTCACTGTTTGCCAACCATCACTCATGAGACTGCAGTGTATCACTGCTCGCATCCTGATGAAGATATTCTAGCCAGCGAAACGTAGCATGACCACACATCTGTGTAGAAAATGTGTTTGTCGAGTTTTATTTTTGTGTGTCTATCTACAATACAGCCCTGTGAGTATATGTACATTCTGTCTTCCTTTTATAATGTAAATAACAGATTTAAGTTTCAAAATGCTGTGATTTTGTAGAAGGCATTGCAAAGTTCTTCTTGAAGAGTGAAGTGGAGTGGAATGGATTGGATTGGAGATGTTTAGGCTTTTCTTGACAATGAGGTTGAAAGTCAATAAGGGTGAAACAAGATGGAAATGGAACAACGCTGGAATCCATGGTCAGGGGAAAAGGAAGATCCCCAAAATTATGACGGCGAACTGCATCATCCATCTCGAGTCCCATGTGCAAAACCTGGAAGTGACCCTGCTGGAAATTGAAACTTGTTTACCATGGTGGGAGGTGAGTGTTCTAACCACTACACCACCATGGTCGCTTTTATTTGAGAGTTTGGTTTACTGTCTTGACACCTGATGTCATTGTCAGACAAGGGTTCTATAAATGCTGGTCAGAGGCACTGGCTCACAACTCACTGAGGGGGAGTTTGCACCATGTTACGTGGGGCCATAATTATCCCTCGTTAAACAGTAGGGTGGGTAAGCCATCTACAAAGTACAAAATCTGGTGTGAGGGTAACTGGCTTATGTCAGGTTACAATAGACACTGGTGTCGTTTTACTTTGCTTGGGTCTCACTCGGGGTATGTCCTGGATGTTAAGTTGGCCAATTGCGATGACCTGGATGATCAGCTGGGTAAGGCAGCTCAGGCTCCCTGGTCTGAGCTGTTCTGCAGTTATCTGTGGTGGTTACAGCCTGAAGAATGGGCAAGAAATGCCCAACAGCCACGCAGGCCCAGGTGAAGACAAATCACCAGGGGATGTGGTTGTCCAGTGATCTAGGGCGGCTGGAAAAAAGACCTACGGGGGACTGTTAGTTGAGGCTTCAACAGTTGGCAGGCGACTTGAGCTTGGTCCTGAGGGGGGGGGGGGGGGCAAGGGCTGCAGAAGGCAGTGGGTTGCAGAGCAACTGACTAATTTTAGAGGCAGTATCTGCCTTCTTAGCTCTCCACCTTGCGCCGCTTCCATGTGTGAAGGACATACGGGAAGGTACTATAGTCTACCACACAAAGTAAGATCATGTGATGAGTTCCCTGGCTAATGTGTAACCAGAAGAAGTTAGGCCAGTCAGAATCAGTCCTGTCACTCCAACACTGTGATTTTCAGCACATTTACTGGAGTGGGTTATCTGATCTAGATGTCGAACCGCTTCATCACTTGTATCTTGTATGTCTAGTGATTGTGGCTCTACCTTACTATGTTCCAAGTATTGTAGTACTTGGTTCAAGGTATGTGTGGCCGTTGTATTGTGGTGTTTGGCAACATATGTGCGCCTGATTAAGGGCAGCCTGCAATCCTATACTAGTATCAGCAATATGGCTCAATACGCAGTCTCCTGCTTTTCCATAGTGTGGTTGACTTCTGCAAGGTAAAAAGGTAACAGTCACCCTAGAATGAGTACATGGAGTTGAGGTAAGAACACTGTGACCCATACTATCTCTAACTAGTCTATTGGCGCTGTAATCAGCGGAAGTAAACTACATTAACCAAGTGAAGGGGACCTGGTGCAAAACTATATAAGAGCAGATAAGCTAAGTTGCTATTACAACAACTGAACCCAAACTATTTTCACTCTTTGTCCTGAAGGGACTCTGGGGTCACTACCAAATTGGTAGTGAGTGTAAGGGGGAGAAAGCTTCTTGGGGGGTTTTGGACGCTGGTCATGAAGGCTTCTGGAAGGTAGTGGTGGTCCTTCGTGAGGAAGGTGGTAAACAGAGATCTTTAGCACACAAAGTGGTAGAGCAGGCTGCCTAGTATTTAACTGATGTTCTGGGGGTGCACACTGGCATATAGCCGGTGCTGCTACCAAGGCATGTGACATGGTGTCAATCACCCTTTGCAACATAGATTAAACTTGTAGAATTCTGGTGCGTGAGTGATGTGGTACTGTCACTCGAAGTTGTCTGTTGGCTTCTATAGCGTTCCTTCTTCTCTGCTCGCTCTCTGGCGTTTATGCTGGTCGGGCGAGTAGCTAGCTAATGGGTGTTATCCCCAGGGGAAGCAAGTTGTCACGCGTAATGTACCAGTGTTGGGTGAATTGCTTGTTCCCTTCTTTACTTACAGTAATCCGCCACTTGCACAAAAATTCAGCTCAGGGCTGTGTTTCCTTTTTCATTATACTACAGAGTTTTACTTTGAAATAAACCAATTTACAGGCGTATATGTGTAATTGAAACTCTCAAATAACTAAGTTATTTATTCTAGTCCTACTCATGAGGGGTGTGTCAACTTTCTGTTTATCTGCCATTGTGCTTTAACTGGCCCTGCTTTGTGGCCTCTTAACTGGTTGCACTGCAGGTTGTGTATATTTTACAATTTACTACCTGGGCTGGCTTAAAGCCCAGATCATGAGTTGCCCTTTTAATTACAAATTTATTATTGACTGTCGTACAGGTCACTTACATAATGAAAAAAACATCTAGCACTAAAGAAGTTACTAACAATTTGACACATTTTCATACTGCTGTAGATTTGCGTTTAGGCAATCTGTTTACACTTTTATGCCTGTCTTTCAGAGTGGTTGTTTCATTTCAGGTTTTCATTCCAGGTTTTCATTCATTGTGGGTAGTCTTTGGTTGACATGGGCGGCCTCTCTTCTTGCATAAGGCCTTGTGTTGTTGATACATTCGGTTGATCATGGGTCAATTGTTGGGCTCTTCTTGGTCGTCCTCAGCAGTAGCCAGCTCTTGAGCCAACAGGCTTCGAGGCACAATTGGTCTTCCTCTCCTAGAATGGCGATGTCAGGGTGGCAGTAAGAGGTAGGGGCTCCTCAGCTTCCCCTGCCTCCTTGACTGTGCTGCACTCGTCCTGAGCTGAAGGTGGTGCAGTGGTTTCCTTGCTGCTGCCTGACGTTGAGGCCTGCTAGAGTCTCACGTCCTCTCGGGTGGGGACGTGGTCAGGATGGCCATCAGGCAGGGGTTCCTCTGCTTCCCCTGCATCATCAGCTCTGCTGGACTCATCCTTTTGCTTTTATGCAGTTGGTACAGTGACCAACTTGATGCCGTCCGACATGGAGACACTGGCGGGTACCAGGTCCTCCGGGTTGTACGTGGTCGGGGTGGTCTTTGAAGGTAAGGGGATCTTGTGCTCCCCCTTACCTCCTTGACCTTACTGGACTCATCCTGGTTGGATGTGGGTGGTGCAGTGGTCTATCGATGCAGTCCGACGTAGAGGCCTTGTTTGGGACCATGGCCTCCTGGGTGGACGTGATAGGTATTGCCTTTCGAAGTAGGGATTGTTCAGCTTCTCTCACCTTGTTGTCTCGGTTGCTTGATCTATTGGCGGGGTTCCCTATCCAAAGGGTTCCGCCACAAAAGTTGAGACCCGGTAGGGCTCATTCAGTCATGTCCGACAGCCTCTTTTCTGACGTAGTCGGTTGGGGTCAAGGGCAGTTTTCTGATGGATATCGCTCCTCAAGGTGGTTGGCATTCATTTCTTACTGGAGTAAGTTGAGTGCTTCTTGGCCAGACATCTGGATGTGGGTCGGGGTCCCAGCTGCCTGTTTGCTTCTGGAGTGCAAGTGGCGGGGCTTCTGTGGGTGTATGTTCTTCAAATTTGGGTCTTGGCTCATTATGGAGACATCTGGGTTTTCGCTTCTGGCGATTAGTCCCCAGATTCTGCTATGCTTCTGACTCAGTAGGCGTCCCCCTATGGTCAACTGTAGGAGGTGAATGTGTTCTGATAGACTCTTTGGTGGTGTCAGAGAAGGGGTTGAGACATCTTGGTTTCATCCCGAGCATATTTTCAAGCATTCGCAACCTCCAACACAAATTTGGGGCGGCCTGCAATCTATCACGCACTGCTGCTCTTGCAGCCAGAACTGCCCCAAAATCACCACTTCTTGTACCTGCGGGGCGACTAGGAACTTCACCACAGTGGCTTTATTTCCCATCCAGACGATGAGCGTTATTTTATCCTATACCTAGAGGAAGCGGTCTGACTGTGCCAGCTGGACACTTTGGTTGGTGGTTGTCAGGCAGGCTTGCTGGTTTGCCGTAAGGAGGTTGCTCCTTATAAAATTGCTAGTGGCAGCCGTGTCTAATTTTGCGACAGCTATTCACTGGTTGATTCCTATTTGTATGCGTGGTGCATCTAGGGAATAGGGCTCATGGGTCATTGTTTGGAGGGCAACGTCTGGCGGAGCGCTCCATCTCTCTTTGTGGGTCTCAGCATGTTTGTTGCTCCCCTTTACCCTGCTCGCCCCCTGCCTGCTTGACTGGGCAGTCCCAGTGGAAGTGCCGTTCCGGACAAAATCAGCACTTAGCGATTGGAGGGGTGAAGGTAGGGAGTTGCCCTTTTTGCTTGAGCGGCATGGCCGCGTCCTGGGTTTTATTGGTGCGTGCTCTGTCTAAGATTGCTTCCGCCTTGAAATTCTGCTCTGTCTCGCAAGCCCTCTCTTTTAGTTTTTCGACAGACTGCGGTCGGGTAAGTTGGAGTACATTATGCAAATTAGGAAGCAGCATGCACGTAATGTTTCTGACGCAGCTCTCCTTGTTCCCTTCGAGGAAAATCTGGCTGTACATCTGCACCTTTCACCTGATAAAGATCTTGACCTCTTCCTCGGTGGCCTAGGTTCACACTTCTTCCCGTCAAAGTTGGGTAGCTAGGTGTAAGCAAAGTTACCCCTATTCCGTAGTAAATTTCCAGTATTTATTCCACCAGTATAATGCTTTACCCTGTGACTGTTTCTGGGCTTTGACAACCCATTGTTTGGGTGGAACCCCTTTCTCAGTCAATCCCCGTTCACATTTCTGCGGCAATGTTACCGGATCATCTTGGGGGGTCTTATCACTAATTCTGGTAGCTGTGGCTTGTTGCTATCCTGGGTGGACATAATGCTGTGGTGAGTACCTGGATTACTCTGTTGGTATTCTGCCGCTCACTTGGACACATCACATCTATACAGTAAGCAAGGTCCTGGTGATTCTCTCATCCAGCCATCCAATGCACAGGTGGTAAAATGGTCATGCACAAATAATACAGCTAACAGTATTTACACTTTGTCTTGCGCAGGTAAGCTAGCTACAACAGGCTGTTTGGTTGGTTCAACAGTCATTGCAGTGGAACTCTAGTCTGTCAGTATAATGTGGTTCATCATTTCACCGTAAGCATAAGTAGTGGAATCTGTTTTGGTAGTGTGCACAACTAATGAAATGTACACCTGCTCAGTTGCACGTAGGTATCTTACATTTCTCTGGTAAGATTTCAATACCCTAATCCATTGTGGTGGCTGCTTCGCCTTGGTCGGCGATGCGTAGGTTTATTTCTGACATGCCTGGGCTTGTAAATTTGAGTGCCATGGGTGTTTACAGACTCCCCAAAGTCTGCCTTGTTACTGGTTTTACGCCCAGCTCAATACTCTTCGTTCTCGAGGATGCGCTGGCCTGGCTGTGCCTAATTAGTTTATTTGACTTATAGTGCTGTGGCTCCACATTGGGCACCATGAAAACATTTGACGTATGAGATATATTGGAAGTCTCTGACGTCACTGTTGGACAAGGGTTCTATAATGCTGGTAAACAGTAGTGTGGCTGGGCTGCCGACTAGGCACTAAGTCTGGTGTGAGGGTAACTGGATTACATCTGGTTACAAGAGGCACTAGTATCGCTTTACTTTGCTTAGGTCTCTCCTGGAGTAGATCCTGGAGGGTAAGTCGACCTTTTGCGGTGCTCTGGTAGTGGACAGCATTCTGGATGGTTGGCTGCATACGGAAGCTCAGGCTGCCCAGTCTGAGCTGTTCTGCAGTTCTCTGTGGTGGTGACGGCCTGAAGAATGAGCAGGAAATGCCTAACTGCCATGCAGGCCCAGGTGAAGACAAACTACCAGGGGATGTGGTTCTCCGGTGATCTTCTGGAGCGGCTGGAAAAGGGAACTACAGGGGACTGGGAGATGGGGTCTCGTAGGTCAGCTGGCAGCTTGAGCTCGGTCTCGTGGGGAGAGGTTGCTGAAGGCATAAGGCAATGTGTTGCAGAGCTACTGACTAGGTTTAGAGGCACTAGCTGCCTTTCTTAGCTCTCTACCTTGCACCCCTTCTATGGGTGAAGGGCTTATGAGAAGGTACTTCAGTCTACCACACAAAGTTCCCCGTCTAATGTGTTACCAGAAGCGGTTAGGCCAGCCAGAATCAGTCCTTTCCCTCCAACCAGCAAAGTTTAACGTCGTGGATGGAGTGGATTATCTGATCTGGATGTCGTGCTGCTTCGTCACGTTTATTACTAGTAGTTGTGGCTCTACCTTAGAGTGTTCCAGGTACCGGAGTGCTTGGTTCAAAGTAGACGATTGGCCACCAGATGTATGGTGGTTTGCAATGTACATGTACCCAATTAAGAGTAGCCCACATTCCTACACTAGTATCAGCAATCTGGCTCATTACGTGGTCTCCTGCTTCTCCTGGGTGTCGTTGGTGTCTATGAGGCTCAAAGGTAATAGCCACCCTAGAATGAGTTCAATGGGTTGAAATAAGAACAATATGTTTATTCTGTGGAGGAGTATATACATAGTGACCCATACCATCTACTAACTAGTCAATTGGCGCTGTAACCATCAGAAGTAGGCTACGTTAGCCAGGTGAAGGGGACCTAGGGCAAAACTGAATAAGAGCAGATGAGCTAAGTTGTTATTACAACAACAGAACCCTAACTACTTACACTGTTTGTCCTGAAGGGACTCTGGTGTTACTACCAACATGGTAGTGAGTGTAAGGGGGAGTAAGCTGTTTCGGGGTCGCTGGATGCTGGTCATGAAGGCTTCTGGAAGGTAGTGGTGGTCCTTCGTGAGGAAGGTGGTAAACAGAGAGCTCCAGCACACGAAGTGGAGAGCAGGCTGCCGAGTATTCAATTGACGTTCTGGGGGCGCATGCTGGCATATATAGTCGGCTGGTGCTGCTACCTTCGGCTGGTCGGGTATCTTCTTGCGTGAGCTCCTCTTTGCAACGCTGGCCACATTCTCTCAGGGGAGGCTGGAAGTGGTGGTTTTCCTTGTGTGCAGGTTTCATCTCTGCCGCTCGCTTAGGGGCAGCACTTGGGTTAGGTTCTGTCGCACATGGGGTACAAAGCACGTGATGTCTGACATGGCGTAGACTGCTTCGGCTGCTGTGTCCTTGGGTGCCCCTTGCCTAGAGGTATGCAGGTCAGCTCTGGAAGCATGATGTTGTGGGTTCAAACCTCGCTTGGGGTGATATGATGTCACATGTAGATGAGGCAGAGTCATAAATAATCATCATGCCAGTATGCATCATGCATCAGTCTGAATGTCATAATGGTGAGCTACCTGTATTATACCAGAGATACAAACTATTTTCTTAATGATAATATGAATACTGTTGTTAGTATTATTTTAAAATGTGAACTTCTTGCAACATGTTTGGAAAATTTTTGGTAAAATTCTCTATGGAAAAAGTTTATCCTTGTTGATTTTTTGATGTTAAAACAGGCACACAAATTTCAAAACCATTCTAGCTTTCATTCTATGTGCCATTTATTTCTTCAAAATATAGAATTCTGAAGATTGTGTGTTCCCTGACATTTCTTTTTTCTTCTTGGTTGTGCTTTGTAATTTAGTATTATATATTTTAATGAGTTAAAATTCCAGAACTCATATGTATTAATATATTATCATTTATTAAAATTAAAATTAAATAACTTACGTTAATGAAAGTGTATTATGTGCTAAATATTGTTCAGATAATGAGAAAAGTAATAACATAAGTTATTTTTTAAACATGTCTTACAGTTTTGAAATAAAGTGTGAATTACATGTTCACAGGTTGACAAAAAAAATGAAACTTCTGAGTCTGAAGCTTCAGTAGACCAGTCGTTGCAAGACTATGAAAAGAATTCCAAGGCTGTGAAAAGTCCAAGCTCAGAAGAGGAAACCAAAAAGAAAAAGAAGAAAAAAAGGAGGAAGGATATTGCTAATGATTCAGATGAGGTACATCCACTTACTTGTTTCATATCCAGACGTTATATCAGGCATGCAGTTTTTAATGATTGATCCATTTTTGTATATATTTTATCAAGAAGTTAATTCTCACGTTGAAAGCTGTTATCCCTTATTTTTTCTCGCTTTGCCTTTGCATGAACTTCTGCATACATACAAAAGGTTACAGTCACAAATAGGTATGTAATATGGAAATCAGTTTCAGAATTTTCAACGTACCATAAACACCCAAGTGGGAATATTTTGATCTTCATTGCATATTTATGACAAATTTGAACAATCTCGAACATTATTTTGTAGTTGAGCCATACAAAAAAATGTTTAGTTCTTTCAGATTCTTTGAAAATATTAACTTATTACTCAAATATTACTGTTCAATGAACTGAAAATCAATATATGCTATTCATGGTAATGTGGACACTTTTTAAAGCCTTAGACGTTGAATTTCTAGTCCGGTTAAATATATACACTGTGTTTATTACTTACATGGCAATATCTATTTTAAAAAGCGGTGGGAGGACAGAAAATGGCTGATCGGAAAACAGTAACTAGGGCCTCAAAAGTGCTCACTGTACCGTAAACAGCCTTCAGTATGTGTTCCACAATATTTCAAATTATTATTGCATTAGCAATGTAAAAGTACATTTTTTTCATATCTATGCACAGAAGTAACAAATCCTTAATCATATAATAAGAAAAAATAGTAAATAATTGACACAAATGTGTATTGCAAGTTTCATAATAGAACAGAAGCATTAACTTTTACACTTCCAACAGAATCTACAACAGTGTGTATCAGTTGTGCAATTTGAACTAAAACTGTGCTCGCCAATCTTGCTGTTAGTGAACTAATGAAACACGAAAGTTATGAACATGAACCAGATTGCATTTGGCATGTTGTAAATTAATTTCTGAACAACAGATAGTGGTGAAACTGATAATACAGTAAACTCTAGTTTCTAAGACCCCTGGAATAGCGACCCTCTTGAAATAACAACCCTGTTACTGGGAACTACGAAAGATCATTGAATTAAGAGTTTACTGTATAATGCTTTAATTAAGTGCAAATTACTGAATGTGTCTCCTCACCTTCATCATTGCACATCTCAAGTATCAATTTAGAGTCTGCGAGTGTTTTAATGTTCAAAGTAACCTAAAAATTATACAATCTCATAAAAAACATAGCACAGGAATGGGATGGTAATATTTTATTCAACTCTAAATTATCTGCTTTTTAACTGATATCTTATTTTGGTGTTCCTAAAATGTGGTTTCACTTGAGACTATTCACAACACTATTAATTAGCCTATTTGCTGCCTGGAATGTGGGATAATTCTCCTGAGTTGTGTTGTGACTCACTGCCACTGTTGTTTTTCAAAATTCCAAAAATTCCAGGGGAAAAAAAAATTGATGCCCACACTTAGATGCCTTTTGCTGCAAAAAAATATTAATAAATGCTTAACGAGCAGAGTGTTGCTGTGGGTTGTTTTCTTAACCTGCCCACTGTGAAAAGGTTTTCATTGCACCACATGATTTTTTTATTTTGCATGTTTACATTTTGTGAAAAGTGGATGCTATTAAATCCACAGAATTTGTTGGGATGAACAAACAAAATTTACGTGTAAGTATTATGTGATATGTTACGATTGCAACATCAGTTGTGAAGTGGAAACATTAATAGGCGCTTCATTGACGTCACCTGCAATTATTAAAACAACCTGTATTTTAAAGTTCTAATAATACATTTTGGTAACTGCTGTCTGGGTTGATTTGGAGTTTTAGTTTGAAACAAAGCTTATTCTGTAAAATTATCTGTAATAACATTTTAATTTACCAGTATTTTTATCTCAAGAAACTGAAAATATATTACAATTTTGTGAGGATTAGTTGCTAACAGCATTTGTATTCACGAAAAATACACACATATTTCACTCAATTTACTGCTTAAAAATCTTGCACGTACTATTCTTGCCTAATTTGTATCATTATACATTAAAAATGTGTTAATTAGTCAAGATAATTCAGCTGAATAAATTATTTGTCAAAAAAACTGGCATAGGCAAGGGGAACGATAATGAAAATAATTGAAAATGTTAAGAAAATTAAGCCATTTATCTGGGCAAACTTATACAGTTGGAATTAAACTTAAGTGCATTGTTGAACCACCCACAGTATGGACATAATGCAGCTATACATTCTGGCATGGCTTCATAGAGGCATCTTATGTTATCCTTCAGAAGAAGGTCAAAGATATGTGTTTATTTCCCTTCCTCCCACCTTTTGTATACTTACTAGGGATGAAAAGATGTATTGTAAAAAGAAGAAAGGATAAAAACATAAGTCATTGTATCAGCCCCACCCACCAACCAACCTTGTATCAAATAAGTGAATAGGCTTGCTGTACGTATGTAATCAGGATTAGTATTAGTAATATACCTTTACCCTGCCATGGCCATAATCACCTTTGTGAAGTGCTTATAAGTGAATGGAAAAGAGTAGCATACAAAAGTTTAAGTGCAGTGGCCAAAAGAAGTAATAACAATCTTGAGTGTGCGACACTTGGGAAAGGTCTTATATATATTCATAATTATGCTCATGGTAGTTTAAAATCATCAACATACAAAAAGTTCAGATTGCTAGTAAACTGTGCAAAACATATACTACAAACAAATCTTGACTTAGTACAGGAACTTGAGATGAGAGAGAAAAAAATACAAGGACTTTATTGCATAAATTGGAGCAATGTGGTATACAATTGCAACATTCAGATAGTGAATCTGTTATTACATATGAAGACAGAGGTAATATATCAGGCATAGAATACACACATGGATACAAGAACACACATGAACAACATACATGAACATTGATGGGAAAATAGACACTGAATATGAAGATAACATTGAAGTGGAGCAACAACCGATTCATGTACATGTTAAAGCATCAGTTAACACATATAAGACCATTTAATGGAAGCACAGAGGAGGATGTAGAATAATTTATACAACACTGGAATCAAAGTAGCAATATAAAAATGGGTGGTCAGAACAAAGAAAAAAAGAATGTGAAGTAGTAGTTATCTGCTTGGAAGGTTCACCTACAAAAATACAGAAATTTAAGCAAACGGTAGAAATTAGAAAATAGTTAATGGCAGCAAGTAATATAAAGTAATTACAACATTCCGACCCATTGATAAATAGAATAAAGATAGAGAAGCACTTGTACAGTAACAGGTAAAGTATAAGGGAACGTAGTCGTGTTCATTTTGTTTGTTTTGTTTTATTGCATCTGTAAGATCTTTTTTCAATACATAGCTGTACAAAGATATTGGACAAGTCAAATTACAGTATACAAAGTTTATACATACTGGACATAGTAAACACACACATATATATGTCAGACTACACGTACACGTATCATATCTTTTCCTCATAATTTGACCAATCCTCCTCCAACATGCTGTGGGGCATCGTCATTTTGCTGAAACAGAAGAAAAAAGAAACTAGAAAAACCAGAGCAAGAAATGCGTACAAAGACATACTATGCAATAGTTACTTAATTTTTGTAGTTTAGATATCCATGTACACTATAAAATTTTAGTTTAGTAAAAAATTATTTCAGCTGTTTTTTTAAATAGTTTTTGGTTAGAGAAGCAAATTTCTTGAAGGTGTTGTGGTAACTTATTGAATAGTAGGCTACCAAGGTAGGATGGTTCTTTCTGGACAAGTTTTAAGTTAATTGAAGCCACGTGTGTTTTTTTATTCTAGTGTCATGCTTATGAAAGGACTCATTTTTCTGAAATAAATGGCTGTTTTTGGGCATGAATATAAGTACTGAAAACATGTAGTCACATGCAAATGTTAAATATCTCTGAGCTCTTGAAAAGAGGTCTACATGAGTCGACTTTCTTTTGCCATTGATTATTCTTACAGCTCTCTTTTGCATGTGAAATATTTTTTTGCTGTCAGTGGAATTACCCCAAAAAATTATACCATATCACATGATGGAATGAAAATATGCAAAATATACCATTTTTGTTCAAGATCTCTGCAACACACTTAGGGCAAAAATACTGAACTTAGTTTAGGTAAAATATACACAATGTGAGATTTCCAGTTAAGTACATTATCTACTTTTAAGTCAAGAAACTAAATCACTGCAGCTTCATTAATTTTGTCTCTGATACTGCTAATATATGAATTAATGTTTTTTCTGGTCTTTGTGAGGAAATTAATAACTTACGTTTTATCTGGGTTGAGAATGAATTTATTTGCAGTAAACCATGCATTTAGCTCTGTAAATGTTGTGTCCGTTTTTTGTGTAAAATCATTTACTGAGTCTCCAGAGACTAAGATGCTAGTATCATCTGCAGATAAAATTGGAGTAGTTTCTGTGGTTAAGGCACATGGAAGGTCATTTATATAAACTAGAAAGGGTAAAGGGCCTAATATAGATCCTTGCGGGTCCCCATGCTTGATTTTTCCTGGTTCAGAGTAGAATTAAGTAGTTTTTCCTTTTATCCGCACTTGTTGATGTCTGTTTGAAAGGTATGAGCTTATTAGTTTATTTGGTGTACTTCAGACTCCATAAAACTTTAATTTTTCTATAAGTATGTTGTGATTCACACAGTCAAATGCTTTAGTGAGGTCACAAAATATTCCATTAGATAGCATCTTTTTATCAAGTGCATTAAGAATGCTATTTGTTAGTTTGGAAATTGCATCATTTGTTGACGTGTTTTTTCTAAAGTCAAACTGGAAATTTGATAATATTTTGTGATTCTCAAAACGTTGCAACAACTTCCTGTCAATTAGTTTTTCAATTACTTTTGAAAAGGATGTAAGAAGTGAGATAGGTCTATAATTGTTTACGTCAGTCTTGTCTCTTTTCTGAACAATGGTGCCCATTTGAGTCTGTCTGGAAACAAACCTGTATTGAAGATACCATTACAAATATGGCTTAGTGGAACACTGAATTCAAAAGCGCATTGCTTTAATAACCTACAGCTAATGCCATCATAGCCGCTGGATAATTTTGGTTGTAAAAAATTGATTTTTTTTTTTTTTTTCATTTCTTTTGGAGTTGTGTTTGTAAAAGATATAACAGGGTGTTCTGTACCCTGTAGTGTAGGAATATGGTTTATATCTTGTTTAATGTTTTTCTAATAATGTTTTCTATGACATTTAAGTAGTATGAATTAAATGTATCTGAGACTAATGTAGGGTCTGAGGATTTGCAGTCATTTACTTTTATGTTTACAACTGGACGTTGCTCTATTGTTCTTCCGGTTGTGTTTTTTTTATAATATTCCGTTTTTTTTTTATTTTGTTTTCAGAATTCTTAATCAGGTTATAGAAAAAATCCTTTTTTGGAGATTTCACAACCTTACTCAAAAATGTTGCAGTATTTCCTATAGTGATTCATTGTGTCAGGGTTGCTGCTGGTTCTGGCGGCCTTGTATAGTTTTCTTTTGTTTTCGCAGGAAATTGTTATTCCTTTGGTGAGCCATACATTTTTCTTTGGATTTGTATTACTGTGGGTCAGTCAGGATGGGACACATTTTTCAGAACAATGGAGAACTTGGTTAAGAAAGGAGTAAAATTTTTCATTTGCTTTGGTACAAGTATACAATGTTGACCATTGCTCCCTGCTGAGCTCACTTTTGAATTGTATGACACATTTTCCAGCGAAAATTTCATATTTTCTTATAAGAAATGCTTTTGGAGGGCATTTTTATAGAAGGCATAATTAATATTTGTGCATCATGATCTGATAAGTCATTAATTATTGGGAGACAGTAGCACTCTGCAACTGCGTTACTATCAATGAAAATGTTATTAATTTCTGTCTGACTCAAAGTTTACTATGGATTTAAGGTTGAAAGTTCTGAGTAGACTATCGAGTTCTGTTCTTTGGTTTCTTTCTTTTAAATAATCAATGTTCAAGTCTCCACAGAGAATAATTCCTGTAAATGGCTTTAAGATTTGCTTCAAGAAATTTTAAGATGTTACTAAAGTTGGCAGAAGGAGCTCTATATGTAGTGAGGACCCCCACTTTTTTTTATTTGTCAGTTATTACTTTCACATAACTGCACACAAACACATGATCTTCGCATAACACGTGTGTGTCATATTTAAACATTAAATTATTTTTGTTGAAAATACAGGTACCACCGTTAGTCATGCTATGTGTACAATAAGCTTAGCAGAGGGTTCAGTTAAATGTGTTTCTGTTAGACATAATATTTGTATATCCAAATTGCGTTCTGCGGATAATTTGCCCAACCACACAGAAAGTTGATCAATTTTGCTTATTAAACCTCTAATATTCTGATGGAATAAATATAAATTATTCTCATTAATTATCGTAGATTTTTTAATATTTGTTATATGAATTAGGCCTTATGGGCATGGGTCTCTTCAGCCTAAAAAAATTTCCATGGTTTCTAACGATTACCTGGATATTTGGAATAGAACCATAGTCCGTATGAATCTTACTAGCAATGAGGTCAGCAAGTTCCCCCTTGCCAGGACGACTCAGATGCAGACCATGTCTCGTGTGGTCAGCCCTGGTTATTTCCTCCACACCAACATGGCTCAGTCTGCCAGACCTTGCACAGCGCTGCAGTACAGTGTTAGCTGTCTGTACCTTCCTTTGTAAGAAAGGCTTATCATGCCGTTGCAGTGCCTCACATACCAACACATTGGCGTGACTGGTGGCCCTGGAAATGTTGCGGATGTCTGCTCCAACTGAATAGTTTTTGTCCCGATCAATTCTGTTGCCTATTCCCCTAACAAAAACAACCTGATCTGACTTGCAAAAGTCTTTACTTAAGCTACTTACATCTTCTGCCACACTGCCAAGGCCTGAATTAGGTTTACAAAATGTGATAATGTCATAACCCTCGCCCAGTTTGTCTTTGATGCACTCTCCTAGGCCTCTCGCGTGGCTGCTTCCGAGGATCAGCACTTTCCTCTTGGGCTTTGCTTGGTTGTTGGGCACTGGGAAGGGGATGAACTCAACTTCTTCTTCTTGCAGGTCTGCGAGGACAGCAGAGCTGTTGTTACAAGGTATTGTTGTCTCGCGGACTTGTGAACTGACAAGTAGTGGGAATGGATCACTGGTCTTTTTTATTTTCCTACACTTACTTGTAAGGACTCTGTAATCACTCCTGGCCTCTTGGGAGACTGGCAATTCAGAGGATAAACAGATGTCTCGAAGTAACTCTCTATTCTCAGTTTTTGAGAGCTCTGATTTCCAGTGTTTAATTTAATCTTTCATTCTTTCTAGTTCTCTCTCTTTCTGTTCCACTTGTTCCTAAAGCACAACAGCAAGTGGTTTTGCGTCATCCAGCTTCCCCTCAACATTACACTGAAAACACTTACAGTCACCCTCAGGAACAACATTGGCATTAACTCTGGCACAAGGATAGTGAAACCATCTGTTACAGTGATCACAAGCGATTCCTTCTTCAACAACTAACTCACAATGTTTGCATCCATTTATTTCTAAAAATTGCTGTAATTTCATTTGCTCTGTTTCAATTTCTGCTAGCGTATCCAAATCATGTCTGTTCCTGATGATGTGTGAACATATTTCCAGAAGCCATTGCCAGGTAGAGGATATTGTATATCTTACTAAGTAGAGTAATAATTTGCCAGAAGAAGAAAGTATAAACATAATTTGGAAACCATTTTTGCTATCAGTAGAAAATAAACCAACCATAGCAGATAAACTAATTGTAAACGACATTTCAACTATGGCTCAGATGAAAAATATATTTCAAGAAATTGAATTAGGGCTAATAAAGTATACTCTTGTTTCATGTAAGCGCACTATATTTTGGCAGTAATGATATTAATTATTTGATGATGTGCTCCCAGATCACAATGCCAGTCCAAATCTTACCATTCTACTGGTTTTAACAAGGGTTTCAGATTCACATTTGTGCAAGAAATTTGGTTGTCACTGCAAGCGCATCATCAAATAGTACATGTCCATAGAACTGTCAACATTTAGTGAGCTTACATGACACAGAGTATGTAACATTGTGAATACAGTAAAAGGCAAAACAATAGTTTTACAAAAGGAAAAAGAGCAGCTAAAATAAGAACTCTGCAAAATAACTACAGCATGTACCAAGATAAGGATAGGAGAATATAATTTTAAACAGAATTGATACAACATAGGTACACAAAACAAACTGTGGCTAAAATAAGGACTGGGTGGAAACGGAGGACAAGATATGCAAGACATAGCCTATATTGGAGTTCTGATACCAATACTAAGTATCATATCTGCCAATACTTAAATTGTTTTTAAGTTGTTGGTATCTGATATGGTATCAGCCAAACCTTTAATATCTGTTTTGAAAATGTAATTAGCTAATTACAAGTCTGCGACTGTGAGTATACTTCCAGAATATTCCTCTGCCTAATGCAAACAAAGCTTAAGAAATTACACCAGAGGGCCAACGCATCACATTCGCACGCACTCAGTGGAATTATATTTTGCATAAGAATTATTTCTTACTAGGCATAAGTAACACCCATATTTTCTTTCTATCTGTATATATAAAATTTATAAATTAAATATTGTAATTTCGAGATAAAATGTAAGAAAAAGTTCATTTTAATCTGACGTGTCACCCCATTTCTTTGGCGCACAATAAAGGGTGTTCCGGGTGAAATTGGCACCGAGGTGCAAAATACAAGAATGCCAAGCTAGGTCGGGAGTTCTCCACATTGGAGATACTTACACTTTGAATTTCTTCATTTTAGTGGCAACCAAAGATGAAGAGGGTTTAAACCCCAACGTAAACTTGATCAGATAGGTTTCCTGGTAGGAGACCTTGGTTCGGTTCGCTTTTAGGTTCGTCTTGTATAGTGAAACCAGTTTCACGTGGACCATTAGGAGAACTAGGCAGGGACCTTAGGTTTCTGATGAAGTGCCCGGCTTTTATATTGAGTTGGCCTTAGTAGGTTGACTAGAGGGTACAAAATATGAGACTACGGTTACTACTCTACATAGTTTAGGTACCTGGTTTTTATGTGAAGCAGGATGGTCTTTCCAGCTGCCGTGCTCACTCTGCAGATGAGTGGTTGTACCATCATTGCCTCTGCGATGCATGGAGGGACGATGCTTGTGTCAGGGGAAATATTCGGCTGCAGGGGCTGTGGTAATCCTATCCTATGCCAGGGCCAATCCAGACCCAGGAGAGCTTCCCCTTTTCCACAGATGGCCTCGATGGCCGGGTGTTCTGTAGTGGGTAGCTTTATTAACGGTTCAAATAAAGGTACAATTGGTTTAACGGGTTGGGAGGTGTCACTATTATCTACACTGGTTTCAACTGATGTTAAATTAATTAATTCTCTTACGGCGGCCTGCAGGGCCCTTCTACGACTTTTACTGAGACTGCCCTGCTGGGCTAAGGCATTTAAACTCTGGTGCAAACTGTGAAGGAGAAATTGGTAGTCGAACGGCCCTAATGTGTACTTACAGGACACAATCATAGCAACCTGTGTTCCCAATGTCTGGCCTTTTGCAAGCTGCAACTGAACTGAGGGTGGCGCAAATTACTGAGCCCTGGGTGAGTAACCCACAAAAGGTCATTCAGGCTTGAGGGGTATTAGTCCCCCTCTGGCTTTTGCAAGCTGGCAGAAGAACTGAACACCCGGTCTGGTCGATTCTCTACAAGGGCTAGTGCTGCTAGTGTTTTGGGTGCAGCTGGAGGTCTACCTGTTGGCGGTTCTCGGTTTGCCTCTTAATGTGTAGGTGTTCTATCTTAGAGGTTACCCACGGCAACAGGTTTTCCTCAAAGTAAATTAATTATCTGAAGTAAGAGAACAAAATTTCAGAATATGTTACATATGTCAAATAAAAATACTAGGTGAAATGGTTATACAAATTACGCTAAAATGACACAAGGCTGTGGTAAAATATACGTATTTTACTATATGTAATAAGGAAAAACATGGTGATGACACACTAACTCCTAATTGAGCTGACAGAAGCTACCTATAATCAAACCAGGTGAAGGCGATCTATGCAAGAGCTAGTTATAATTATTATTAAGATCTGAAATTAATGAATAATTAGCGCATTTGACACGGCCTTAGTCTATCAAGGTTGTGTTTTTAAGGAAGCTTATCAAATTTCCAATTATCAGAAGGGCAATTGGGGTAACCGCACCATCCGGTGGGTTACGAGAGGTCCAGAAGGGACATTGGCATGACCTTCTACCTAAAGAGATCTGGTGGGTTACCAGATGGTTGGTGGTAGAAGCGGACGGCGTCTTCTGTAGCCTCTGTATGATGTTGACCGGCAGCAGCAGAATGTGCGGGGTGGCTGCTGGTGGTTGTTGCAAAGTGCAAGTCTCTGGTGCAGTCTTCCGAAATGCGTTCACAAAGTGGTCTAGTGGAAAACGCCCTTATGAAAGTTCTCCGGCCTTCGCAAGTGTTGGTAACAACTTACTCCTACTGCTACCCTTCGGTCTTTGCAAGCAGGAGGGTGCAGCAACTGCCTTGAGCCAGAGTTGTTGGCCCTTGTATACTAAATTTCCAAGCTTGTAGGCTCTCAGAAAGGTGAGGGAGTGGCTTGCCTGTCTCCGCAGGGGTTGATATTCTTCTCTAAGGGGGTGCCTTTCATTTCTTATTGCCTCGGCTGGAGGCGTTGACATTCCTTATCGCCTCGGCGAAAGACTGGAAACTGGAGCTACTGGAGTAGACTGGATGCTTCCCTCCAGTGGCAAACGAGGCACTTGCTTCACCTTCTTGGAAGATGCCGACATCTCAGTCAACAGTAAAATCCCACATTGGGGGTTGGGCAACAGTGTGACGGCTTCTTGGTGTTTCTTGGCGAACAGTACAATTTCAGGCAATGTGTCTGTAGTCTCTCCTGATGAGCACCAACGTACCCTGTAGGCACGTGTCCCATTGTAATGTTGAGGAGTAATGACTTGCCCCGATATGAGCAGCATGCTCGAAGATGGGGTGAAGTTGGCGGGTATAGTGCGCATTCCCAATGTGCAAAACGATTCACGCATCAATTCAATAATAATATACTTTTATGTTAATATAAGTTGAAAATGCTTGTGGTACATAACATATTTAGGAAACAACCAAAGGGGTCATACGTGGGGTATTTTTTCAAAGGTTTGATTCAAAAAGTGTGAAGAAACCACGAATAGACTAATAGCCTGATGATTTTAAGTGCCATAACCGTAGCGTGTGTATACAGTTATCTGCATCTGTGACATATGTACACTTATTTATACAGTGGCCAGCAATGGCATATTCTATGTTTTCTTCATTTCTGTGCACAGTTGAAACTTATTTGCTTCTTTAAATAAGTGCCTGTGTGAAACAGCAACTAGTAAGAAAAAAAGTAGCCTACTGTTGTAAAAGATTGAAAACAAGTGAGTTTTCTGTATGTTCCATTTTTTTTTCTAAATAATTAACATTTTTATTAAATTGGGTAAAATATTTTACTCTTTGGTTAATAGAAATTGCATAGAGCATGTATGACAGAATAGCTTAAGGAAAACGTGGGAGTGTTCAACAAAGTGTTAGTATTGGTATCAGCCGTGGTGTTGGGCTATCTGTATTGGAAAAAGTGTTATTGAAACAAGTCAAGCCAATATAGACAAGAACACGTAAATACAGTTTGTCACCCTACGTAGTATTAGGAGGTTCCATACATGCAATGCTAAGGACAAGAAAGTATGAAGTATCACAATATCAATTGCAGGTTGTCCACCGGTCAAGCAAGTCATGGAAAGTCGTAATCAGGCCTCTGATTTTTTTTATTGGTGCTGCATTAGTGTTGCAGCCAGCATTCGACTTTAATGCCTGTCTGCCACCAGATATGGGTAGAATTCCTTAGCGATGACATTGGACAACTACATAATAAAATTGACAAGTGATTTCAATATAATATTTAATTTTGTAAGCTGCATATGATCTCGCTCAGCTGTATGTGTGTTTCACTTACTGTTGTGCTGTGTGATTTTATATTGGCATTACGTTCAAAGGGAACATATCTATCCTACATGCAACACTACAATTATTGTGCGGGTTAATTGTTGTACTGCAATGCTTAGATTGTGAACCTTTTGCTTAGGATATGGCCCAGTACCAACCTTGGAATGAATGTACTTTCAATCTCCTCACTCCTTCCTTCTAATGGTCATGGCTCAAGCAAAGCAATCACAGATCCAGCCCCAGATAAGCTGTTAGCATAATCAAGTAGCAATGGCAGTGTGTTCCTCAAGTTATGTGATAGCCTTATGTGTTAGTGTCCTTAACCTTTTCATTTCCTCATTTCTTACCAATAACTTTTCATAGTAATGCATTGTGATAAAAAATATAAATAAACATGTCAGAACAGAAATTAGTAATTCCTCATCAACTGTGGCTTCTGTTTGAATCATCTACCCCCTCCGCCAATCTGGTACATTTTAAATTTTCTGTTTTCTTAAAAATGGACTTTTTTTGGCTCAAATTGGTGTATTTGTTATTGCGATGTGTCCGATACATTGGCAAGAGATTGGAACCGGCCAATTTTCATTGAATCTGCAACTTTTCAAAAATCGGGAAATAGTCTACTTATTCGGATTCAGATTTTATTAATTTGTGCTAATAAATAATTTGTTATCCACTGCCGTACTTACCACAAAAAATTAATTTCATCACTCATTATCACCACAGGACTTTGACCCAGTGAAGCAGACATAGAATATAATTAGTAGTTTTGACCTTCATAAAGTTGATAGTAAAAAATTGGGGAATAATTTTTCAATGGAAAACTTGCTTCACACATAACAAGGGATTTTACTGAAAATGTATGCCAGAATAATTTTGTATCACACTCCGTGTTAGGGGCCACAGTGGTGTAGTGGTTAGATTACTGGCGTCCCACCAGTGCAAACCGGTTCGCTTCCTGGCAAGGTAGCCTCCCGGATTTTTGCTTGTAAGAATTGTGCCAGACGATGGTGCTGGTCAACTGGTTTTCTCAGGAATCTCCCATTTTCCCTGCCCTTTCATTCTGGCACTGTTCCATACTCACCTCAATCACCCTCATCAGCTCTCAAGACCTCGCTGTTAAGAGCTGCCCAAATCACTTCACTTCACTTCACTGTTTGTATTATATAAACAATCACGCAGAAACAACGTAATCCACCATGTTGACCAATTTTACATGGAAGCCAACCGCAAATATTAATATGTTATAAGACACATCAAGTGAATGGTAAAAATTAATCTTCTAAATTATTACTGTTGTTGGTTTAAAGAAACTTTCTCCCACTGAAAATCTATATTACAATTACATTTACGTTTTGTAAATTAAAAATAAAAATAACCACAGCTAAGTGGATTTTGGACAGCTGCTTATTCAAAGTAACGATACGAAAAACTTGTGTTCATGAACAAAGTTAGTGTCTAATTTTGGAACAATGTTGGAATGAGTTTTTTTTTATGTAACTTATTTTGCATGATGGTGTCTCAATGTATTTCCAGTGTTGAAAGCTAGACATTTTATGTCAGACACATGGGCTTGTTTTACATGAAAAAAATTGGCAGTTTATGTGACTTAGTAATGGCAATGAGTATTGGCAGTTTATGTGACTTAGTAATGACAATGAGTATTGTGACTTAGTAATGGCAATGAGTATTGGCAGTTTATGTGACTTAGTAATGACAATGAGTATTGTGACTTAGTAATGGCAATGAGTATTGTGTGAAATTGTTTTTCCAATACTGCTTCCAACAAATCTTTTGCCATTTGTAATTTGTGCAAAGGTGAGATCAAATGAGGAGGGAAAATAAATAAAGATTTAGTACCACTAATTTTGAAAATTACATAGGGTGGAAATATGGCATTTTGAATGTCAAAAATTCTGTAATTTCACACACAAACCCTTTTTCGTGTGAAATTCTGTAATTTCACACACAAACCCTTTTTCGTGTTGAGACACGTCAGTTTGATCCTAGTTTGGTGGTGGCTATGTTATTGATGTCAGGTGCAGCGTGATTGTGTCCGCCGTAGTAGTATCTTGCTTACTCTGGTTGGGAACAGTTTAGTCTGGTCGTCAGTGTCGGAAAACTAGGGTGTTCGGGATATTGTAAATGCTACATGGACCGTGTGTGGGCTACCCTTTACATAACTACTAGCTGTTTTGTGCAAATGTGCTGTGAAACCCAATTAACGTGTTTGTGAGAAGATATCTAAGTGCATTGTGTGTGTAATAACAGTAACAACCTCTGAACATCACTGCCAGTGAAGTGAGTCAAAACATTTTGGTCCTCCAGGCACGATTCGTTGAACACGTATTTTGGCAAACTACGGACTTTGAAGTTTGCTTGCACATCAAATTAACGTTTGTTACTATCCTTTGTTTAAGTTTATGTTTGTAATGGTCGCTGGTCGGACACTTTGTTTTTGCAGTCTATGAATGATCGGTGATTGATCATAGTCTTCAAGATATTGAACTGCTATGTAAAGTATTGCTGCGTTGTATTTTGTGTTGGTACATCTTTTGCTGTCAGTGTTGTTTGTAGCAATGATGTCGCTAAAAAAAAGTTGGAACAGAGACTTCAGGTAACAGAATGAAGGTCAGAGCGACATCTTTCTCTTGCTAATGAAATAGAAAAGAACAGGTCGCGAGTAGCTTTGTTTAAAGCCCATTGCCGTGATTTGGCACAACTGAAAACAGATTTGAAGACATCATACTTCAGTTAGCAGCTAATAAACCAGACCGAGCCGAGTCTCTAAACACAGATATGGAAACCTTTGACTCAACCTACTATTGAATTTTAGAAGTTCATACCACAATCTTTGAGTCGACGAAAAATGATAAAGGCGACGGGAGATCAAATTTTGACATCAAATTTCCTTCTGTGAAGCTTCCGAAATTGCAGCTACAGACATTTAGTGGGCAACTGACACAGTGGAAAAGTTTCTGCGATTTATATAGTGTGTTAGTGCATATCAACAGTCAGCTTTCAGATGTTGAGAAGCAAGAGTATTTTCTCACATCTCTCACTGGGGAGCCATTTCACCTCATCAAATCGGCACCATTATCTGAAGGAGATTATAAATTAGCATTGCAGATGTTAACTAAGTGATACCAAGATATGTGTCAGATAGCTACGATGCATTATGAGAACATCATGAAAATACCAATGGTAACAGAAGGTTGTCCACACAAACTAAGATGTCTAGTGATGTATTGAAGGAAAACCTAGGTGGGCTGAAAGTGTTGTAGTTTCTAGTTGACCAGTGGTGCTTTATGATGTTAAACATTGTGTAATATAAACTTGATGCAGAAACGGGGCGTGATTTCGAGCTGGAGCATAAGAAGTGAAGATGTCTAAATTTGTGCAGCTGCGAGTTCTTGGAGTTTTGGTACAAAACATTGATGTCTGCTTCTTCAGTGTTGTCCTTATCAGGCAGCACAAGGAAGGTTGGACCTGTGACTACAGTTAATTCTAAGAAATCCTTGTTCGCAAGTTCAGAACGGGTATGTACCGTATGTAATCAGACATTTATATATGTCCTGTGTTTCTTTGTCACACACTTCCTGAGAGGTGAGATGTGGTGCACCAATACAGTTTGTGTTTCAATTGCCTGAAATGACATTGTGTTAATGTATGTGCTTCAAAACTTTAATGTTCATATTGCAATAAACACCACCACACATTAGTTCATCCTGATTCCACATCAGATGTCAACATGGTTAGTAAACAAGTGCCACCACAATCAGTTGATAAGACTGAAAACATTGATAGCATAGCAGGATATACCAATACATGTGAGGAATCTACACAAGCAGTTCCACTTACTAGTTCCAACATTAGTGCTGCCTTTGTGATTCTATGTACAGCAGTTGTGAGAGTGAAGGATGACTGTGGTAATCTTCAGAGAGCTTGTGTTCCACTCGATACTGGATCATAAGCTTCCTTCATATCTGAAGAATGTTGTTTGCCTCTGTGGAGGACACATGTCCTGATTAATGGCCTAGACCAGTCAGTCATTCAGGCCAATAAAGATGCAGTAACTTTTGTGCTAAAATTGTTCCTTTATGAGGGTTCTTACGTATTTGTGGATACATTCATCCTGAATAACATACTCAAATTTGCCATCTGTTGTACTGCCTTAACTTGTACAATCCCATTACGAGAGTTTAGATCTTGCTGACCCAGGCTTCCATACTTCAGGACCCATTGACATTTTGTTGGGTGCTAATGTTTGTCCTGAGATTTTTGATGATGGGCGATATCCAGGCCCTACCGGTTATCCAGGAGCATTTCACAGTAAATTTGTTTGGATCTTAATGGGAAGGTTGAGTGAAGAAGCCACAAGTAACCCAGGTGGCCTTGTTTCACTATTTCTTACTTCACCAAACCTCTCAGATTTGCTGCAGCTTATTCTGGAAACATGAAGAATAGTAGACAACCAAACATACTGATCCTGAATGGGACCTCTGTGAATCTAATTTCAAAGACACCTACAAACGTAGTTCAGATGGACGATACATGGTAAGATTACCCTTCAAAGATGTGGAACCCAACCTGAGTCAGGCCTGCCAACTGAAAAAAAAAATTACATAATCTTGATATTTGTTTGGCATGCCAGCCACAACTGGAAACTGAGTATTCTTAATTTCTGAAGGACTGTGAATCTCTTGGTCACATGCTCTTCTGGGTGAAACTCAGATGCACCCACCAAGCTTGGTACTACATTACTCACCACTGTGTCGGCAAAGAAACCAGCTCGACAAATAAATTGTGTGTGGTATTTGACGCGTTTGCAGTAACATCAACATGTCAGTTTTTAAATGATGCACTTTTCAAGGGATCTAAAATGCAAAAGGATTTAATTGAAATCATCGCCCAGTTCTGCATACATCCCATTGTGATGTCGACAGACTTTTGCAAAATGTATCGCCTGATTTGCATGTATCAAGTTGACCAGCCATACCAGGAAATTTTGTGGTGCAAGACTTATTAATCAGCCCATTCAAAAGTATCAGTTGGACAGTGATACATATGGCGTATCTTCAGCACCATTCTTAGCTATGAGGGCCCAGCACCAACTAGCTATTGATGAGCAAACTAACTATCCCAATGCAGCAAGGGTGCTAATGGAAGACGTGTTTGTGGATGATGCATACAGGTGCATCATCAGTGACAGATGCTCTCTCATTCCAGGAAGAGTTGATAGCACTGCTCAAGAATAGTGGTTTTGAGCTAAGGAAATGGGCCAGCAATTATCCTGCAGTGCTAAGATGCCATTCCAGACGACCACAGAGAGTGCCCTCTGATATTCTAAGATAATGGGGATGAAGTCACAAAAATTCTGGGAATAGAATGGCAGTGCATTGGAGATATGTTCTCATATTGTACTCACAGTGCCAGTTTAAATATTACTAAATGTGTGTCAGATATAGCTAAGATGTATGACCCATTAGGTTGGATTGGCCCAGTTGTCTTCAAGGCCAAACTGTTTCTGCAGAATCTGTGGCTTCTTGGAATTGATTGGGATGAATCTCCACCACATGAGATCAAATATAAGTGGCTCAAATTCATTGCGAAACTTAATAGTTTACACAAAGTTGCCATTCCTCATCTAGTGACACAAGTTGATGGTGCAGTGGACCAAATTCATGGCTTTTGTGATGCATCAACCCAAGGTTATGCAGCAGTTGCATAACTGCGGAATGCAAATAATGAAGTCCATTTACTGGTTGCCAAGTCCCGTGTCGCAACATTGAAAACTGTTAAGTCTCCCTCGCCTAGAGCTGCTGGGAGCTCAATTGCTTGTGAAACTTAATAATATCACTTTTGTCAAATAGGATAATTGTTGCAAAAGTGTAAGTGTAAGTGGTGTAATTGATTCAACAACTGTCATTGCATGGATCCATACTGAACCATATTGTCTCACAACGTTTATCACAAATAGAGTATCTCAGATTCAGGAAAGCAAAGTAGTGCGTCAATGGTGACGTGAACCATCACAAACAACTCGGCAGACTGTACCTCGAGGTTTGATGCCAAGTCAGCTGGTCAGTCACAACCTTAGGTGGTGTGGTCCATCATTGTTTGTTGAAACAGAAGATGCCTGGCCAGTAGGTTGCTCAGACTCTAGTTCGCCAGAGTATCAAGAATAATTGAAGCTACTGAGCGCAACAGCCCTAGCTGCACAGACCACGATATTTAATCTCTTGAGTGGATAGAGAGATTTAATTCCTATTCATGGCTGTGACGAGTTTTAGCATTTGTGCTGTGTCAAGTATCCATCAAATTGCTGTTGTAGCCCCTTGACATCAACAGAGCTCAAATCAGCAGAAGTTTGTTGTGTACACCAAGTGCAACAAGATGTTTTCAAGATGGAGATATATCAGTTGCAGAAGGGAAAAGAAAGCTCACCACAGGTCAGAAACCTCAACCCTTTCTTCGATCCTCATGGCTTAATTAGAGTTTGTGGACGAATCCAAAACTCGGGGTTGTCATTCAATGAATAACATCCAATCCAGTTACCCAAGAAATGTCACTTCACCAATCTAGTCATTGATTACTACCATATTTGGTCCCTGCAAGCAGGTGTCAGCACTGTGCATTCTATCATCAGACACAAGTATTGGATTTTGGCAGGCAAAGGCATGAAACAATCGAGAATTTCAAAAGGGCATTTATGACTGTGGGAGTGGTTTATGGAGGTCCATTTCATATCAAACAATTTTATCTTCAGAATGCACGTGTATTGAAGGCATACCTGCGTTTGATTGTATGTTTTGTTACAAAGGCTGTACATTTGGAGGTTGTCTCTGCACTGACTACGGTCGCATTCCTGAATGCCTTTTATCGTCTCCCTTCTCATAGAGGATTATGTACAGATGTTTATAGTGATGGTGGCACTAATTTTGTTGGTGCTCATAAGCACTTTACTGAACTGGGATCGTACTTGTGAGATAAAGCCAATGCAATGCAAGTAGCAAATAGCCTGGCAGAAAACGGTATCCAGTGGCACTTCAATCCACCGACAGCCCCTCATTTTGATGGACTTTAGGAGGCTGGTATTAAATCAGCAAAAGGTCATGTGGAGTGTGTAACAGGGCAGCAGGTAGTGACTATTGAGGAATTGGCCACACTGTTCACTCAAGCAGAGACGGTGTTGAATTCAAGGCTATTATGTGCTCTTTCCGCAGATCCTAATGACCTAAGTGCCTTCACTCCATGACATTTTCTCATTGGCAGTGCATTGGTAGCTCCACCAGCTTCTGTCTTAATGGAATTGCCTACAATATGCCTTGACAGGTAGCAGCTGCTAATACAATCTACAGCACATTTTTGGCAATGGTGGTCAAAGGAATATCTACATATCCTCCAACAAAGAAGTAAATGGTCTTAGCAGGGATCTACAGTAAATGTAGGAGACCTGGTATTGGTACATAAAGACCACCTTCCTCCTCTTCAGTGGTAGATCTTTCACTTTGACACACTTCATCCAGGCAAATATGGGGTTAGTAGTGTGGCAAGTATTAAGACTCACCAGGGAGTAATCAAGGAGGCAGCTGTGAGGCTGTGCCCCCATTCCACGCAGTAACCTCTTCCTCAGTGTTCTACATAGTGTAAATAAATGTTGACAACTCTGAAATTTGTACCAAATTTGGTGGGTGGCATGTTGAGAAACGTCAATTTTTTTCCAAGTTTTGGGACGGCCATGTTGGTGACATGAGGTGCAACGTGATTGTTTCCGCCATAGTAGTACCTTGCTCACGTTTGCATCTGGTTTCCAAAGTCAGGAAACTAGAGTGTTCGGGATATTGTAAATTCTACATGGACCGAGTGTGGACTACCTTTGATGTAACTACCAGCTGTTTAGTGCAATGGTGCTGTGAAACCCAATTAACATATTTGTGAGTAGATATTTACATGCATCAGGTGTGTAATGACTTGTGAATATCTCCGCCAGTGAAGTGAGTCAAAACACAAAGTGTATGTGACAATGATATGCTAAATGTAAGTGAACACTCAAGTAATTTTTTTTCCAAGCAGCAACTTCTCAACTTCAACACCAAAAAGTTTTGACACTATTTATGTCTTTTCGAAATGCAAAATAAATTTCTTTGTTGTTCAATAAATGTGAGGTAATAATGCTATTATTCTAAAGCTCAAACTTGTACAGTTTATGGATTTGAAAACTGTGTTAACTGTACAATGCAATTTATTCTTTAAGAACTATTTTTTAACACATTACTTCATACATTAAAAAAATTAATTTTACGTTTTTGAATACATTTTAAGTAAAGAACCGGAATAAAACAGAATCGGCAGTTCAAATCGGAATTAGGGTTTTATGTGAATTGCCACATCCCTAGTTAGTCACAATGCTGTCATTGACTCCACTTCTTCTGCGTTGTGGGCCAGCATAAAGCAATAAATACTGCACATCTGAGTCTCAGCAGGGGTAGAGAACATAGGATCATTAAGCATTTTTGTCAATGTCACATGTGCCACTCTTGCCTTTTCACTGTTACATTCAACTTCTCTTCCGTTCGTAGCTGTCAATGAAGTGGCTTGAAGTTGATTTTTCATTTTCTGACATTGTTCCATCATTCACAATAGACACAGCACATGCTATACATATCATGTACAAGAATGTTCTTTTAATTGGCAAATGTTTGCCTCTTGAAGAAATTAGTAATATTTGACTTAGTGTGATATTTGATACAGAGGTGAATAAATACAGTCATTAAGATTTGTTTCTTTACGACCATCAGTAATTAATAATTATAAACCATATTCTTGCACTTGTAATGAGTTGCAGTGTCACTCAGGCTTTGTGCGAATGCATTATTTAGTAACAAATGCATGATGCTCTTCTAGAGTATCATTTTAGTCATAAAATGTGAATCTATGAAAATTAATAAATATTTTAATAACACATTCCTGGTTTTTCTTCATGAAGCTTCTAAAACTTGGGCACAGTGTGATTTTTAAACATTTTTTGGTAACAAGAGGTCAACTTTACGCTTCTGTGATGTAATTTTAAAAAAATACGTCTGCCTATTCAATTTAATTAATATTTAGTTAAAAAATTAAAGTAGTATTATGTGAAAGATAATTAAACACAAACTTCTCTGGGAAAAAACATTACACACACAATGATTGATGTGCCAGGTTTTGTAACCAAGTTTGATGTTTTAATGTATTAGAATTATTTAATTTTTGTGAAGATGTGTTTCATATAGAAGAATCTGAAATGTAATTCAAAGCATGTCCTCAGAGTTTTAGTAAATATTGGCCATCTCACAGTTATCGGGTTGAGTTGGTCACAATCAGATTAAGATACACTCTTCAAATCATTATCTGTGATCAATAAAATTAATAAATATTTTTTTACCTGATAAGTTTTGTGCCTTTACAAGTGTAAGTCGTTACTATTAGTCGATAAGTCAGATTTCTGAGTGCTGATACATTACTTTGTTGGCAGGCATAAAACAAATAACACTTTTTTTTTTAGCACCATTACTTTAATAAAGTAACTTCAATAATTTTCTCATGTATGAGCAGTTTGATATAATTAATCATAACACTTCGTTAAGTTTTAAGATATTCACTAGTACTGAAAACAAATAGTGTGTTTTGTATTTAAAAACCTAAACTACTTTAATTCATGTATTTGGAATCCCGCAAAAAATTTCATGGTCTAGCCATTGGTGTCACCCTTTCAGTTTTTGAACGCATCAACCAAATGTCACCAAATTCGGTAGACATATAGCGCCAAATAAACTTTTATATTATATATCTGAAAACTACTCAACCAGTTTTCTTCAAATTTGGTATGCAAGTAATACTATGATTGGCTTGGTAAATATAAGTGATTTAACTTTATTAGGCACTTATTTTCAAAATGGCGGCCATAATATTTTATTTAGAATAACTACCGTACTATTTGACCAATTTCAACCCAATTTTGTTTGCACGGTATCTATTACAATAATCATATAAGCTAGACAACAACCACTTTTGTCCACCATTTTGGAATATAACAATACATGAATTAACAAAAATTTTCTTTAATATCTCGGGAAATAATTGACAGATTGCTACAAAATTTGGCAAGCAAATAGTACTGCCACAGTTGATATGTACTAATATGTTTCAAGTATGTCAGACACTTATTTTCAAAATGGCGGCTATCTTGCTATTTGAATATAGTATGCTATAACTTTGAAACCATTTAATCAGTTACAACCTAATTGTGTATTTTGGGAGTATGAATAAAAACATGAAATATGTCTTAATGGGGACCCTTTTGTCCTCCATTTTATAAGACGTAAATAAAGTTATGTCATATCTTGGGAATTAATTGACCAATTCCTAACAAATATGGCAACAGGTAGTACTGCAGTGGGTAATGTTATCTCATATGTTTTAGATTTGTCAGATACACTTATTTTATGAATGGTGGCCAGATAGCTATTTTATATTTTTGTGCTATATCGTTGAAACCATATATCTTCAAAACCATGAAATTAATTCCTGTGTAACTTTGTATGCTTGCTGTATATGTTACAACGATCAATTGTACACACACAAAATCTCTTTTGCCCTCTATTTTGTGAAATATTTTTGCATAACAAATTAAAATTATGTGATCTCCGGTAAAACCACAGATTCCTACTAAATTTGATAAACGTGCCATGTAAACTGATCGACTTTGAGAGGGTCACACACACACATTTTCAAAATGGCAGCCATATAAACATTTTAGCCAGTAATTCTTTATCTACGAAACTGCAAAACTAATTTCAACTTTGTATGCTGACAGTATCAGTTATATCCATCAAAATTGTCCATGCAAAACCACATTTCTCCTCCATTTTGTAAGGTAGCCTCACATTAAATAATACAGTTTTTATATAATATCTCAGGAAAAAATCAACCTATTTCTTTCATATTTGGCAATGAAGTTGTACTTTGGCAGTCTGTATTAATTTATATGTTTTAATTGTTTATGTCTTATTTTCTGAATGGCGCCTATTCAAACATTTTGGCTAAGTGTGCTATATCTACAAAACCATCTAACATTGAAATTTAACTTTTTATATTGTATCTGTGACAATAATCGAATGTGCTAATAGATAATCTTAATGTCCTCCAATTATGAAGATTGTCACATGATGTCTATAAAACATTTCAACAAAAATCAAGCAAATATTGTATGCAAACAGAATTAATTATTAGCATCATTTATGCATTCAGAGATCCTCTTTTACCGGATTTGTTGCAAAGAAGTCTCAGATGATGTATTGAACATTTTGTCATATTTCCAGAACAATTTAACTAATTTACACAGAATTTTGCGCAAGAAGGTCATATAAAGTTTCATGCTTTATATGGGGTCAGACAATGATTTTCAAAATGGAGGCCATTTAAATATTTTGCTGTGTTTGGCATGTCTATTTAAGAATTTAACAATTTTAATCAAACTTTTTATGCTCTTATTATCTATTAGAAGCGTCATGTACAGAGCATGTTTTTATGCAATTTTGTAAGATAGCCCCATTCAAGAAAATAAGTTTTTTATGCCATGTGTCTGAGGCGAATCAGCCAATTTGTCAGATTTTTCACACAAGTTGCATTATGGGAAGTTATGTAAGATTGTGCATATTAATGTCTCAGACACTTATTTTCAAAATGATTGTCATGTAAATATTTTAGGTTAGTGAACACTATCATTCAAAACATTAAACTGATTACATCTGATGTTGATGCTCCGAATCCTACCTTCAGGATGCAGTTGATTTCAGCTAGCTTAATCTTTACAATGAATTCCTGAAATCGATCCAGGTAATCACTAATGTATTTTGTCTTGGTACTCTTTCACATGTTTCTGGTTTTATCTCTAATGATATTGCTGTCAATGAGATTTGAAAACCTACCTGACATCTAAGCTTTTAAGAGCTTCACTAAAATGTATTTGCACCCATGTAGAGGAAAGTAGGCTCATTAGTTATCAGTTACTGCTTCTTGTTTGAATATCGGGTGGGAAGTATGTAGTGGTAAAACAAATAGTAGTGTATTTTATTTTAGAATGCTATTTATAATATGATATGTCAAAATCTGAAATCTTTACTCCATAACGACTTGCTAAAATGGTTATACAAAAGGTGATGATAAAGATAATGAATTTTATAAGGAAAAGTATGTAGAATTTTAAAACAAAAACCAGCTCCCAGAAACTTGGTCCTCAAAAGTTGCTTAAAAAAAGTTACAGATATTTGTTTTTAAGTATTTGGGACAAACCGATAATGTTAGAAAAAGGGGATCAAATCGGGTTTCATTCAGAGGCTACAGAACTTATCATCAAGGTGAGAAAAACAAAAGTACGGAAACAATAACAAATAAAATATTAAGAAAAAGGAAAAGGCCTACAGAGCAAAGATAAAACTAGTTTGTAATGTAGAAATAAAAAGTTTAGTAATCCTGACGAAAAAAATCTGAAGTAAACAAATACAAAAACAAAATTTCCTATGCATAGATATAGTCTCTCAGAATGCACTCTTCAGTAGGAAGTATTTCAACAGAAATGTCTTTATAAACCAAACAAAAGACAACATAAAAATATAGCAGAACCAAGTGTGAAATTACGTACAGAAAATGCTTACCTCAACATACACACAAGTTTAAAAACAAGATCATGCCAGTAAGAATAACTAATGGAGGAACAACAATAAAAGAGAAACAGAATGATGAACAAGAAAACCAAATATAGCATAAGATTAAACAGCAACGACAGATAAAGAATAGCATAGCAGTGCTTAGCGAAGCTCAAAGTAAGTGTGGTCTTTGTTTTTATAACAGACATTATCAAAATGAATATCTATTATTTACAAATAAGGAAATTGATTAGCAAATAGATATTGCACCACCAACTGTAGGTAGGACATGCAAAGTGGACTTTCCACACAAGTCAAGACAACCAAAGTTGTTTAATTCTGTTTAATTAACAAAAAAATGAAATATTAATGTGATGCCATAAAAATATTATAAGCAAGGATTGAATAAATGGACAGAGAATATCCACTCATCAGCAGAAGCAGCAGGCTGGGGACCAATTGAAGAAAATTATGCAGTAAGTATTCATCAACAAGACTGAGAAAGAAATAATCTGTGAGGAAAAGAAATGGCAACAATACCTCAAGTTTCTAGTAAAAATAGGCAGTGTAAAAATAATAGGACTAACTGAGATACATACAGGAAACTCCAGATTGGACATTACACAAATAGCAATTACAAACTGGAAAGGCACACAATTATTATAAATAAATAAATAAAGGATAATTAATTGTCAAATCAATCAATGGTCAAAACCTGACATCTTTGAATTTTGTTAATTTTTGGTACAGTGATAATATCAGAGAAAAAACTTTTTTGGACACATTATTACACCAGGTGAAATGAGGCCCAGTGAAGAGAGAGTTATAAGTAGTCAAATTTACGACACTATCAAATAATTTAAAACAGCTAAGGTGATTGTTAGGAATGACATCACTTTATAAATTTCCTGAGGTGTATTTAGATTTTTGAGAGATGGAGGTCTTAAAGGAGTACACAACACAAAACACAATTTGTGGTTTAATGAAAGATAACGATCTACTATGCATTACTGCAATATCGGTTTTTTGTTTGCAGCACCCGTTTCCGATAAATACGGCAGAAAGCAAGCAGCAGTGACATCACTCCATTCACCTGGCAGCGCACCGTGGACTGCTGCTTGCTGTTAAACGCATATCGCAGCAATAATTGTGTGAATATCTTAGCAAGCTCACCTCACTAATATGTTCAGTAATGGAGTTTTCCATATTAGATTGTCAAAAGGTAATATGTTCCTTTGATAGTTTTATATTGGGATAAACAGTGTATTGTTGGGAAAGTGCCTAGTTGAAGCGCCCTTGGTATAGTAGTAGTTCTCGTAATCCTGGTAATTGAGGCAAGGGAACATTTTTCCATGTTTATCGGGACCGTTCAATATTCCCTAAAGTGTTTTCCATAGGGGTTGAATTTTGTAAAAGAAAAAATTTCATGGCGGGGCTTGGAGTATGTTTATCTTCCCAGAATTTTCTTAAAATTAATTTAGATAAAAAACAGTTAATGAAATTAAAATGAATGCATGGGGGAAAACTGAAGGGGCGAAACTTATAGTGTGGTGCAACACCATCTGTGAGGTAATACAGTTCACCTTATAGTGGATGCTAAATCACCAGATGCTGATATTAGTAATCCACATGCAGTGTGGTATGATGAAGCAAAAAGGCAGAATCCATTGGTGTAAGAAATACTGTTGTCAGGAGATATGCCTCAGACTGCTCTTGATACTGCAGCTACCTCAGGAACAGAACTACCTAAAGATGTATGTACAAGTAATACAATGTCAATTAGGGTCTGTGTGTTACAGGAAATATTGCGAAGTGATGAATGAGGATGCTGGGCATGAAGTAATAAGACACTTTAAATGAACATTTTTTATGAACTTGGTGAGTCGGAAGCAGATCATATTAGCAAAATTGATGATATAGATGTAAAAATGGATATGCCATCCTATTCCCGACCGGGAGAATGTTCAGAAAAATATTTTGTTGTTGCCTGGACTTGTTTACTAGCCTTGTTAAAAAAACAGCAGTCACTGTAGGAATGAAATAAGCAGTATATTGTCTTACTTCAAGGAAACTATTGAGCTGCCACCAGCCAGAGCCAGTAGCAGCAGAGAAAGTTTGTTGTTTAAAGCATATTGGCGACCTCTCCGTAAGATGGTTAATGGGGAGGGTATGCTGCTACCACCCAATTTTTTGACTAAACAAAGGAATTGGAATCCTAGTGCAAGTTGTTCGTGTGCTATTAACTCGTCGGTGGCCTAAGGCACCCAGTGATCAAGGACTTACTTTGGAGAGTAGTGGGGAATTAAAGTTAATTAAATACACGCACTTTGCCTATTACATCTAATCAGAAGGGAGCAACATACTAAATACAATTAAACTTATTACATACAAGTGATACACAACTGCTCCTGGGATATAGGCAGGGGAAAGAATGTACCTTGTTCTCTACATCTGAAGCTTAATTTACAGGTTTCTGATTTGGAAACACTCTCTCCATATACATTATCACTTAAACTTATAATAAATCTGCTATATTTCCGGTAAAAAATATTCCACTTGGAACAATTTCCCTCCTCGCCAAACCTTAATTTTCTAACTTTGAAATAAGCACACTGAGCTAGTATTAAGTTTACTGAAATCAATAAATCTAGATTCATTCATTCAGCTCCCGATTACACTACTGGGAAGAGGGGTGTATTTCATACTGAGCTATGTTGAAGGTTCTGTCATATTTCGGACAGTATCCTCCGATTAGGATGGTCTATACACAAGAGTTGCAAGGACCTTTATTTCCTCTACCCACACGGTAAATGTTATAAAGGTGTTGCTCTCCCTCCTGCATATTGGGCATGGTTTCTTAGGGATTGTGCCCATGTACTCCATCGAGCGAAGATTCTGATGGCAGGTCTCGGAGTTCATTATTGACTATCCACTTTTCAGATAACCTCTGATCGAAAATATTATTTCCATCCAATCGGCAAACTTTAATTGAGCTTGCCAATAAAGTGACAATACCAAACTTGACATGAGATTCCACTTGAAAAGCTAAAATTGACAACATAATGATTCCTTGTCAACATCTCTATAGTATTTTAACTGCTGTCAACATTTATAGATACACTAGGAATTTAAATAAGAAAAATTATTTCTAGCAGAATTTTTGACTTTTATTAAATTTATAAACTCATCAAAGCAATAATGAGTCAGCAACCAATATTACGCCTCTAATGTGATGGAAAGCAAATTTTAACATTATCTGAAAAGCCACAAAATTAATTTAAGGGCATTATACATATGCCTTACCCACTCCATACTTAAAATTTGTAGATAAACATACCACCAAGATCAGTAGTGCCGACGGCTGGGAATCTAGAAATCTTCACCCTAACTTAAGGAAATTGTCAAAAGTATTCAAAATCTACCATGTCACGTACTAACCCTTCATCTGAACTCTTACTAAATCAAATCAGGTGAGGCCTATTAATATCAAACATCAATCATGTTGATCACTCGCGAAGAGCGAATTTCGGAGCACATAATCTGTCTCCACCGAGAGTTCAGGAAAGATCCTCAAAAAAGTCCCGGCCCAACGGTAATATCCAGCGCGGGCCATCCCCTCAAGTGTGTTCCTCCACCACTTGTCCCTCTGCCTCGGCACTACTTTTCCACCAGCACACTCACGCCAGGTGGCGCATCATCTAATTAGCGGGACACCCATGCCCCAGTGCTACTAAGGGGTCAGCCAGGTTACCCACTTTCCAAGGCTGTCCACCATTTAACTTCAAATAAAATAATATATTTATATATTTACAATCAGACACATTTCAGGATGGATTCAAGAATCTTAATGTCAACACTGCAATGAAAGTATTGACACACAAAGTTAAATAAGTTAGAATTATTACTACATAAAACAAAATTTTGATAAGGGGTCAGTATATCTTTGGCTTCAAAATAGTAAAGATTTACAACAAGCTTCTCAATACTGTTAAATGACATGAACATTTAAGAGTTGGCGGTTAGTCTGCTGACATTATGATCTACAAATAAACTGCTTGTGCCTGTGGAAATGAATTGTTGTGGTATTTTCATTTTATTTTTGGCAAAAAGCCAGAGGGTAATGGAGATTGCTTCCTCATTGTATTTGTCCGGAATTTTTTTCAAGCGGTTAAAATTATTTTTAGGTCTCTGGATATTGCCATGTTTTTCAAGAATGAAATGTGATACAATTATCAACCGTATTAGTTCAGTTATAAACTTGGCATGAAAAACAAAAGAGACACGAAAGTAAAAGAACTCCGAAAATCAACAAATTTTTGGTTTGCAGGATGTGCACAGTATGATTCCCCAGGGTTTTGTGCAAAATATGTTGCCTTCTCTCATGTATTTGCAAAGAGGGTTTATTGTTGACTTGAAACTTTTGCAAAAAGATTAGGTAAATGGAGACCTGAAAGAAATGTGTTTCAAAATTTAATTCTTAAAGTAATTGTGAAAGAAAAATGCTATATAAAACTGTTTTCAGTGACACAAATAGAGGTGTACGCCGTTACATGAGGACACAACATCCCACGATCAAGCATGAATTCAGTGTGTAGCACATAAAAAAAAATTAATGAAAAAATTAAAAAGTAGAACACAGTATTTCGAAATTCATGCTTTGAGAGCAAGGAAAAATATTAATCTTTGGTGGACGGCTCAGTCATGTAATGGAGACAGTGAATTATCAATTGAAATAGTTTTGTATATTCTTCATAACATAATAAATGAGCATGAATATTACTAAGAAAGTGAGGAAAAAGTTGCAAACATGAACCATTCAGTGAGGAAGAAAAATCAAAGGCTGTGGTTCAGCAGTGGCTTTGAAGCTTGCTATATGCTCAAGAAAATATGATTGGTTAAAACTTTTTTTAAGGACGTAAAGTATGTAAAACATTACGTGCATGCTGGTAATTTGAAAAGTTACCACAACTTTCATTTGAAATATGCATCAAAAACAGTTCACTTCTCTTTCAGCTGCTTAGGCATTCAAATTTTGCTATATTGGACTATAACTGGAATGTGAATAAACAGACATGTCTGATACAGAAGTTAATATTTGAAGTCAGTTGGTGAGTTAGTTCTTAAAAATTAGTATGCATTGCCAAGTGATGGGTGGAAAGAAGACTTTATGAATCCAATACTAGATAGAGCTATGAGAGATAGGGTTTTAACAATTTTTGCCAATCATTATTTGCCAAGTATTTTTTAAACCTTTACAGTTTTAACCAAACACGCAGCTGGTTGTTTCCAATAATAATCAAGCCCATTAAACTATCGCCACAGCTCTAACCTCATCCAAATTCTGTTTACAATAGCAAGGCCATATACCATAAAATACAGTGTCAGAGATTATGTGATTTGTTCTCACGGGGTGAATTGTTTGTATGCTGTGCATATTCGTGTTTTGTTTGTAGAATTTTCTACTGTAGGTTGACATCATTTTTCGCTGCTTTATGTTTTCATTTGTAATATATGGTGAGTCATGGATAAAACTTCCTTATCTAATATCTGTGGTCATTATAACACAATTATTACATGATGCAGTGAATGACCTCATGCGCTACCTTAAGTATTCACTTAATTACTCTTGTTATCTCAGCACTCACAGGCCAACCTTCTCTCTTCGACTCAAACTGAAATATTTTGAGTATATTTTCAACCATATTCACTGAATACTACATACACAGTAACACGACCCAAGATCTCAGAGTACCATGATTATTTGTTTTCTAGTACCAGACTGATATGTAGAAGAATGAATGCGCGCGACATCGTAGTATCGTATTCTCTCCTCCAGCAATGCCTTCCGGTCAGGCCGGCGGTGAGCGGAATGAAATATTTATATATCCCACAGCGCAGCTCTGGTTTGGTGCAGCATATTCGCACCAGGTTTGTTGCATTCCTTTTGTAATTTTTTAAACTTTCATTTACAACAGAAACTGGGAAATCAAAATTTTTTTGTGTGGCCTTTTGATCAAATAAGAACTAAATTTAATTTCCTAATCTATTTGCATGGTATAAAAATACATACAGCTTTTATTTATAAAATACAACTGTCTAAACTTAATGTTAACACTTGCTATTTTTCAAAAGTGAGTGCAAATTTTATGTTTATTCCACATATAATTAAATCCCTAATCACTGTCCTTAAACAGCTTACAACAGCACTCATACACAGTAGCAGGCCTGTTACTTGTTATGGACAGGGCAACCATATATATATATATGCGCGCGTGCGCATGCATTTGTCCTATGTGCGTTTTTCACATTGTCAGTTTGTAATCATCTGTGGTGCAAAAATAACAAGTTTTTTAAAATGACCACCCCACACCTCGTCCCCCATCTTCACAGATGCGCCAATCTCCGACTACATCAGCCACGCCATGCCATATCAGCACAGACCAGTTCAAGGCCAGTCAAGTTTGGATTACCAGATTTATTCTTCTAAAACACCAACGATTGATTTTTAATGTTATTTCAGAATGATTTATTCTACGTTTGTGTTTTTAATTCTTTCTTTTTTATCCATGTTTATTCATTTCTATTTCAGTTTTTTAATTGCATATTTTTATCAGGGTTCTTTAAATTTCATGTTGCGAAAGTGTATAAGCTGTGAGAATATAAACAGTAACTGTTTTGCTGGAAAGGAGGAAAGTCGGACATGTTAATACGTGCAGGCGCATTGGCCTAGCCAGGTGCAGTGTTGCAAGTTTGCAGTCGCCTGCACTTGTCAATCACTGTGTGGCGGCGAGTGAATGGTTGTCACTATCTCAGCATAATATAGTACTTAGTTATAGCGTTTGTTAATGTTTGGGTGCATAATTTTAGTTTTATTAAAGTTATAATCCCACTTAAAAGAAAATTTTCCAATACTCAAACATAATTTTATGCACCTCAAACTTTCTACTTAAAATATACTATATACGGTAAGCATGCGGAGACTGTAGCAGGTTGTGGGGAAGGGGGGTGAGTAGGAGAGGATGGGTGAAGGACAGAATCCCTTTGTGGCATCATGTGTTGCGCAGCACAGGGCAGGTTAACCTTGAGGTGCCGTGCGGTGCACCTGTTTCAAAACACTACTGCTACATTTTTTAACTTTTTTTCTTTCTCCTTCCCATATTGCAATATACAAATTATGAGTAGCGATATTAAAACCCATATATTTTGTGTCTGTGGACTGGCAAACATTTTAAATCAGTTTTCATAGTGTGTGTGTTTTTCACTTTTTTTTGCCAATTTTTTTTATGATTTTTTGACAGTTTCTAGAATGGCCTTGTAAAATCGCTGCCTCATTAAATCCAGTACTCGTAAAACAGGGGTCTGACTAATTTTTACGAACAAAGCTCAACAATATCCTGCTTGGCCATGGCCACTAACCTTCAAAAACCATTTCTCCTCACTCATTATTCAGGATGTCTCCACCTTTTTAACTCTTGGCTGAGGTCAGCCGCTCTGTTAACTTGGAGGTTATTAGATGACCTAACCTAGAGCTCTGTGCCGATGTCGTTGTCGTAATTGGGACAAATTTTACCAGATGTTTGCATACACCAAGTCCAGGTCGCAACAATTTGGCACACTGCAGCATAGCAGTGTGTAACATTAAACAACCATGATTAAACATTTGGTCAAGCTACATAGTATGGTATCAGTCAAAAACATCACCACAGCCATGCCAGTGAGGACAAAATTAAGTAATAAATAACCCTAGCCGTCAGGAGCTACAGTGGAAGACTGCCAGCATGAAGACATCTTGATAGCCCTTGTGTGCACACATTCTTTAATCACCAAACTAATGTCTTGAACATTTGTGCAGCTTGCGAGACATATGGGAGTGAAGCAAATTTGTAAGCGAGACAAATTAGGAGGTGTGTTTTAGGTTGCGGCATGATGGCCGCATGAATAAGGTGTGCACATCTGTCTGTACAAGGTTTCAAATTGTGTTAGGTAGGAGGCACAGGCTCGGGTGATCACTTACTGAGGTAAGGGCTGATTGATATGTATTGACCCTCTGTGTCTCTCTGGGGTCGTGGGAGCTATAAGGTCGGGTAGATGGCAGCAGGCATCCTGGTGCTGGTTGGCGAAGAAGGTAGTCTGGAAGCTGGTCTATTCACTGTCTGGCAGGTCTATTCGCTGTGGATGGAATGGGTTAACTGACTGGGTTGGCCTAACTGCTTTGTCACGTATCTTTCTAGTAGCGGGCTCTACTGTACTATGCACGTCAGACGTTGCAGCCCTTTTTCCACAGCATAGGATGCCTTTTAATATTTGGTAACCTGATGTACGTACAGTCCTTGTTAAAGGACTGCCCGCAGTCCTATTCCAAAATTGTAAAACTGTATTCTAATTCAGCGATCCCCTGCCTCTCTCATGTGGGATGATGCATACCAGGTTGCGTAGTAGGTATGTTGTTCACCCTAGAAATTATAACAAGAGGTTAGACTGTAAACGTGCTTCATTCTTGAGAGAATAAGTCATAGTGACCCATACTAACTCCTGTTCTCTGCCAATCACTGGGCAACATGGAAGTGAATGAATGGCCAGGTGCATAGGCGTGTCTGATGTACAAGAGCAAAGGAAAAAAAATCGTACAAGGAAATTAAAGAAATTAATGTTAAATACACAGCTAAACTGAAGGTGCACACTGTACAATCCTAAAGGGACTCGTGGGGTGGGGGGTACCACTGCTGTGTATATGTGGAAGTAATGTAGTGTCAGGGGTGTTGCCAACACTTTGGGGCTATAGGTGGCGGTCAGAACCATAGAGGTTCTGGCTGGTCACTGCTGCTGCTGCTGCTCATTGATCAATGGTAGCTGGTAACTCTTTGTATACATCTTCGTAAAAGCTCCTCGAGAGGAGGGTAGTAGAGAGCCTTCACAAAATTCGTGCTATGGCAAGCTTCTGGATGAACTGGCATTTTGCAGGGGTGCACTGACTTTTATAGAGCTGGCAGTGGTGCCTTAGGTGACTCCAACCTCCGTTGGTGGTGGCTTTGAGTTTGTACCTTCCTCTCTTCCTTGCCGGGGTGGTTGGGCAGCGCTGGCCGTGGTGATTGTGCATGGCGGGAGGGTAGTTTCCATGTTGGGAGGGTGGTAACTGACACTCACTCACAGGCAGCTTACTTGTGTTGCATCTCATGTTATTTCATTTCCTGGGTAATTGTGCTGCTGGTGCGCTCAGGGCTGTTAAGCGAAAATGCTTGCTTCAGCTCTCCTTGGTGGTTGGATGTTTATTTACATCTGGTAGACGGCCTTTGAAGCGGCAAGTCGGGTGGTTCGTTCAAACTTGCGCACGTGTCGCTGCACATGATGATGTGCAGTCGTAACAAAAAAGCCCACCCCGCTAATGGCTTCGGCCCTCTGGGATGTATTGTGTTACATGTAAGGTCTCGTTGGGGTTGGATGAATGGTTGCAGCCCTTCAGGGTTGTGGCAAAAGCGTGACATTCACATTCAACAGCAGAGTGCCATGGGTATTTGACAAGATCTACAATTTTGACCTGAAAATTTGCAATTTACATGCATCGCACAACAATAATCACTAGAGGAGTAGGGTATTTTACAAGCCTTTATCTCACAAAGGGTGTAGTGATTCTAACTGCCTACCCTGGTGCTGACAGCATGTCTATAACATATGCCTTGCTCTGGGGCCTCTCCTACATGTCTCAGGGCAGGTGACTTTTGTGTGTGTCAATTCCACCCTATTAGAGCATAAGGTGTTCCTTTCCTAACATCCTCTATTATTTACAACAATCGTACCATCTATAGGAGTTCACTTAATTACTATGTATGGCTTACCTATTAACATTGGTGTATGGGTCACCTACAGGAAAAAAACATGTGGCACTGGAAAAAACACTGGATTCATTCATTATTTACAAATTTTGGTTTTGACTTTTTGTATTCTCTTACTGCCTGTGGCATCTACAACTACCATTTCTTTTATAAATTATGTGGCTGGCTCCTCTCTCTCTTCCAGTCACTCCTCAGTTATGCAGAGGGTCTGTGCCTTCCCTTGGACGTGGTTTAATTGTATCCATGACTGTTCCTTGGTCACTGGGCATGTTTCTGGGAAGGTCATTCACTTTCTCCTACATCTCATCTCTTTTGTAGGTATTAACTTTCTTCACATTCCTTAGTAACCTAACTTTGATGCCTTTTTATCACTGCTTTTATACCCTACTATCCTAATCTACTGGCTTTGCTATGTACACTGATTGGCGATGTCCTATTTTCACAGTGTTTGTTACTCTGTTTTCCCCCTCATTCTTTCAATTCACTAGGTGTCCTCTTAAAGTGGCCTTGAGCTCATCCTTCGCAGGCTGATGCGCTACCTTGGCCGTGGTGCCTCCCAAGATGGAGGCTCGTCATCACCAACATCCTCTGATTTCTTCTGGTGTTGGGGATCCGGCTGCCGTCTGACACTCCGGCACTGCGGGGTTCATCCTTCTCAGGCTGATGGGTTACCTCGTGACATGGTGCCTCCTGATGTGGAGGTGTGTTATTGCTAGAGACATGCATTTGTTGCAACTGCGATAAAAGGAATTTTTATGGAAATTTTCGTGTTTTTTGTTCAATAAAACAAATTTTTCAGTTTTGAAAAAAATACTGAGAATGATGTAACGAAAACTCCTAATATTGTAGTATCTTATAAAATATTTGTATAAACAAGTAATTAGACTTCTAAAACAAAATAGTTGTCACATATTATTTACGCCTAACTTTTAAAAAATGGAAAAAATATCAGAATTGTTGCACACTGGACTTATGTCATAAATAATTAAAATACTTTTTATGAGCATATTTCTGTTTGCCTCCACTAAAGTCCAATTTGAAAACAAAAGGTTTTTAATCTTGTCATTTCTGCCATTTTTCAACGTTGATGCATAAAGGTTTTTGGACTGATTTACCCAGATTGTTGGGGTTACATTTATTAGGTGTGGCAACATTGCCATTTATGTTTATAGAAAATTTAATCTGCGCACAATCTGAATCTTGAGACATAAATTCTTGTATGTTAAACATTTTTAACTTCATCAAAAACTAAAATTCTTTAGCTGCAACCTTTTTATAGTATCAAATGAAACTAGCATATCAGTTTGCGACATCAAATAGCATAAACGCACTTGACGTGTCATCGTCATCATCTTGAGGCGTCATCTTGTCATATTCAATGCTCTCTAACATCTTGTCACTTTCGATACTCTCAAATCACGTATTGCAAATTGAACGCAAACAACTATCGCAATCGACTTCTTTCAGTGCACGTACTTATCATTGTTTATGTTTACAAAACTGCCGAACTAAAATATTACAAGAGAAAGAGAAATATAAATATTACTTTGTGACGAGATTGGTACTTATTTCATGGTGGTGGTCTTTACATAAGGAAAATGCTGAAACCACATGTTATTGCCAACCAGGGAGTTTCTGACTTTACTAGCCAGGGACTTTATGCGAATGATGAAAATACAGTTTTTTGTCGGTATTGTAACGTGTCCATTTCCGGGAGAGAAAATATTCATGTACGATGCACGTCAATACTGATAAACACAAATGGCTTGTGGAACAACAACCCGGAACTTCAGGCAAAAGACAACCATCCCTTGTATCATCTTTTCGTGATGCAAAACACAAAAAAGACAATTCCGCAAAATTTATCGCAGACACAACTGCAGCTTTTATATAAGCAAATATACCTTTGGTAAAGGTTGACGACCCAAACATTTCTGAATGGATGAACAAATACATAGAAGGTAAGTACTGAAAAGTTAACCCACTTGCAGTTTTTACTTTACGTGATCATTATTTTTTGTTGCAAGTGGTACTAGTTTTAAAATTGGTTAAAAACCGTTCTCTTCCATTGTTGCACAATGAATGTAGGTAGGCCTTTTTGGGGTTGGAAGTTGAGTTGAAAAGCTACTTAAAAAATTGATGCCTATCACAGCAGTTATAGTTTCAGTTTAATTTGAGGATATGAGTTATTAATCTGAATAATTATTCTATTCTCAGGTGCTGGAGTTCTACCACATGCCTGAACACTTAGAGAAAAGCATGTTGGAGCAGTAATGGATAAAAGGCGTGAATAAGTAAAACAGAAACTTAAGGATAAGAAAATTGACATTTTGTGCGATGAGACCACTGACAGCATAGGAAGGTGTGTGTGTGTTGTTCTATTTTGTGTTTTGAGTGACGATGATAAACCAGAATTATTTGTGTCTGTAGTCCATTTTCTTGAAGCAGTAGATGCTACAAACTGTGTCAGGGCAATTTTGGACTCTCTGAAAATTTATGAGATCCAATATGAAAATGTCAATTGCTTGGTATCAGATTCTGCTCCATATATGATCAAATGTGCCAATACCTTGCAAGTTGTAATTGGTGACAGTCTGATTCACATTCAGTGTTAGGCACATACACTCAACATTATTGGAAATATGTAGGCAAAAGAACTTCAAGAGCTCAACATCAAGCATGTTTTCATAAACACAAGGAAACGAAAGCATTGTTCCACAGTTTCCTAGAAAAGATGCATGGAAAACCATGTGCACTTTTTCCTTTGCCTGTTGTTACACTGTGGAATGCATGGTTCAAGAGTGTTTTTTATTTGGTTTATCATTTTGTAACATTCTTGATTTTGTTAGGACAGAAGACCCAAAATCGACACAAAATGCAGGTGTGGAGTATTTAGTGTCACTGTCTTCAAAAGACACAGAATTACTGCCAATCAACATTTGTGAAGGATCACTGCAAACCCTTTGTTCATTCAATCAATAATTTGAATGAGGCTTCATACCCAACTGCCCACACATTATACAGGTAATTAAATTATTTCAAAGAAGAATTTGAAAATGTTATGCAGGGCATTTATTTTGATGCAACTGCAAAACTTCTTTCAAAAATGAGTGTAGCTACCAGCGCTTCAGTGAAACTGACACTCAAGAAAACTGTAGCACTGTCTCGTGATAAACTTTCTTCTCTGATGGCAGCTGATCCAGGCAAGTAACATTTTGACAGTATTAAAGTTTTTGATCCAAAGTGTATCTTGTCAGAAGAGGTAGACCCCCAACACATTGTCAAAGTTATGGCATGTAAGGAACAGGCAAACTGCAAGTACAGAAGAACTTGTCAATGGTTTCAGGGACTTGCAGAATAACCTAAAGAAACATGTTACCGAATGTGGTGGATGTGACATTGTCAAGGCACTGGCCATTGTGAAAATGTCTTATCCCAATTGAGCTAAAAAGTGCTTTGAAGCCATATTGCTTGCTTCCTTCCTCAAATGTTGATTCTGAGGTGTTTCTCTCAGCTTAAAGCAGTGTTCTGTCTGACAGAAAAAACTAATTTAAGCCAGACTAATCTCGAATCTATGTCAACATTTTATTTTGAACATCACTAGTGTTCATGAACAGGACTTGGACCATATCAAAATTCAAGAAAATGTACAGTATTTGTACATAATTTCTTTCAATTTTCAAAGTGTGCTGTGAAGTTAAGTAATTTGTGGAAAATATTTTTATAGTGGCAACTCAACAGGTAAGCAATGTTTAAGTCGCTACTGGCCAATTTTTTGTTAAACTTGTAAAGGTCAGAAAATTATTGCTAAGCTGTTTCACTGATATGTTTGGATAGTTTTAGCAGGTTTAGTGTTTGTTTAATGCCAAACGTTACATTTACTCTAGGCTATATGGCAAGAAAAATGTTTTTTTTTTTTCATGTAAATATAATAATTTATGGGGGAACGATTTCATTTAAGTTAAAAAAACAACCATTTTTGCTTAAAAATAACACCTCTTTTGTCTAAAAATAACACCACTTAGTGGCATATAATAAAACTACAAATGCATGTCTCTAGTTATTGCTGACATCCTTGTGGGTTTCCTCATGTATTGGAGACAGCATCCAGCTGCCGTTTGGCACTCTGGCAGGGTGGCCGCTCAGCCGGAAATTTTGGGAATCCGGGAAACAACCATGAATTTCATATTTTCACCATGAAATCAAGAAAAGGCTGTGAATTTTAAAGGAAAAGTCATTATCTTTAGAAGAGCCGTGATTCGCAAGCCCAAAAAAAAAAAGAATGTGGTTGGTTAAATGTTTTGTGTAACTAGTAATAGTGAAAAAAGTCACCCAATAACATTCTATTTTTCTGGGAATGCAATGTTCAGTGGCACGTTTTTGTGTGGTACCTACTGCTCACTGGCACACTGTTTTTCCGCATTCATTTGTTCTGTGTGTTTGGGCAGATGGCGGTAGAGAGTAGCTATATTGCATGTTGAACGGTGTTAAAATGAGGAAAAAGTGTGAATTTTCATTTTGTTACATGTTCAAATTGTAAAAATGTTAAGTGCCAGTTTGAAAATTTCTTTTTCTAAACCAAGTTCTACGTCATATTATGCAAAATACGAACTGGAGTATTCATGGGTTCATGAAAACCCAAATTGCAAGTATTCCGCCAAACGTGTGTGATGCAACAGCATCGTAAATATTGGATCAATGGGAAAAGCTGCCTTAAAAAGTCACGAAAAATCGGCATAGCACATTTCTGCCGAAACATTTTTGCAACAAATCGTTACACATAAACACATTTTTTTCATCACCAGGTACCTCAAAAATTTAACCAAACATCCACGTATCTGTCAAAGGTAGGTTAATTTATTTAACTCAAAGCTATAATGATTTTATGTAATTCTGTCTCAAGGAGTGTACATCTTTATTACAGTTTCGTTATTTTTTTTAAGTGTATGGTGGTCTGTGTAAATTATATAGTCACAATTATAGTCCTTCATAAACAGTTAACATAAACGAACACTGTTTTAATGTTTTTCGTAAAATTTTGTTTATGCCATGCTGCAATTAATTTAGCACATACACGGCACATCGCCCGAGGTTTATCATATGCACAGCCCAAAGCCAGCATGTTATAATCGCCGGTACATACAGTTTACATGAATTGGTCATATTGATAAACAATAAAGTGTATTTATTATTTGCGTTATTATGTTAACAACTTCCGTACCGCCAGCTTTATTTAGGAATTTGCATTTAGATTTTATTTTGTTTTGAAAACTGGTATTTCAGCTGTTAATCACTTGGAAGTTAACAAAAACAAAATATGTACATAATTATCACAATGGTATAAATCTAGTCAATATTTGAATACTTTACATTTAGGGTTATCTTCACAAGAACTTGGTTGTATCCTCTTTCTTATTGGCCACACATGGTGCACACGAACAGAAATTTTCAGATTTAGCTCAACTTTCTGTGCATTTCTTCTGTGCTTTTCTTTCTGTGTGTGTGTTCTCTGCATAGTTGTAGCAATTTTAATAGCTATGCATGTTGTCTACTGTCTGTGCGTATGTTTTCTGTGCTTAATTGGTTTTTGTGAAGCCTTTAGATGGCATCTAGTTGCGATTTTCATATTGCGAATTCTGTTTGAAAAATTTGAAAAAAATCATTAGACCCACCAGTTGTTTTTAGCTGGGCAGGGTTAAATAATGGCATGTTTTAAGACTAAAAAATATGTATTGATTAAATAATTGTGATACCAGTTTTCACAAAGAACTTTTTCTGTTGGTAGGTTCTGATTCTGAACCTGAAGAAACTGATTTCACTAGCTCTCTGCAACCCAGTGTTGTGAGCAGTCAACCCTCCAAAGCCCTAGACAATTTTTTGCATTCTGAAGCAATAACAAAGGCCGCAATCATATGGTGTCTTCATTGTGTGGCCAAATACATTTCATTTCGTAGTGCAGCTAGAAGTGTAACACGTTTTCCAGAAATGTTCCCAGACAGTATTATTGCATCAAAAATGCAGTTGCAGAGGGCAAAAGGTGCCTGTACTGTTATTCACAGTTTGGCACCATATTTTCAGAAAGAAATGTTGGCTTGCCTGACGGATGCAAGCCATTTAGTTACTGGATTCTATGAAAGTCTTAACAAAATTTCTCAAAAACAACAAATGGACATCCACGTCAGGTTTTGCCACAAATTGAAATAAGAAGTGTCAACAAGTGTTTTTAGGGAAGACTTGTGCCATGGACTTACTGCAAGGTTTAAAATTGTTGTTGCCCCCAGAAATCTGAGGATAGTGATTCAGTTGTCAATGGATGGCCCTAATGTTAATGTAAACCATTGGAAAGATTTTTTTTGGAAATGTCAGAAAATCCAGATTCTCCTGTGCTGTTGAATATTGGTAACTGTGGATTGCATGCGATACATAGTGCATTCAAAACCGCAGTAAAAAAAACTGGTTGGCACATTGTTGAGTTCCTTTGTGCTGCATACTGTTTGTTCAGAAATTCTCCAGCACGAAGGGCAAGATATACACAATGTATTGATTCCACTTCCAAGATGGTGGAAAACTCTTCAGTGGCACTGAGAGCACAAAACATACTACGCCATCTTGTTAAATTTGTTGGCTTAGTAGAGAAAGAAAAACAAATACAAATTTTGGTGTATAACAGTTTTTGTATTGTTTCAAAAGCAGTGAAAGACAAGTTCCTTGCTGCTAAAATAGCATTTTTTTTAGTAGTAGTTGATATGGTTAAACCATTTCTCAAGCAATTTTAGTCAGATGAGCCCATGCCCCAATTTCTACATGATCACCTCACTGTACTTCTTCATAACATCTTTGAACCTATAGTGAAAGCTGAGGTACTTCAAAAAGCACAATCATTGAAAAGTATCGATCTGTCAGACATCAATAATTTGATACCTGTGAAGAAAATTGATTTGGGATTTTCTACCAGAAATGCCCTGAAAAAATGTGAAGGTACCACTGAATTGGAAACTGTAAAGTTTCCTAAGGACTGCTAGGCATGTCTTCTGGTTTTGATTGGAACGATCACGTCTTCAGTAGAAGCTGACCAAGGCAATATATTTTCTAAGCCCATGTTTAATTGCACAGAAATATGGCAGTTGCACAAGCAAGACTTACTTCCTGCCTTGAAGTAATGGTTGGAAAAAATTGGTTGTCAGGTTCTACAGCTGACAAAATGGAGCAGGAGTATAAGAAATTCTGCATTTTACCTGTGGTTATATCATCTAGCAAATTGTATAATAGAACTGTTACACAGTTAAACCACTTGTGGGTTACAACTTTGCAGTCTGCTGGGCAACCATTCAACTATGCAATAACAGATGCTGGAGGTGTTAGCTGCATTATAGTTTCAAAAGCCTTAATTCACTCTGCACGAAGTGCAGAAAAGAGCAAAGCTAAAGAAAAATTGCAGCAAGATGCAGTAAAATAAAAAAGACATATTGCTGAAGACAGAAAGATGTTGGAGGCGAAGAAAGCAAAGTTGCTGGATCAAACAATGCGGGAAGTAGCACTCATTGAAGACCAGTTGAAATCTCTTAATGATTAATGTTTTGTCCGTGTAAGCGTGTTCATTCAAGAAATGAGCCAGATTTGATTAACGTTTTAGATATCTAAATCTGTGTTAGTGTTGGTCTACATTAAACACTTTTTAATCAGTGAAAAGTGGAAGTCTTTGATGGGAATGGGTGTAACATAGCTTACATTTTTGAGGCCTGGCCAAATGTGAACATTGGAACTTTGGTTTTGTGCATTAGCTGAACTGTAATATTTGTGGAGATAATATACTTACATTCATTTTGTTGCTAGTATCGAAGAATAGCATACTGTGAACTATTTGAAAACTTTTGTAGTTTAATCATAAGGATCTTAGTTGAAACTTTTATCTCCAAAAAACATTGTTTGAACATTTAACTATGTGCTGAAAAAGTGGTAATTCTCACTAGTGAGTATAGAGTATTGTATTGTGTAGTATTGACCTGCTCATCTGTATGTTATTGTTTGTGGTAGTAATTTATGACTGTAAAGAAATTGGGGTTTTTATATAGCATGCTTCTAAGATAGCAGAACTGAATATGTTAAGTAATGCAAAATTGATTGCTTTTAGCAGTGAAAACCATTTCAGGTTCTACAGTGGTATACAGAAAATGAGATTTAAAATAAATTAATTTTATGTAACTCAATATAATTTGAAAACCTTGAAAAACCTGGAATTTGGTATTGCTAGTAGAGTGGCTATCTTGTTTGGCACTGCTAGGCTCTCGGGGTTGTGTGGAAGCTCGGCGTTGTTCCTTGTGCAGAGGTGACATCCAGGATAGCGATGTCCACCGTGTAGTGACACTTCCTTGCGTCAATTGGGCATATTTTGGGTTCAATTTTGATGGTGTGGATGGGAGCATCTGCGGGTACATGAATCCTTGGAGTGGAATGTGTGATCCCAAAGAGGCATATCTTGGCTACCAATTTTCGGGACTTTCCTTGGCTTTGGTGCTCTCATATAAGTCCCTCTTCTCCGTATAATGGCAACATTGGGGTCTTGTCTGTCATCCGGTCCCTGGATTCCGCTGTGTACATTGGCTCCACCAGTTTTCTGTCCCTTGGAGCTGTTGTATCTGTATGGGTTCTCCCAAACTCCTAGGTAGGGTAGAGGGAGGGGTTGCAATGTATCGGCTACTCTCCCAGTTGACTGTTATTCTTTTGCCATCCTTGATGTGGATGCGGCATTGCCCACAATCAAAGACCTGCCATTGTCGCTGTAGCCATGGTTGTCCCAAAATTAATTCTTCCCCTATCTGGGATACCACCAGGAACTGTACATGGGTGATTTTATTGTAAATCTAAACGGGGAGGTTGATCCTCCCTTCCACTTGGAGGATGTGGTTGGGTTTGGCCATCTGCACTCTCTTGTCTTTGGGTTTCAGGTGAGTTAGTTGATTGGGTGTTAGAAGGTCACTTAGGATGAAATTCCCTGTAGCTGCAGAGTCTAGTAGGGTGGTTCCAATTTAGTGATTGATCCCCACTTCTATGTGTGGGGCATCGAGGAGATAGGGCTTGTTGATTAGCATCCGGAGGGTGATGCTGGGAATGTTGAATTGTTGTTCTAAGAGGTTTGTCTCTCACCTGGGGCTGCCTGTCTTGAGTTTGTCCAAAGCTGCTTGGGCCTTAATATTTCTTTCTCTCTCCCAGGCCCTTTCTACTATAGGGTATTCACGGTAAAGTTAGCACTTTTGAAAGCCCTCTCATTTGGAATAATAGTCAATAAATATATTTTATTTTGGCCTTAGATATTAACTTCTGAGTGTGGTGGTATCTGCACACTGTGTTTATTACTTACATGGCAATATTTTTTCAGAAAGGTGTTTAAAGGATGAAAAATGGCAGAAATAATAAAGTAACTATGGCCTCAAATGTGCTCATTTTACCTTGAAGAGCATATAGCTGCTCAACTGACTGTTAAAGGGCATTCGTAAGAAATTGCTTATGTTCGGGAGTAACATGGGCAAGATAACTCTTGGTGCAGCTCTCCTTGAATCCATTGGGAACTATGCATTAGTACATCTGCACCTTACATCTGATGAAGATCTCTGTATCATCATTGGTCACCTGGCAGCGGCTAAATGAAGTCTGCAGTCAATCGGAGACTATTATATTCTCACCTGAAAACTGGTTGGCTAGCCGGCTCGTGAACTGGGTCCAGTCGTAATGAACTTCCTGTATCTGTTCCACCACTCCTGGGCTTTGCCATTCATCTGTTTTATAGCCTTGGTCACCCATTGGTTAAAAAGGTATCCCATTTGCCCCAAGTTCTTGCTCGTATTCTTGGGTGAATATCACGGGATCCTCTGGTGGCCTCAATGCAAACTCCAGTAATTGGGGACCTTCTGCATTGCGAGTAGCAAACACATAGGGTGTCTGGGTTACTGGGTCAGTACTCTGCTGCTCGTCTACTTCACATCTATAGACCAGTCCACGGCGGGTGATCCGCTCGTCGGGCCATCCTGTGCAACATTGATGGAATGTTTGGATATAGGTTATGCACTAAATTGTGTTGATCCCTCTACCGGGAAAAGCGATTCAATCATATTGCGTGGTCTGCTGTATGCGGCACTGCTCCCAGCAAAATTGTAATATGTAGGTAAAACGGGGCTCGTCATTTCACCCCATACAAAAGGTTAGGCTGCAATGGCTATCTTCAGGTCCTTCGAGTTCTGTGGCCGTCATGGAGCTTACACCGTGTTCAGCTGCTGTGTCTTTGTGTACTGACATCTGTATAGGTTGGGTAATATTGAGTGCCATAGGGTATTTCAGGACACCCCGAACTCCCGTACACCAAATTGGTTCTTGGCTCTTTCCCGGTGGGTTGTGCTGATATAACGCTGCCTGATCGACTAAGTTAACGAAGTGATAGCCCACGTTGGGCACCACAAAAAATGCATGATGGCTTTTTGAATAAGGTGCACATCTGTCAGTACAAGGTTTTACTCTGTGTCAGGTCATGAGACACTGGCTCTGGTGGTAACGTACTCAAGCAGAGGCTGAATGATAAGATGCTTGGTCTTGAAGGGGCCTCTAGAGAGTGCTGGATAGGTAGGCAGAAATTTTAATGTTCTCAATCAAGAAATTACTATGAAGTTGATACCCTGAAGCTTATGTTTGTTTCGGCTGTGACAATGCAAACACTATGAATGGCTCTAGTAAAGGTATAGCAGCATTTATGAGAGGATGCTAGTCCTCTATTATTGTTCAAGGTTGTGCATGTTGCCTTCTCCACTCAGCTACTCTCAGAGCAACAAAGCAATTGAAACAAATTAATATTGAGTCTTTTTTGTAGATGTTTTTTATTATATGCAGAAGATCTCAAAACGAAAGAAAGACTTCTGTCTGTGCCAGAAAATGATTTATATTGCATACATAATGTACTCAAGCATGTATCAGCATGGTGGCTTACACTCTTGGAGTCCATCACTAGAATACTGGCACAGTGGATGCCTTAATGATTTTCAGTATTAGAATGTGCAGTGGGAATATGGAGAACGATTGTGTATAGAATGATCATTTTATGAATGTGAAGAAAATGATGCAGACACATGTATGTAAGGTGTATTGCGGGTTTTTGTTCAGTGTTCTTTCTGTTTTCACAAAAATAAATGAAAGTCTGCAGTCAAGTGCTCCTGCTGGTCATTTGTTGTGAAGAAAGTAGAATAATTTTTACATGACCTGCTGTCAAGATTTGTAAAGCCTTCAGCAGTTGTTTCACCTTTCAGAGATACACCACTCAAGGAAATGAAAAATTAGGAAGACAACTGTGATCTTGTTGGTGCTAAAACAAGAGCATGCATCAAAAACAGTACACAGTTGCTTTCTGTTGACTTTGAAATGTTTTATAAGTCAGTGAAACAGTTTTATGTAGAAGCATGCAATCGTGTTTTGTAGATGTTTCCTTTAGATGAAGAATTTTTTAAACATGCTGAAGTGTGTGATCTGTCTTGTAGAAAAACAGTTAGCTCTTCTTTTGTTGAGCATTTAGTGGTAATATTTTCAATCTAGCGTTCAGAAGAAGCACAGGAAGAACTGGATATTGAATTTGCAAAATATCAAGCGGATAACTTTGATATGAATATCATGAATGCTGCAAGAATGTACTTTGCTTGGCATAACATATCTCGGTTGATAATAATGGTGTAGTCAAGTATTCTGTATTTTCCAATGTAATGCTGCCTGCTTTAGTTGTTCCTCACAACAATGCTGAAATTGAGAAGATTTTCAGTATTGTGAGAAAAACCAGACAGATTTGAGACCACATCTTTTAACAAACACTTTAAGTGCTTAAACCAAGATGTTAACATATGGTATAAAGTGTTTTAAAAGGAAATTTGAGAAGCAAGAACTGGAAAAAGTTAAACACTGTACTACTTCTGATAATTCTTAATTTTAATTGAAATTCAAGATGATTTTTGTAGTTGGAATAAAAGTATTGTTATTGTATGAATTGTGAAAGAATTTTGCTCAAAGCTGTAAAGTAAGTACAGCTGCATTCTGTTCTTTTTGTTTGTTTACGCTATACACTTTTTGAAATTTTTCAATTATTGGGTTTGACTACTGATACTGTCACTGTTACTGATAGACCTTGGTAGAGGTTAGCTTCTCTGCACTGAAAGAATGTGGTAAACTGTATTCAGTGATAAAACAAAACTTATGTTTCCCCATGGGACAGCAGATCTGCTTTTCACCGCAGCCTTGGATGAATGCATTCAAAGTGTGGGAAGATTTCCTGCTAAACTGTGGCTCTGTACTTTGCTGCCTCATTTTGAACACCCTGAAACTGCCAATGACAGTTGATTCTAAGCATCTTGGTTATCGCTGGTGGCTCTTAGCAATATCATCATTTCTTTTGTGATTGTCCCCTCTTGGTGTTATCACATGAAAGCAGGAAGGTCTGTAAACTCTGATTGTCCTTTAGCCTTTGACGACTAGGGTGACATATTGGTCGGCTGTGCTGAGCACGATCTGAACAGAGTGCTGATCAGGAGGCATTCAGGATTGGGGTTCACTTGCATGCCTGAGGGACATATATGTCATTTGAGGTGATCAAGGAGAGGGTCGATAGACTAAAGGACAGGCAGTGGTTTGTTGTAGCAGCGGATTAGAATATGCCCAGGTGTGAAATGGATAGAGGGTGCAGAAGGAATGGGTAGCATGATGCAGAGAATGGCAGCGCACTTAGTCAACAGAGGATTAGTCCAGGTAGTAGAAACACCTACGAGATGAAATGAGGAGGGTGTTGCGAGTGCTGGATGTGGGAATGCCTGGGAATGCTGTAGTTAGTGCAATATATTGGATGGTATAAGCGACTACCATATCCCGGTTGTGGACATTGGGATTGGCAGGATGAGGGATGAGCAAACGGGAGAAAGGTTCGTGTGGCAGTATAGAAGAGGAGACAAGAAGGGGGCAGAAATCTTCCTGATAGACAGGTTTAAAAAATGGTCTATGGAAGAGGGTGTAGAGGGGTTGTGGAGGGAGTTTAGATCATTAATGGATGTTTTGTTGGAGAAATTTGTGCCAATGAAAAGGTTACGGACTGGGGGAGATCTGCCGTATTATGGACAGGAGATTTTGAAAATGAAGAAGTGCAGAAAATTACATGCCAAGTGGAGAAATGAAGGGATGAAAAGATCTAAAGAAATGATGAAACAAATGGGTAAGGAGCTTGAAAGGAAGATCAAACAGGCAAAGAATGTATTTCTGGGGAACATGGTGGAAGAAGTAAAAGGCAAGGAATGGGGGAAATTGTTTAGGTATGTTAGGAGGTTAATGGGAGGAGTGGAAGGGATGGTAGGCATGCGCCAAATGACCAAGAAATATCAGAGATGCTGCAAGGACAGTACTTGTCAGTGTTTGAGGCAAAGGAGGATTGGAATGAGGGGGCAAATAGGGTTTGTGGGCTGTTTAGTAAGTTTAAGATGAGGGAGTGGGAGATAGAAAAGGTAATGAGGGGTTTGAAGAGCAGGAAGGCAGGGGGTCCAGATGGGATAGGAAATGCAGCACTAAAGTTTGGTGGAAGGGAGTTGGTGAAATATTTAGAGGTGCTGTTTATAAAAAGTCCTTAGGAGAGGGTAGTTTACCACAAGATTGGAAGGATGCTATGGTGGTACCTATACACAAGTAGGGAGAGGATAGGGGGAGGCCTAGCAGCTATAGACCGGTGAGTCTCACATCAAGTACAGGAAAAGTAATGGAGAGACTGGTGGTGCAGTATGTGGTGAGGGTTATGAACAATAGGAATTGGTTGGAGGAGTCCCAGCATGGTTTCAGGAAGGGATACTCATGTGAGACTCAGCTGGCTGGGTTATTAGAGGATCTGGTGCAGGTAGTTGATGAAGGGAAGCAGGTGGATGCCTGCTTTATAGATTTTGAGAAGGCATTTGATAAGGTGCCTCATGGGATATTGATGAGCAAAGTGGAGGCGTTGATACCGGACAGGAGGGTAGTGGAATGGATAGGGGACTTCCTCAGGGGGCGAAGGCAGAGGGTGAAAGTGGGGGAGGCAATTTTGGAGGAAGAAGAGATTACGTCAGGGGTACCACAGGGAAGCGTGCTGGGTCCTTTGTTATTTACCATAATGGTAAATGACATGGGTTTGGGGATTAGGGGAAAAATAAGATTGTTTGCAGACAATTGTGTTATGTATGCTGAAGTGGGAGGGGGGCCGAAATTTGCAGGCGGACATTGACAAGATATGGTTGTAGACCAGGAAAAATAAAATGAAGATGAATTTAAGAAAAACTAAGGTAGTGAGGTTTATAAGGAAGGTGATAAGCAGGGACATGTACAGATGTACAGATGGGAGGGACAAGAGATAGAAGGAGCAGAATATAAGTATCAAGGGATTGTACTGCAGGGAGACCTCAGATGGAAAAAACAGGTAGAGAGGGTGGTTGCAAGGGGAAGAAGGACTCTTAGGTATGCTGGGAAGGGTGCTGAAGGGAGTCAGCTGTGAGGTGAAGGAGAAGGTGTATGGCACAATGGTACGGCCAATATTATAATATGCTGCAGCAGTATGTGGAGTTGAAGGTGCGAGAACTGGAAAAGGTGCAGAGAAGGGCAGCAAGATGGGTGAAGGGTGGGTGAAGAATGCAGGGGCAGGATGATGAGGAAGAAGGTAACTATAGGCCATCAGTGATGATGAAAGAAATGGGGTGGAGCTCATTGAAGGAAAGGAGGAAAGTTGAATGGCTAATCAGGATGTACAGGGTGGTGAATGAAGAGGGAGGTTGGGGAGGGCTACACTGCAAACTAAGTAAGGGGTGTTTAGAGGAAGAGGAAACAACAGTAAGAAGCTTCAGAGGGTGTGGAGGAGAACGGAGCAGGGTAGGCAGTCCATGCTTGTGAGGTCTGTGAGTAAGTGGAATGTGTTGAGGGAGGAATTGCTATCTGTGAGATGGGTTAGTAAGTTCAGGAAGAGAGTGGAAAATGGTTGGTTGGGTGAAGGAGAGGTGAGAGAGCTCGCCACCGGGCGTTAGTCTAATTGTGATTGTATGTATGTTATAAAAAAATATGTATTTGCTGCACCCCTTGCCCCAGGAAGCACATTCCTTTCCACCAATGATCCCTTAGTGGCCTGGGACTCCCAGAAGCAACTGAAATCCAGCTGTTCCCCTTTGTATTATTCCACCTCGTCCCCTGGAGAAGTTAATAGCATGTTACTGGTCAGGCAGTAGCCATCAGCAACAATGGTTGAGAGATTAACAAAGGCCACCTGCAGCAGCAACTCATCTTGGGACCATGGCAACTTGCATCATCCTACTTTGTGTGTACCAGTCTGAAAAGCACATAAGGCAGCTTTCAGGTTTCTATTGCAGTGTTCAACTATATTCGACTTCTGATAACGAGCTGAAGTCTACATAAGTCAGATTTCCCAAATAAAAGCTATGTTTTGCATCTCTTTTGATACAAAATAATATGCATTATCTGTAACTATTTTCAGTGAACCATTACAGGAATCATCCTTTTTCCTAAAATGTTGCAAATTTCAACAGATTTAGTTGAATGTAATATCTTTAAAAAAATAAAACTTGCTGAAATATTTGACAATAACTAAGATATTTTTAAAACCAGCTTTACTGTGGGGAATCAATACAAAAACATCAAGATGTATGCTTTTCCAAGGAAATTGTCTCATAGAGGCATTGAGAAACCCAATATCATGCCTCATATTGGCCAATAAAACATTTCCTTTTCCTTAGATATTGTTTTGTCTTAAATATCCCCCGAAGAAAGAATTGTGATAATATTGAAAAATTATTCACCTCAAAGATATGGGACAGAAATACTTAAATTTCCGGTTTTATCAACATATCTCAACAAGTCCTTCCAAATTCCATAAGATTAAGTTTCTCTTGCCATTTGTCATATTTTTGTCACATTCATCTTCTTTTTGACGATTCTGAAGCATTATGTAGGCGTGCAGAAAAGCTACATGTTTTATCGTTTTTGACTTATCTTTGTATTCTCATTATTTTCTCCATCCTTAACAACAAAAATATCAGGCTCATACACCATCTGAGATTCCTCCGTATCGGAGATTCAAGAAAGATAATCCGCCATATTATTGTCAGCACTGTTTATATGCATGACAGAAAATTTAAACTTTGTAAGTCAAATAAAGCAATATGAAATTCTCCCTTCTGGATTTTTAGATGAGCATATCCAACTCAATACTTGATTATCATTATATGTGATAAATTCTTGACAGTCCAAATAATAGGCAAATTTTCCATGCGGAAAATACTCGCCAGCACATTTTCTCGTATGCCAAATAATTTTGTTCCTTGGAAGTTAATTACCTTTTTGCGTAGGTGACAGGAGCCAAAGGCCCATTTATTTCTTTGGCTTGAAACAACCCCTGCAGCTTAGGAGCTTGCATTAACTTGCAAAGTAAACTGGTAATCAAAATATGGAAGTATTAAAACTAAAGCTGAGGATAATTTTTTCTTTCAATTTTACAAAAGTTCTTTTCGGGTTCATTAATTCATACAAAATCTGCTCCTTTTAGTTTTGAAGCATTCAGTGGTTCAGCTATGAAGGTTAAATCATGGATGAACTTACTACAAAACCCCACCATCCCCAAGAAATGTCTCTCTCTTCTCATGTTCTTTGGTGCACGAAAATTTGCAATTGGTTATTCCTTTTCAGGATCCATTATTAAGTTCCTATTGGAAATTACAAACAATTGCAGAAAATGAGAATTTATACCTAAAAAAAAAAATCATTTATTTTAATTTTTGCTTTGTCTACATGATAAAATACAGTTCCAAAAGTTGTCAGTGGGTACTGATTTTAAATGGTGTTATTTACTGCATGGTTATCACAAATTATCTGATAATGGCGTGGCTTCCACTTAGGTAACAAAAATAGTGAGCTAATGTAATTACTAGTTGAATCTTCAATATTTATTTTGCCTGTCAGATCAAGAATAATTTTTTTAAATATTTTTATTTTGGGCAATGAAAACCTTAAATGGTACAGAGGATACTAGGTCTAAATATTTCAACTTCATCTTTATAGGGTCTTGGGTATAAACTCATTACATCATCAGCACATTCCAACTTCGAAGCATTGTTAACACATGCATGTTTTCTGGCCATATTTTCATATTTTATAAGCCAGTAACTTATTTTCTATGTTATAAATTACACTGGCTGAGCTGCGCAAAACCCAAACACTATCTGCTTATCTTTAACATTTAAAAGTGCGTGGGTCTTCCCAAAAAGTTCTATACCAGAAATAAGCGTGCGACTCGAATCATTTAAAATTCAAAGCCTTAATTTCTAACAAAAATGTCCCAATTTTTATTTTAAACATTGCACTACACACTGAGTACACCATGCTACCATTGCCAAGAGAAAATTCTAATGTTTCTCCCCATTTATATAGGGCTAAACCAGGTTCGTTAAGGGATGGGGCTCTTTATTAAATAAAATAGTTAGTTATAATTTCCTAAATTTTAATTCAAATAACTAGAAACAAAATTCCCTCGACCCAAATTCTCACAATTAATTGATGTCACTTGCTGTTTACAATTGATCATTTCAATTAATACATTTTACAATTACCTCAAAGAAATTAATGTAATTAAAAAATTAAATATCAGTCCCAATAGACAGTGTATCAAAACCTATTCAATTATTTTATCAATTATATGTCCATATTTGATTGTTCCAATATTTACATTAAAATCTGTATTACATGTTCATTTAGTCCTACCTCAGTTTAGTCTAGGTCCCACCAGTCCCCAATGTTCTACGAGTTCTCTGCGCACCTTCACGGACAGTAGCCTCTACTCATTGGATTCCATGCCCTCTCGTCCATTCACATCACAAACACCTCGTTTGATATTGCCTCGTAATCTACCATTGTCATCTGTCCCCTTTGCCAATGACTCTCGGTGCACAATGCATCACTGCACTCAGCCAATTGGCTTCCACAAAAAGACTCCCTACCCTTGGACCACTGCAATATTTATAGGGTCATAGGCTATCGTCCAGAAATTTCTCTAAATGGCACATTGCGCTGATGATCCTAGTTCCCAGAATATTCTTGCACATCCTCTAAAGTTATCAACTCCTCTGGCAAGGTGGGAGGGGCAGTGATGCCAACCGGGTCACTGCTGTCAATCATTCCCCCGTCTGCCGGGCGAGTGACAGGGCAGACCACCTGAGGGTGGGGAGGGTCAAGGTGTCACCCCCTCACAAAGCTGGACCGTGCGTGGAGCTTGCGTCTAGTGCGAGCATCAGCGCATAACACTGCCCCGTCTTAAGTCTGTTCATCCTGAATAGACTCTCCAACATCCAGACCTTCGGACAGGGCCAGTCGGTTGATGTGGACAACCTTAAATGTTTCTTTCAAGGAGTTCCAATGACAGATCTGGAAGGAAGTATTTCTTACTCGCTTCAAAATTTGGTAAGGGCCTTCCCAACATTCTTGGCACTGAGTTGTGTTACCCCGAAGGTGTTTACATTTATACAGTCACACTAGTCATCCTTCCCTGAATGCATCACCTGCAACTTTCGGACCACATTGATTATTCCTCTTGATGCCAATAGACGTGAGATATGTTTGTACCCTGCCTCTGTGCCACCTTTTATGGCACTCGCTTTTGTTTGCTTTATCTTGTGTATTTTTTCTATTTTGTATATTCCTTTTCTAGGAATATGTTTGTTTGTTTGGCAAAACCAGTGTTCAGCCATGTGTCTTATCTACTAACCTCTGGTAATCCCCATTCATCACAACCGGTCTACTGTGTTATTTGGTGTTCGCTGCACGGGGTCGTTGGTAGTTAGGTAATTTTACAGGGTTTAGGAGTTCGCTCTATGGTGTTGACCTCCCAAGGCCCTGTGTAGTTAGGTAAGTTACAGGGTTTAGGAGTTCGCTCTATGGTGTTGACCTCCCAAGGCCCTGTGTAGCACACATGGTAGCAGGAGCTGGTGGTTGTGTTAGAATGGGATTACTGGTGCATGCTTTCTGCATTGCCTTACCCTTTTGTGTGGCGTTTGGTTTTTTTTTTTGTGTGGCACCCAAAACATGGACTCCACATACAAAATAATTTTTAAGGTTTATTTTGTCTTGTGTTCTCATGTAATGTTTTGTGTAAATTTTTTTTTAGTGTTGTTTGTGTCCTTTTGTGTCACTTTTTGCCATGGCTGTGAGCTGCTGTTGAAAGATGAAGTAACTTATAAGTGTGCTATTCGCGGTGTGCATCCACCCGAATCTGCGGTCATGGCATGTAGAAGTGCCCTTCATGTGGCACTCCCATAATTGTGGAGTATTTTTCAGACATAAATATTGAGGATAAATATAGTGTTTGTAACACTAAAATAATTTCCCTTCAGGAGATAGCTGAAAACCTTGAAGATGACTCCAGTCCTACAAAGTACCCCCGGTTTAAAGGCCAGCTTACTTATCTCATTAATAGGGCAAACAATTTGCTCACTTTGTGACCTGACAAGCTTTTAGAAGCTCAGTCTCAATCTTTAAAAAATGTCATAACACAGGCACAATCCTTATTTGAACATGTAAATAATTTAGAAGCAGGTGAAGTGCAAAATACTTCCCACCATCTTGATGTTGCCACTGTTGCCATGGTTAGTGAACATCTAGCTAACCTGAGCTACAGTTCTCCCACCCAATTTTACCACCCACACCTGGACTGAACAGTTTAGTCACTTTGCCCTCCATTTCCCAATCTCATCCACAGGTCACTTTCCCTTCTACCTCAGCACATATCCCCACCACATCCTCTCCTACTCATCTCCACTCTGTTTTTGCCACCACTTCGCTCATGACAACCTCAGTGTCACCAACCTCTCAACCCCTGGCATCACATACTTTTGGCAAAATTACCCATCCATTGGAGCATTTGTTGTGTGATTTCCCTATCACAGATGGTTTGCATGTTCAGAAATTTCTTGATTTTTTGATTTTGTAATAAAATTGCACCAGAGCAATACAGCAGCCCCTGAACATCATCTTTTGGAAATTATCTACCCGTTCACGCAGAGTTCCCTCAGTGAAAGTACCAGGCAGACCATCTCAAATCACCTCACCTTCAATCAGTATCATGCCTACATACTTCACTATTTCATCCCATCCAGATTACTCGCACAGTTGCAGTCATGTGAACAGACTACAAGTGTATAATGAAAGCCTATCAGTGTATGTTAGCAGCATTAGAGAAGCTGCAGTCATACTGTGCTTAAACCTTGTCTGAAAGCGAGATAGTAAACAACATTTTAAAAGACGTGGAGCCGCAGGAGTGTTCTCGCTTAGTTTTCCTGGCCATGCCAAGCACATTGTCTGAGCTAGACCACATTTGCATTTACTCGCAAAACATTAGGTATGCTGACGACCAACAAGAAAAATTCTCTGCCCCTGACAGGCATCGTAAGACATCCGGTCCCACTATTGACAAGAAAAGTAAGCCACGTGGTCCTGACACTAATACCATGGGCACAATGAGTACCATTAAGAAAAATAATAAAGTTGTTTCTCACAGCGACCCACGAGCATGTTTTTACTGCAAAGTGACTGGTCATCTGATAGCTAATTGTCCAAATCTCTTAGCAAAAAACAAGTCCCGCAGGGACGAAAAGTGAGCGTTCCTTCCCACAATGTTGGCATCTGTACCAATTCTCAGCTCAATGCTCACATAATGTCTGGGACGCCATTTCCGTCATTTTGGCCCCTTACGACGCTGGTATCCCTAAAACTCAGCATAACACTTTTCAAGTGAATTTTCCCAAAGTTGTCGGTGTCCATAAATTACCCAGCCCTCGCGTTCAAGTAAATTTAGGTCCTGTCAGTCCGAGCTCTAGTAGATTCGGGATCGGCCCGTACTATTATTTCAGGTGAAATTTTTAATCTTCTGAAAGATTTAAAACTAGTGAAATCTGTTGAGCCTTCAGAAATTCAGTGTCATACTGCTTCTAGTGAAGCATCACCGATTTTGTGTTCTGGTAAGTTTAAATTAAAAATTGGACTTTACTCATGGGTATACGAATGTGTAATTTCAGAAAAACTTGGTTTACAATTTATTTTGGGAGCTACCTTTATGACTTCCACTGGGTTTATTTTGGACATGCAAACACAATACGTTTTCTTTAAATTTTGCCCTGATGAAAAAATTGTTTTTGTTGGTTGTGACCAAAGCAAACACCTCTTGTCAGAGGTTAGTACTGAGCTCATTTTGTCTATGGACCCTTTTGTGCATTTGGAACATCAACAACGTGTTGTCTTAAATCTTTTTAATGAATTTCCCAAAGTACTTACTTCAGAATTAGGTCTTACTGATCTTTTAGAATATCAAATTAATTTAGTAAGCAAAGAGTATGTCACTAGCCACCCTTATAGGCTAGCCCTCCCAAAATGGAGATTTTCAGAGAACAGGTCCAGGAACTACTAAATAAAGGAGTTATTGAACCCTTCACATCTCAATATGAAAGTCCAGCTTTTTTGGTTCCTAAACCATATAACAACCATAGAATGGTTATTGATTACCATAAGGTTAACAAAAAAATTGAAATTGAGTCTGTCCCACTTCCTGATCAACATTCTGCATTTAATTGGTTTGGTAAGGCTAAATTTTTCACCACTATTGATCTCAATTCAGCTTATCACCAAATTCCGCTATCTAAAAATTCCAAACCAAGTACAAATTTTTGTGTACCTTGGAATTCGTATCAGTTCACCCGCGTACCGTTTGGATTAGCCACTGGTGCCCAAGTTCTTACGTGTTTGTTGGACAAAATTTTCCATAATATGAAATTTAATTATGTGTACAACTATTTGGATGATATGGTGATATATTCTGAGTCATTTGAACAGCATTTAGAGCATTTAAGAGAAGTTCTTGTTCATTTACAAAAAGCAAGTCTGACTGTTAATCCTAAGAATGTTAAGTTTGCTGTTCAAGAAATTTATTTTCTGGGCCATAGAATTTCTGCACAAGGTGTCTCCATTGATCTTGAACAAATTAGATGTATTAGAGATTTTCCCCCACCTCGGGATGTTAAGGGCATTGCCCGTTTTATTGGCATGGTTTAGTTTTTTGCAAGTTTATTCCCAACCTAGCTGAAAAGGTGGCCCCACTTGACTGTTTGCGTAAGAAATCAGTACTGTTTGTACGGGGCGAATAACAACAGAAAGATTTCGATATACTCAAAAATCACATTATGAACCCTCCTGTTCTTTGGATGCCCGATTTTTCAAAAGAGTTCATTCTGCAGACAGACGCTTCCAGTTTGGCAGTGGGAGCAGTCCTGTGTCAAGAATTTAATGGCGTCAGGCAACCAATTTCTTTCGTTTCTTGCACACTTACACCCCAGCAGAAAAAGTCATCCATGTATGAACTAGAGTGTTTAGCGGTGGTTTTTGGCATTGACAAATTCAGGCAGTACTTGGAACATGCTGAGTTCCTCTTGGAAACTAATAATCAGGCATTGTTGTGGCTTTTGGCTCACCCATGACAGCTGGGAAAAATTGGTCGTTGGGTTGTTAGAATTGCTTCTGTGAAAATCAGAGTCCAACACATTAGAGGATCGCAAAATATCATGGCTGATACCCTCTTGTATGTTTGAGGATACTAAATCTTGTAATGAAACAACAGTTTCTACGAATTGTAATGTCTTAATGAATTTCCCTTTGGCTTTTACCAATATCAAGGAACATCAAGAGAACGATCAAGATTTAAAAGAAATCATCTCAAATTTGAAGTCAGGTCTTGAACAAAAACCGTATTTCCTATCCAAAGGTGTATTGTGTTGTAAATTTTGCGATAATCTTAAACATGTTCTGTTGCCAAGCCACCTCAAACCCATGGGTTTTGAATATTTCCACTCATCGTCCCTTGGTGCCCATTTAGGAGCCCATAAAACTATTCAGGCCATTAGAAAACATTTCATCTGGAAAGGCATGGATGCCGAAATCGCAGAACATGTCAAATGTTGTAAGTTGTGTGCTTTGTGAAAACCAGCTTAAAACACTCGTTTGGGTTTCATGTCGTTAGACGTTGCCGAGAAGCCCATGCAAAAACTTTTCCTTGATTTTGTCGACCCATTTCCTAGAAGCAGGTTTGGTAACAATATATTATTAGTTTGTGTTGACGCATTTTCTAAATTTGTATGTATCATCCCTATGAGAAAAGCTGATGCAGCGTCAACTGTTTGGGCTTTGCAAACCAGTGTATTTCAAAATTTTGGTGTACTCACATCTGTTGTATCTGATAATGGTTCACAGTTCACTTCTAAGATTTTTCGTGACATGTGTTTTTTCATTTGGCATTCACCACATCACATTGTCTCCGTACAACCTGCCTCCTTTGCACGCAGAGCGTTTCAACAGGAACCTTCATTCGGCCCTCATAGCCTTTCATACATTGGATCATTCTAGTTGGGATAGGAATCTCCCTTGATAGCAAATGGCATTTAATTTTGCTAAACGTGAGTCACATAAGAATGCTCCATTTAACCTTGTCTTTATTGTCTACCCAATAATCCTTTGTCAAATTTGTGGAGTTTGGATGATTTGTTGCTGGATGATCCCAAGGATATCCATCAGGTTTGGGCAGCAGTCCTTAACCTCAAGAGTGCTCATTTTAGGAGTCGTGTTAAATATGATGAGAATAGGGTTGACAATCCATTTTTGTGGGTGATTTAGTTCTTTGCAAAGCTCACCCCATCAGCAGTGCAGTCGACAAGAGAATGGCTAAGCTCTCGTTTCGTTGGACTGGTCCTTACCAGATCCAGCATTTTCTGATGCCAGTCACTTCCAGTCTTGCTGACCTTAGTTCTGGTAAATATATAACGAGAGCACACATCTCTCAATTGAATGGATGTTATAGTGCATAAGTAAATTTTGCGGGTTGTACATGTCTAGGAGCTGCAGACCCTAGCTGCTGTTTATTTTTTTGTAATAATTTTGTTGGCCAGGCCAGGCAATCATGTTATCGTTGGGAGTCTAACCCTCCCCATCTTATGAACAATTCTTTGACCTTGACTTAATTTGATAACCCACTGATTTGAGTTGTTTTAAGGTCGTCATTGTTTGCACGCTATATAAATTCAAAAAATCCTGGGTGGTAATTTAAGTCATTTGAATGATATGTTAAGAACTTTTTTTTTATCATATCTAGACTTGGGAATTTTGTAAAATATATTTTTCACCATTGGTATGGGTAACAATCCGCATTTTTATGGGTGAATTTGTGGATTTTCCTTTGGGTTTTCCTCTTCAGGGCATTTTACTCTCTTGTGTGAGGCTACTTTGGGTTGTTTGTGGTGGTTGTCTAGTAACAAGTCATTTAAATTTTTTAGCGACACTTTAATTTTTGGCTATACTCTCTATGCGCGTATTGTGTTATCTGTTTTAGTGATCTTTCCCACCATGTTGTTTACCTGTGTCGCAGTTTTGGCTGTCACCAGTGCAGCCTTGGCCTCAATCTCCGTCACATAGTTGAACTCCATCGTGGTTTTTTGAACATGAGCACGATCTCCTTTTTTCGGACAATACTTTTTCTGTGGTGCTGAACTTTGATTTGATTTCCTTAGACAATCAATGCAATTAATTCCAGGAGGTGATTGAAACCATTGTGTCTGTTCATCAGCAAGAACCTAAGAATCCCGGTGATATGTCGTCTTTTGAGCAGAATTTTAATTACTCCATTATCTAATTGAAGAGTATTTTCACACGCCTTCCAATCTGAAGCATAAACATTTCCTCGTTGTTGCCTTTCCGAGCAAAGTGAGCATTAATTGATTTAGGTGGAAAGATTTAAAATATTGTGTTTGGAACATTAGACAGTTGAGGATCTTTCAGTTTTGGAATGTTTAGACTCAAGAGACAGTCAAGATGACATTTCAATTAGTGTAGCCAACCAGATCATTCTGATAAAAAATTTGGAGGACAGAGTAATCAACAAACACTATGTACATCAAAGAATTGAGTCAACTATATTTGGAACATTATAACCCTCTATTAAAAAATGTTTCATTCACTCTTCATGACAGTCTTGATGCTATGATTATTTCGAGTTATCACATTGATTTTAATGGTATGCTAATTAGAGTAAGTGAGGCTGTTACCAATGCTCGTTTGGAAATTTTTGGCCTTAGACATGCCAGTGAAACGATTCCGTTCTTAGTATTCTGAAACACATCCAGCAACTTCTTACTTTACCTTTATACATGTTAGCACCTGTTATCCATGCAAATTTGTTCATATACTATGACTTAAGCAATGTCCAGGTTATTGTGTATAACTCGTCCTTTAATGTGGTGATCAATGTCCCACTAGCAAACAAAGATAGTTTATTTGAGAAATACCATTTCTATCCAGTTCCATTTCTTTTTCCAAAGTTGAACAAATATCTTCAGTAGAGTATTTAATTGTCAGTTTGGACAGGAAACATTTTGCATCTGTCAATCACTGTAGATAATTGTGAGTTCAGCCTTTTTGTTGGAAGAGCATATTTTGGTTTTTGTGACAAGTCTGTGATTGATTCAAAGATTCCCTTTTTACGAAAAACTAATTCGCGTTGGATTTTTGCTACAAACGCCACCATAGATGTCACATTTTTGTGTAGGTCCACCACTGAGACCTTTTCGCCTTTCACCCTAACCTTATCAGGTTCTGGCCTTATTAGCAATGCATCCCACTGTGACATTCCGAGTCCCTTTTTTAGAACTTTCGGTATGGTTAATGCTGCTCTTCATTATAACATGTCTTTGCCTATTATTCACATTCCCAGACTGGTAGCTAAACTTTTCCCATGTTAATGTTTCAACTTTTCCCAACTTAACCATGGATGACTTTTGTCAAAGAGTTATATAACCTTTTAGCATCACGCCCTCAAGGTGCAAATATTCATGATGTCTTGCACCTATTACGCTCTTGTCCCTCACCTCCTTCCACCTACCCAAATCTCACCGCCATTACAGTGTCTTCAGTCGCTCTACTTTGTTGTGTGGCCATCGTTGTATTTTGGGTGAAATCCAAATTTTGTAAGATAACCAGTCCACCCCCTGCACAACCTATGGTTGTTCCCGAAGGTTGCATTATAGCTCCTTTATCACCTCTCTCTACTTCAACTGAGAGTTAGTTTCCCTCTTGTGATCCATAGTAGTTTTGGAGTTTTATTTTTTCTAAGAGAGAGAGTGACTGAGTGAGAGTGAGAAAGAGAGAGTGTGTGCATGCACGCGCGCCGCACTGTGCTCCCCATAGCCATACTTAAGGGGGGGTTGTGGCACCTGCTTTTGTTTGCTATATCTTGTGTAATTTTTTTTCTATTTTTATATTCCTTTTCTAGGAATATGTTTGTTTGTTTGTTTGTTTGTTTGTTTGGAAAAACCAGTGTTCGACCCTGTGTCTTAGTTACTAACCTTTGGTAATCCCCACTCATCACAACCGGTCTACCGTGTTATTTGGTGTTCACTGCATGGGGTCCTTGGGAGTTAATGTAAGTTATAGGGTTTCGCTCTATGGTGTTGACCTTCCAAGGCCTGTATAGCGCACCTCCTGGCAGTCTTCCTTCTCCCGAAGATGCATATTTGCAGCTTGGTCTGTTAACTGTACTTCTCTCGTTTCCTCACCTGTGTTAACTGCGGAGTGACTTCTTAGGTGGTCTGACTCCAGTATTGGTGTTCTTCTTACCACCATATAGTAATATTTCTTTGTTTCCTCAGGTAGGATGTTGCCAGTAGTTTTGATGGGCCTGTAATTTGGATAGGCTGTACCGTGACTATCTGTTCCAATTGTTGGTGCAGCTGCCCTTTGGCCAGTTCCTCGATGACTAGACTCGTGTGGTATCCCTGGACATCAGGCTCTTAACACTTCCGCTGCTAAAGAGTCAATTGATTTTTTTTTTACCCTCCAAATATTTTCTTTTTCAACTTTACGTTGCTTTAAATCCATTTTCACGTCAATATATGGCACTCTCAGTTCTTTGTAGCATTGCCGACACTTTTGGTTCTAAAATAAACCACTAGATTGCATTGGCATTCACTCACAGCGCTTCTTTCTTGCTTTGTTCCTAACGAATTTGCTAGAGTGCACTAGTAGTACAAACACAGTAGACTTTAGCAATGGAATTGTGCGACTCGGAAATTTACCGTGAATTTAGTTGTGATTGGAATGAAACTGACAAAGAATCTGAAGACAAATCTGATAATGATTCTGAATATGTTCCAGACAATTCAGATAGTAGTTCAGGTAAGAAAATTGGCATGTAATTTTATTTTTATAATAAAAGTTTGTAACAAGTTAATGAAGTCCCACCTATAAATCCTATAAAACATTTTTTATGCATTTATCTAAACATTTATGAATCATCTTTGTATTAGAAAACACAGAGGGTGAATCTGCATGTGGAGAAGAATCCGCACCAAATGAAAATTCGGTAAGTGGTACATTAAATGCTGGAGGAAGTCTAGTAGGTAATTATCTGCAAGGTGCACACGGTAATTCACGTGTGGGAAGAAGAAAACTCAAGAAATTATTCTCAAGAACACTGGAGCAGTGTTCATAGAAAACCAGCTATTGATGTTTTTTCTGGCAGTACATGAATGTCTGACAATTTAAATCTTGATGAAAACAGTTCAGCAAGTGATTTTTTCAAACATTTTTTGATTCGGGTTTTGTGAATTACATGAAAGAACAGACAAATTTGTATGCTCACCAGAGGTTCACTTACAAGTGCAGGAGAAATTTTTCGACACAGCAGAGCCAAGAACTGGAAAACTGCAACTTTGGGAGACATGAGAAAATTTTTAGTAATTGTTTTACACATGAGCGTCAATGAAAAATGACAATTCAGTGACCATTGGTCAAACAACCATGTTGTGTCCTGTAACTTTTGCCCTAATGTGTCAGGATAGGTTTCTTTGTATTGCTGTAAACTTTCATTTGAATGGCAATTCATTGGTCAAACAACCATGTTGTGTCCTGTAACTTTTGCCCTAATGTGTCAGGATAGGTTTCTTTGTATTGTGGTAAACTTTCATTTGAATGGCAATTCATTGGTCAAACAACCATGTTGTGTCCTGTAACTTTTGCCCTAATGTGTCAGGATAGGTTTCTTTGTATTGTGGTAAACTTTCATTTGAATGGCAATTCATTGGCAAAACAAAAATGTGAAGCTGGTTACAACCCACACAAGGTTTGTCCGTTGAGAGAGTGAGTGCGTTCAAAATTTCAAACTTCATATGAACCAGGTGAAAATATTATGATTGATAACGGCATATGCAACTTTCGTGGTAGATTGAGTTTCAAACAATAGATACCACAAAAACCAAGTAAATATGGCATCAAATTATATGTGTTATTTGATTATGGTTACATTTGGAATTTTGATGTTTACTGTGATGAAGGAAATGTAATTCAGACTGTTGTGATAAATCTTCTAGGAAGTTTCGTTGGACAAGGGTGCACTTTGTACACCGACCGTTATTATACTAGCCCCACACTTGCTAGTATTTTAGAGTCTCAGAAAACTGCTCTGGTTGGTACAACTCAAAAGAATAGGAGAGGCATGCCAGCTGCAGTGAATGTGTCCAAACTTCAATGTGGCCGGCAGATTTTCCAATGTTGAAAAGACAATCGCGATGTGTTCATGATAAGTACTCTGCATCAGGCACAAATAATTACATTTATGGACAAGCGAGGAAGAGAGAAGTCCAAGCCAGCATGTATTGTGGACTATAATAAGAACAAGTTTGGTGTTGACTTGTCTGATCAGAAAATGTCTTACGGTGCCTTTGAACATCGCAGTGTAAAATGGTGGCGGAAACTAGCTTTCCACATACTTCTAATGTGTGTAGTAAATGCATCACGGAAATCTATAATGACCTTGTATACTTGATTGAAGAAACACCTGAACCGCGATCCAGTGGAATCCAGCTGGCACGTCTTTCCAGCAACAAACATTTTGATGAAAAAATTCCTCCTCTCAAGGAAAGAAAAGGATTCAGAGGGATTGTAAAGTCTGCTCTGCTAAAGGAAAACAAGCTACAAGGGAAAGTTGGCATAAAAGACACAAGCTATCAGTATAATGTGTGCATGAACCTGTGCTTTAAAATGTTCCATTCAAAAAATTACAAAATATAAAGAATGGACAAATATTAAGATCTAATCAGTTTTTGAACTCTTTTTTTGTAATATAAATTGAAATAATGTTGCTAGGTATTATTTATAATTTTCTTGTTCAGCCATTAGTGTAATGTGTGTAAGGTGGCTCTTTACATAAACCAGTGCATTAAAATCTTCCATTCAAAAAGCTATTTAAAAATGTAAAGAACGAACAAAACTGAGAACTAAACAATTTTTGAATGCTTGTTTGCAATAGAAATTGAAGCTGTAATGCTAAGTATAAATTACAATTTATTTTGCTCATGTGCTAACTTCGTTCAATTTATGTTTATGTCCAAAACAACTATTTTTTAAACTGATTTTAAAATTTCTAATAATTGTATTTCTAGCTCTGGATACATAAAATTAGAAAAATACAAACTTTCAAATTTTATTTAGTGGAAGCCATGTTTTGTAAGTTTATTAATTTTTTTTTTATTAAAACACCAAAATATACCTTTAAAAAAAAGTGCCCACCAGTCTTTAGAATGGTTACTTTTTCAGGTCCAGCAGTGAAAGTGTTAGTGATTCTCCTTTCCACAGTTCTAGCATTCCCTGTGCCTCCGTTAACAAGGGACAGGTGTTGCTGCTTCTACGGAGTTCAGAAGTTCCCCTGCCACGGTCTCCAGTTTTCTCAATAAGCTCTTGGTCGTACTCATGTCTGGCTACCAGATTCTGCTGTTCTTTGCGATTCTCGAGTGTTCTATCCGGCCACACACCCAACATTCCCAATGCTTAGGTGGACAAAAACTGGGTTTTCTAGCGCAGAGACTGGCTGCAATATCTTTCATTGTGATCTTCACCTTCCTCAATACATCCACGATGCTATCTCCATCGTCGTCATTGCACAGTGTAGTTGCCTGTATTGCATGCCAGGGCATCCTGCATGCTGTGTACCTATACCAGGCATACAGCTCGATGCACATCCATGTTGGCAATAGCATCCACGAAAAAGTCTATTCTCATAATATTGCGTGCCTTGTCAGGGCACCACTCCAGAGACAGGTGGGAAAGCCGCATGATGTTCTGCCACAGTTCTTGCAGTGGTTCCCCTGGTCCCTGGATACGGCTTCGCAGTTGGGTATGGTGGGCGTGTTGCAGGTATTGGTCGCAGAATTGCAGCTCCAATGCCAACACCAATGTGGAGTACTCCAGTCAATGTCATTCTGGCAGAGACTTAGTATGCTCAGTGCAAGTCCCCTCAGTACAGCCGCCAGGTACGCCCATTGCTTGTGAGTCCATACATTCAGGGTGGCAACAATCTTGAACTGGTGTCTGTATTCACTTCAAGGTGTCTGTCCATTGTAGCGGGTGGGCTTTATTGTTACACCTTTATGCACCCCTGACTCAGGCATACTCACACTGCAGAAATGCTGCACCTCTCCTGCGATAGCTGCAACCACTTTCTTCTCTTCGCTGCCCACGTTCGTCGATCCGGTGTGGGTCGATTTCACCTCCACCTCAGCCGCTGCATGTCTCTTCCCCTGCCACTGCAGGCATTCCTGCTATTCCTTCTTGAGAGCACTCACTTCCTGTTCCACTTTACCCTTGACACTGTCCATCCTCTCGTTAACACTGTCCATCCTTTCATTCACACTATTCTCTCAATCTCACTGTTAATCTTCTTGTCCACACAGTCTATTTTATTGTTCACTAACTAGTTTGCACCTTCCATCTTTCAGTCTACATTCTCATTCACACTATCTATTTTTCTATCAACATTTTCTTTCATAATGTCTTATTTTTCTGTACTTCACTTTGTTAACACTTCCTATTTTCTTGTCTACTAATTCACTAACACTACTTATTTGGCTGTTTATGCTATTTACAAATTCACTAACACTATCTATTTTAGTATTAATATTTTCAGTAACATCATCTATTTTACTATTTACATTTTCATTAACACAATTTACTATTTATTTGGCCACTTTTGATTAAAGATCAGACTGCTTCCATGTCTGTCAACATTTTCCCTGTTAGCATCCACAAGTTTTTAAATAATTCCTTGGCATATTACTATAACTATTTTTATATTTACAAATTTTAATGTCTTCTCATTTAGAATAATAGTCACGAAATATATTTTATTTTAGCCTTAGACGTTAACATTCGAGTCCGGTGTAAAATATACATTTTGTTCATTACTTACATAGCAATATTTATTTTAAAGTTGGAGGAAGGATAAAAAATGGCTCATAGAAAAAAGTAACTAGTACCTCAAAAGTGCTCACTTTAACGTGAACAGCCTATTCTAGTTAATGTCCTACGGTAATCTTAATTATAATTTTTATCTTAAATAAAATTCCTCTATCCCACTTCTGACACCAGTGTTACAATTTTCTCAAAGGCCGTGTTCTAAACCAGGTTGGTTAACGGATGATCTTAGTTTAATAAAAGTTTGTTAAAATTGCTTAAATTTTATTTGTAATAATTTGATGCATGCTGCTTATACCATTTATCTACAACGATTACGACTCATCTCACGGCAACCCTAGTGTACTACTTCTACACATGTGAGATTCAAACCCCGCACCATCTCTTACACGGAAGTAATGGTCTGCCACAATCCTGGAGGGCGACCGTACACATGGATACGAGGGGTTGGAAAAGACAGCAGCGTGTCACAACCCCCCCCCCCCCTTTTTTTTTGTGCTGAGAGCCTACAAGCCATCAGCCACCTCGGGCCATGCACGAGCATCACCGAGGATACGCGAAGGCCGAGAGATGACCAGAGGGTGCTACACCCACCCCGGCCTCGCACCTGAGGGACGCCACAACACGTTACCCTGCTATATAAGTCTGTGTGCTGCGGACCTCGGGGGTTGTTCCTGCAGTCTTTTCCGAGCACCTGGGTGCTGGAGCCTACTACTATTGCTAGATCTTCAACAGCCACCAGAGGCTGCCATCCTTGATGTCGCCGTTAGAGCTCTGCAGCACCACTACCATACGCCCCAGCGACGCCAATCACCACCAGAAGCTTTCTGTAGCTACCAGACATACTACACGTAACTTCTTTGTCTCCTACAGACACCCTGCTTGGAGTTAGGTTTGTATTAAGTAATTTTCGACAATTTGTATTTAATTTCCCCAAGTAGCCTAGGACCAGGTCACCTGCACCTGGCTACCGTAGGATTACTTCCAACCATCGGTTTTCTTGGCAGGAGAGCATGTGTCACAGTGTTTAATAAGCTCTTAATAAACACGGCTTTGTTTCTCTTAACTGCGAGTCTCATTCATAAAGTACTTTGTAACCAACTACTGGGAGGACCTTGAACCGAGTACCGCTGACCAGAAACAGGAAGTTATTATTACTACGAATTAGCTACAACTGGAGACTCCCCTCAGGCGGCTCCAAGTTGAATACACACCCATTAAACGTCCATATATTTTATTCCTGCCAAGTATACAGGCACTGGAGGAGTAGAATAGAGGAGCCCCGGCCACTAGCAACACTTCTCAACCAGGGAGAGACAGTACATCTGAGTTGTATCCCTAACGGAGCACCTGGGTGCTGGCAGGGGTATTTCTTTGGTGTTACCACTTCCCCCTTGTGGTAAATGGAGGAAGTGATATTGCACATGGCCATGGCAAGGTACAGCTTGGCACACCCAAAGATAGCTAAACAAAATGTATAGAAGGAGGGTGAGGAAAGCATAATGGCTGTTTCACTGTTGCTAGGCAGTTCACTCCTTGTCATTGGATATTTGGTTAAACAAACATTGTAAAAACAATCTGTGCTGTTTAGGAGCAATGGATGCAGAGTGCATATGGGAAACATTATTGTTTCATGGAATATAAACACAGTTAATTTTTTTTGTCAAGTATCTAACAAATTATTCACATAATATGTGTAGCTCTAATTTTAGGGTTCTGTATTTTCAGCATCTGATCATTAAAGTTAAAAATTGAATTTTTTTAATGCAGCTAAGAATAGCAACTTTTAAGACAGTTATCATGTAATTTTTTATGTTAGCATGTTGCACTGTTGGGTAGCATAGAAAAAAATTATGTAAATTGAGTCATGCCACTTTCTGCACTTTTGGGGAGCGCACACTACTTGTGTCTGTGTCCCATCTTGGAAAGTGCTACTCCTTATGGGCCAGTTAGAAATCATTAAAGCCGGCCCTACACGATGCCCATTTCCGGTAGCAGTTTTCATACCCATTTTCTGCTAGTGTTTCTACTCCTGTGTAGGTTACAGTCCAACCCCCTCCAGAGGTGTCTGGCTCCTGGTATAACAGTTTTCGTACCGATGGGCATGCTGGAAATTGTACTAGAACGTGTTCTAAATTTGTGCTATACCTATGGAGCTGCGACAGACAAGATGGCAGACACCCGAATAACAACCTCGAGGCGTATATATCCATTTACGATAAAATGATAGGTTCTGTCAAACATATTTATGTACAAAATGAAACTTACTGTATCGGTAAGTAACGGGAAACGTTTCAATTAACTACCACGGTCATAATAAATCAATAAACACAACTTAAAAAATACGTGATAACTATGGATTTTTATAGTGTATATAACCTTTTACATGGCTACCTTGCAAGTTGTGTGTGTATCTCAGTGGGTTTGTGCATGGGTCCGCACCGCATGATTTTCTGTGATTCATTATTGCGGTTTATAATTTAAGTTATTGCCAGGAAACACTTATTTCTAGAATATATTTGTCTTAAAGCAATAATAGAAACAAATAATACAAACCAAAGCTAAATAAAATCACATGCAGCGAATTGCACTATGCAGTTATTTGCATATTATTGCTTTTATACAAAGAAATTCTAGAAATAAAAGTGTTCTAACACAAACATAAATTACAAACTACAATAATGTATCATATAAAATATCTTAAAAAATGTATTACATAATGAGATTTGAACTCTAAAACCAAAAACCTATGCAACACAGTCCCGTGCACCAACACACTGAGCTACACACACAACTTGCAAATGCAGTGTGTAAAAGAATCAATCTGTGTTGCATAAGTGATGTTAACCCACACATACAAAAGCATTATCATTAATATTGTGATATTTTTGCCTTCTTTTAGTCTCCTCACCACATAAGCTTGTTTGGTTACAGAAAGCACAATATTAATTATTATGCCTTTGACAGATAAATATTTAAAAATTTAAATAATGTTTTAATTAGTCATACACAAGCATTGCTGTTACTAATATAATTTTCCATACAGTAATAGTCTAGTACTTGTACTGGGGGAAAAAAATTATCTTCGTACTTTCGGGATGTACTACAAAGCACCTACATATAATATTTGATTACCTTTGTACCCCTGCCAACTGCGGAATGCCTGCCATTTGCGAGTTGTTTTTGACTGCCCTTTACTATTTTCTGTTAGCACTTCAGGTAACATGTGTGAATGAACTGGTGGATTCTTTCTTCTTTTCTGCTACAGATACTTTTATGCCTTCTGTTGTGTCCATGGGTATAACAGAAGGTAGCAGAAATTGGGTATCGTGTAGGGACAGCTTAAGGAACGAAGAAAGGGAGACGGGACAAGTGTCTACTAGAGCACCTTGGGACAGCCCTCATATTAAGATTCTAACACATGGTCCTAATTTAACACTACTACATGCCAAGAAGCCATTACAAGGGTCGACCCTCTGCTGCAGTTTGAATAGCCCACTACTTCAGGATGGCAGTGGTATCTCTCAGTCCCACCTCTGGAGAGCAAAGCACCACCCGCTGGAGCAGTCATAGCTCCAAGATGCGCTGGCAAGATATATCAACACCTTCCAGCCACGCAGCAAGCTCCGCGCAGATAAGGGTATCCAGTCACCTATGCATGACGTCAGAAGTCCAACCCCCATAGGGCACAGCCAGCTTCCCCCTCACTCTTCTAAGTTCCACCAAGCTGGAGAGATTAGTATAAAAGGACCTCCAGAACATGGCCTCAGAGCAGTCTGCTCACCTCCACTGCTATAATGGCCACTGGAAGGTGTCCGTTCATTGAGGGTAAGCTCTAGCCCCCTGTCTCCCTGTCTAAACAGGGTGCGCTAGCAGTTAGAACTTGTCACGTCGGTTACCAGCAAGTCTCCAGAAGGTCCTCAACAGTCGACGTCCACCGTCAACTCCGGACCCACCAGCAATCCAGAAGGTCTTCCACCTCTTCGGCGACCATCAACTCCGGAGATCCCACCAGCAGTCCAGAGTGTCTTCCACCTCTTCGGCAACCTCCAGCTCCAGAGGCCTTCCAGACACCGACGTCACCAGAGGGTCCTGCTAATGCCGTCAATCACCTTTTCTTCCGTTGTAACATCCCTCCAGGTCTTCTTTGGACCCCCTTAAAACTACGTTCCCTCTTGGTATCAGCCACACCATTCGTCAGCATCCTTCTGTTGCTGCTTTACACAATTTTTAATTAGGTTCTTTAAGAAAACTTCCTCTCCAGGAATTAATTTTAATATTTTTAATTGTTGCTTCTTAAATTCACATCATACTCGCAACATGTACATGCACGTTTAATATTAGCCTCAGGATGCCTTCACCGGAGTTAGAATCAAACCCCCTTTTTAATTTTTAATTGTTATTTAATTATATTATTATTACTACTAGGAGAGTGCAGCCTCATTTGTCTTTTAAAGCTTTTAATAAAAGCTATCATAATTTATATAACTCTTTTATTCCTATTGATTCAAGTGTACCTTATTTGCAACATGCCCTTAAGGCTTTTTTATAACATTACATATTATTTAATACAAGCCCTTATGGCAATATTTTATTATTTTGATCAGGGAATAGCAGGCGCCTCACTTAACAGCCATCAAGGCGGGCGAACACCTTTCATGAGTGGTTTTTAGTGACCAGGATACATCTGTATTCCGCCTCACCGCTTTAAAAGGCCGAAGTAAAGGAGAGAAGAGTGCACGGACCACTGAACTTACAGTGAAACCTCACCTGATCACTACTACCCCACTGTGAGGCCTACATCCTGTAAGTTCCACCTATCGCTGTAAAAGGCCAGACAGAAATATCACTGTGCAAACACTGTGGGAAGTAAAGTGCATAGTACCACACGGCAGAAATATGTGATAAACCAGCTACTTCCCAGATCTGTTTATATCTAGCATACTGATGCCTTACATCAAAAAAGTAGGTGCCAAATACAGCTGTAAGTTAGACGTCCAGAACTTAGTAAATTAATTAGTAAAAAGAGTAGCAGCTTAAGTTGGCACCCCTCATCCTTCGTTTGAACCACTCACTAGATTGTTGGAAGGATCACATGAGATATACTTGCATATCAATCACTATCAACAAGCTTTATTAGGATTCAATCCTATACTCGCGACTTATCCTCCAAGCCTAGTACCTTCCTACAGCCTTGAATACTACCTGGGTACCACTCCACCGCAACCAGCATCGAGCGCTGTTCGGCTGCCTCCAAATACGAACAGCCAGACTACACCGCATAGAGCTACACAACCAGGCGTGACAAAGGTAGGGTGTCAATTACACATACTTCTTTCCACACCAGATTTTGTTCCAACCCGAAAACCAACTTGACCACAATTGTACACTGGTAAAGTATCCCAACATGACAATCGTCAGTAATTAGTTTGACATTTCACAAATGCCCTTTGTGATGCTGACATCATGGTGGTATGCATACTCCTCGTTGGCTAAAAGACAATTCACTCATAAGTCTACCTCACGTTACCAATTAGTTCTGACATTGAGTCCTGGGTTCGAATCCCTGAGCAGACGTTAGCAACCCCCTACACTGTAGTAACTGTCTAACGTGGCAGAGTCCACGGGCTTGTGATTCAGCTCTGATCTATGTCAAATTCTTGTATTTATGTGTGTAGAATTTCTGCAGTACTTAATTATAATATTTCTCCAGCCATGAGGCAGTCCAACACGCAACAAAATTTATCATTACTGACATATCTGTGGCAGAATTATTTCTGAAGTGTTAACATTTAGCAGTGCAAAATCTCACAGTATTATGTTGTTTCATTACAAATTAAGTTATACATTTGGTCTTTTAAATGTTTGTAAACATCACATGAACCTACCTATCCTGAAGAGGATTGCATTATATTTTCTCTGCACTCTGATATTACCTACCTGTAAGAAAAATAAAATATAAATCATATGTCACAAATGTAACTGTGAAAGTTTGTTAATATGTACATTACTGGATGTTATGAAAGCAGTTAAAGTTTCTTGCAGTGATACGTACATCTTGTACAAAAATGCTGTTGTCACTGTTTGTGTGGCATATCTAAACAGTCCTTGTAACAGCACATGGGATGACATACATGATACTTGCCAGGGATAATTTAATGATTAATGAGCAGTGGGGATGCAGAGATGATGTGCAAGAAAGCCATATGAACAACTGATTGAGTTTGACAAAAGTTGATTTGTAATATGCAAGGTGGACAGCTTGCCAAATTGCCAATCATTTCATTATTTGGCCTTCACATTCAGATTTGATTGGGAACAGAGAACATGTAAAGGTGCCAATACATAGCAGAGCAGGCAACATGGAATGCTAAGTATTAGTGATATATTTTCTTTGTTGAACAAATGATAACTGTGTTTGGAGGTCCACATGTAAGCATCATAATCCCTGCCTAGCATGATTGTCTGTGGAGTAATCATGATCAATGAGCACCACTGGTATTGATACATGGCCATTGATTCTACAGTGCTATGTTGAAGACATCCTACAGCTTTGTGTGGTACTGAGTTCCCAGGAGCAAGTTTGCAGCGAGATAAACTCACCCTTACACAGTTCTGCTGTTCCAGAATTTTTTTTGGCATGTTTCAACTCTTCTGTGGCTTGCCCAGTCGCCTGATTTTTGTATCCATTGAACATTTGTGGGGTCAGAGGGGATGTCATTTTCTCCATTTTAAAATATTAATTAACTGGAGTATAATGTTCAACAGCTGACATTAATCTGCGGTGAAATAACATACAGTGTTTGTTTGATTCCATGCCTGATTGTATGGAAATTAGTGTCTATGCACGAGGTGGTCCAACACATTACGCTACTAAAGGTACCTTTATTTTTTCCTGCAAGAGGGTGGAACATTGTCCTGATGAATTTTTATTGTAATGTGTACTTTCTTTTGTCTTTACAATTATGCAAATAAAATTTAATCTGGTTGTAGGAAGATTGGTTATCATATACACATTGTATTTATTCATAACACTCATACTCTTTTGCGTGGTGGTTGTAAGTAAAAATTCTTTTGAAAAATGAATACATGAAAAATAGTAAAATTACACTAAGCTTGATGTAGAAAGATAGGTTGCTTCTGCAATGAAAACTCCATGGTTATTTTGTATAAAAAAAACACACACACACACACATCATTTCAAATTAAAAGCAACAGGCTCAAGAATCATGCTATTTAATTGAAGATATATGCAATTAATTTTATTTTAATTTTTTTTGCATATAATTGGATTCAGCAAATATTACACACATTAAATTTACTGTTAAATAATTTAGAAGAATTTTCAAATTCAGTTTTTGAATTCTGATTTCCTGTCCGTCTGTAAGTTTTTTCCTAGGCTTACAACTTGAAATGTACAGCATTATTTATGTTCAATACAATATTATTTTAGGCTGAATGTGGCACATACTGTGTACGATATTCCTATTATCACATTCATTAATGAATAATTTTAAATAATGTGTTATGTATTATTGTATTATGAATTAACGTTTGATAATGTTGGGCATTCTTTCTGTAACATATCAAAACTACACATTACGTCTGAGCTGCAACATGTACTGCAAATATATGTACTTTGTCTTTTGAGTTATACATAAATTCTTATTTTTTAATATTTTTTTGTATTAGTTTGGTAGTTTTTTGTGTTCAGCTTTTTTACTTTAACATTGTCTTATTTACATATATATGCTGTTTGGTTATAGATGTTGTATAAATTACCTAGCATATGAAAAGTTATTGTTAGTGATAGCGAAAATATAAGCAAATTTCCTGTAAATATCCAGTGCTTTGAGGTATATTATGCAATCCTGCATTAAAAAAATGTATTTCTATTTTTGCCATTTTTCAACATGGTAACAAGTGTAGTAATAATTTTGTGTTTTTGACATGCTAAGGAAAATAGCCCCATCACAGTTTCTGTTTATACGTCTTCTTGAGTTGTGGATGGGTTTAGGCCGTTCACGGTAAAGTGAGCACTCAAAGCCCTAGTTACTTTTTTCTGTCAATCAATTTATCTCATTCCATCACTTGTTAATGTAAACCCTGCCATGTGAGTAATAAACACAGTGTATACATTCACCACACCAAAAATCAAAAGCCCGAGGCCACAATTAAATATATTTATTGGTTATTATGTCTGATGAAACAGCTTCAAATAGTGTTCACTTTATTGTGAACGACCTATAGCATTGATGTCTGAAAGAGGAAAGTTGGAAAAACTCTATAAAAAGTTTAACCATTTGTTCCATTTCATATAAATATTACTTTTGTATGATACACATTTATGTTCAAATTTATTAGTTTTCTTTGTGAATTTAAGTTATTTTAATGTGTGTACATTCTTTGAATCTCTCAGATATGTCTTCATTTTGTACTTTAAATAAATACCCTGCATGCTGTACTATACAGTGGATTCTCTGTTAGTTTCTCAGGGGACTGATTTCAATACATGTGAATTTTCAATTACTGTGACCTTGAAATGCAGATAAATCAAAAATGGGACTAAAAAATATGTTCCATATATGTGGGATTTTAATCCATATGGGCCCAATACATTAAAATTATAAGTTATAAAATTATTTCTAGTAGTCCTTTTATTTCATATAGTGAATAGTTATTATTACCTCAATATTTTAATTAAAAGATCAAATAAAAAAAATTTCTATTTTATTTTCTCTGGTGATGGTTTTTAATTACATTTTTGCAGGCATCTGAAAGTGAAGTTGTGAAAAAGAAGAAGAAAGAGAAAAAACATAAGAAGCATAAAAAACACAAAAAGCGGAAGAAGCAAAAAAAACTCAAACATGAAGAAAGTGAAGTAAGTTTATTCATTATAATATATGATTATGGAGTGTTTTTTTTTTTTTTTTTTTGCTCCCCTTCAATTTCTGTGCACAGTAAATTCTTGCAAAATGTTAGGCTCATAAACATGTTGGTGTCATTAAGGTAAATATTTTGCCCTAAAAAATGAACACACTAAAGGTTTTGCCACACATCATGGCCGGATCAGGGTCAGGCACCTTATGGGTGATGGAGGGCTGGCCCTAACCCAGGCATGACAGGCAGGCGCCATACAGTTTAGGGCCACGCCCAGGCCAGGTATTACATGGGGGCAATCTGCATTGAGGTGTCATGTAAAGTCTTGTTCATGTTTTTTCAATAAATGAAATAACATGTTTTCAGATTTTAGTGATAACAGCTTAGGTATCATAGCACTGCCACTAAAAGATGATGAATAGTGTTGAAGAGCTAAGAGCTAGGCAAAGAATGCAGTGTGTTCACAGTGCTTTGAAAAGTAGGAAAGTGGAAGGGGAGTTTGTAACTTTGTTGCCTCATTTGATGTATGATGAAACAAAACTTTGAAAATTTTAGAATGATGCAGTCAACATCCCAAATGCTATTCTTGTTATTGGAGAATCATGTAAATAAAGAGATACATTTAATAGGCTTGACATTTCACCAAAACTGTGCCAAGCAGTTGTTTTGAGAAAGCTATTACCTTGACCAAAGATCTTTGATTTTGTAATGTGTGTTAAACTGAATTATTGGTAAGACGATTAAGCCTGTCATTTAACAAGTTTACCATGACTGTAATATATTTCGTACTTTGTACCTGGAATTCAATAGTTTTGAGCTTCCTATCTAGCCGTGAAAAATTGAAATAATTTTCATATTATTATTATTATTATTATTATTATTATTTTACTTTCCTCTATGAATATTCTGCACTGAATTTTTTCAGGAATGTTTTTAACAGTTAGTTTTATAGTAAAAACTAAACGTTACAAACTTTTGTTCACACATCCATGTAAAAACAAAATTTGGAATGTTTTGTGACTAGTGACGTAACATGTACCATAAAAGAAAATGTTCTATGAAATACAATTAAAATCTATGTATTTCAGCGTGTGTAGGCCGCACATAAAAAATGACTACATAAAGTGGGATGCTGCTTATATATAAGATATTGGCATAAAACAATTTTTTCCCCAAGACATGTTTAGATATTTGTCAACATACAGTACATTTTAATGTTTTAACTGTTAAAGGAAGGAAGGAAGGGAATCGGAAGGGAAGGAATCTATCTTAAAAAAAAAAAAAAAAGCTTGTGCAGTTAAAATTTTGTCACAAATGTTTTGTAGGGGAGAAATTAAGTCTGAATTTACTATGCTTGTACGGAATTGTGACTTAACAATATTTACAGGAATACAAAAATTCAGTGCGGCCTATATTCAAAGTGTTAATTATCCCTAATTTTTCATCAAAAACTTTTGTGTGCTGCCTATACATGCACACAGCCTATACACTCCAAAATATGGTATTTGCACATATTACAACCAGATTATTTAGCCTAAAAGGCATTCGCTTACATGTGTTTATCCTAAAAGGCGTTTGCTTACATGCAATTAGCCTAACAGTCGTCTAGCCTAAAATTTCACGAGCATCCTCCTATTCCCAGACAGGCATTTCGCCTAAAAGGCACTTCACCTAGAGTTGGTCTCAGAACTGTCGACAGAAGCTTTTCTCGTAGCCTTTCGACACATTGTGGTCCGTCGTGGTTGTTGCACAGCTGTTTAGTGATTGCGGGACAAATTTGTGGGTGCCAGCGACCAATTGAAGGAGCTTTATAGTTTCCCCCAGGACACCTCTAATGGTAACACACTCACCAACGCTCTGTATGACCAGAAAATCACGTGGCATTTTAACCATCCTGCTGCATCTCATTTCGGAGGACTGTGGGAGGCAGGCATGAAGGTGGCAAAATCCCACTTTCACAAGGTGGTTGGTAACCAGCTATTGATCTACAAAGCATTTTATACCATTTTGACTCGGATAGATTTTGTCCTGAATTCCAGACCTCTCTGTGCCCTCTCGATAGACCCCAGTGATGGTGTGTGTTGCATAGCTGATGATGTCTTTAGGAAGCATCACCCACCAGTAGCAAAGTTGGTCCCCTTCGTGTAAACTGACCTTCAAATTTTTATTTCAAGGTGGGCGGGATGTCTAGTGATCCCCTAAGGATCTGATGTAAATACTTAGTTACGTGGAACTTCATCTTGGTTTAGTGCAGTATTGTGTTTGTAACCTGCATGATTTTGCTCTTTTATATTGGAACGTTGGCACTGTGACTGTTTTTTTTTCTCTAGTCAGTGGACAATTGTAAGGTGCTAACATGGTACATTTTGTGTAAATGGTCATGTTTAGAGTGTGACGCCCTTAACCCAAGAGCATGGCAGAGGGGCATAAAACCAGCCCAGCCAAGTACCAACAAAAATCTGAATTGATTTCTGGCGAAGCCTGTAAGTTAATTCGTGGAGTAAAACCTGAAAGGAAAATACACACATGAAGTATTTTCAAAGTATTTTTGTTTATTTTTCTCTCTCTCTTTCTATCGAATATTTTCAAACAGATAAATAACAATACATCTTGATGTATAAGTGAGTTTGCTCAGAAGGAACTATCATGGCACTGAATATTATGAGCATTTTACACCTACTCTATTAAAGCATATACAAAACCAGTAATACTGCATAAATATTATTGGCTGTATTCATAAAACACCATGTAAAAGCACCAGCCATATGATAAAGTTTAGAGCAAATCTATGTTATTTAACATAATCACAAAATGTTCATTCAAACATTTAACTTATTTACAACTGCCCACTCTGCAATAAAATCATACTTTAACATGGACAGTATGATTTCTAAATGTCTTATTTTGAATCAGTATGATTTCTAAAAATCCTACTTTTAATCATTATTGAGATCAGTATTAACATGTCTCTCTAAAAATAAACTTTACTGTCTCCATTACATTCATTAGTTTCTTTTACCATAACATTTCCATGTCTTACTCTTTAAAATTAATACAAAAGGAGAACTACCAGTGCATTTACAAGAATATTCACAGCTTCTGTTCTTATTTACCTTTTCTTTCCCTTTTTGACTAGTTTTAAATTTCTGTGTAAGATCTTAAACAGCTGTATCAAGGAAAAAATCATATTTTTGCACTAAAATAGCTGATTACATAAATTTCAAACATGCTTTTGCATTATGAGAATATACCTCCATCTAGCTATGGGATTTAAAATATCCCCTACTTTCCTCATATTGACCTGACAGGTCATTACATTGAATACTTATCTTTGCTGAAAACTAGTCTCAGGGGCAGCCATTCTCACCAGGAGAAGGCTTTGCCCCAGGTTTATATATACCATTTTCAGTTACAATTCTCCAGGTTAGGGATGTTTGAAAGTCCACCAATTACAGTCCGCAGAATGTTCCACTTTGTTCACTACAAGTCTAAAATTAAGTAGAAATTATGTCACTTCCGGCACTGCAATCGGCGTAGAGCGTTGCTGTCCGTTCGAAACATTGCGCTGGTGGCGCCATGCAGCGGAGCTTCCAGGAAACACCCGTGTGCACCACTCAGTCTGAGGTGTGTATCGGGCAAGAACGAATTGCTGCCAGTCATCATGTTGTCCATGCACAATGCCACTACGAGAAACTTCTCTTTGTAGCAGAAAAGGTACAAAGTTTTCTTTAACACTCACGTAGATTTTAAAGCGCAGTTTAGGGAATTTGTATAATTTCATTAAAGAAAGAGGTGAAGTTTTGTCAGGCATAGTTCAGCCCAGCGAGCAAGGATTGTGACGCAGTCAAAGGGGGTAAGTGTAGTTTGCGAGGGGTGAAATATTCCATTTATTGAGGCAGCATGTCTCAATTGAAAGTTGTAAGAAGTTTAACGTAATTTTAAAGGGAACATCCATAGTGGTCTTGTGTGAAGGTGGGAATACAATGCAGATTTACATTTGCACATATTTTCTTCTGTTAACAATCAGTGTTGTTTTCTCTCCATTTTCATCTAATACTGCTACAGTAAACTCCAGATTTTTGGGGATAGTAACTGGCTAAGGGTTCACGGATAACCAATATTTACAGTTAAAGCAATGGGGAAGAAGAATGTTTACATACTGTACATGCAGGTTATGTAAACAAATAATATAGTCATATAAGCATTTAATTTTTTGACAGCCAGTGAGTGGCAACATGTCATAAATTATATTAACATTATCACCCTTACAAAATTGTGTATCAGCTGGTGTATGAACGATTGCAAGAGAATTTCATGTTGGCTATTTTCAATTTGACTGCCTACATTTACACAACAGACATCGGAGAAATATGCGGGCAGGAAGGAGAGCGCATACAAAATATTTATGTATTTCATTTGATATTGTTACAAGACAGCTGTTAGTAGTATAACAAATTAAACATCGTTCTCGAATAATGTGTAAGTGTTTAATGGAAATGGAACTTAAGCTGTATGTGATAATTTGACTTTGTTTATTTCTTCTTCTTAAGCTGTAGTTAGTGCTAATGTCACCACGTGCATGCTTCATAGTAATTTAAGAGGCTGAACATCTGTTGCAGAGTATTTTTCAATTATTTATACATTGATTTGACACAATCAGGGGCGTAACCAGGAATTTACTTTGGGGGTGGGGGATTAAAAATTTCTATATTTGAATAATATTAAAGGCGAATATTGGAAAAATTAGTTGAAAAATGATTTGCAACCAAAGGACTTAAAATACAGAGACAGAACTACAAATGCTTTAAATCTCATTCATAATCAAGGGAAATAACAAATTTATTGCATTTAAAAAAATTATAAAATTTAAAGTTTTAAAGATTTATATTTCTAAATGATATAAACAGAGATAATATACAGAGATGCAGCTACTAAATGCTATAAACAAGTTTCAGATTTAAGTTGATTACAAGTGTTTTGTATTTGAAAAAAATTTATGTATAAATTAAGAAATGTTTGGTTAAAAAAAATTATTTTCTACCAATGGGTTAATATACAAAAAAACACACCACAAAATGTTATTAAACTCCTTTGTGTTCAAGAAAGACAGCAAATGTCTTATATTTGATTTTTTTTTAAATTTGTACAATCAATAGACTAACATACTAAGATAAAAATATTTAATGATATAAACCTCATTCACGTTTAAGGGTGATTACAAAGTTCTTATATTTGAAAAAATAAAATTTGTAATATTATATTTTATTAGTTTTAAAAAAATTATTTACGATTAACGAGGTAATAAACAGAAATGTAAACACCCTATTAAATGTTTTTTGAAATAGTTATAATTTTACATGTTTATAGTCCAATAAGCTGTTTACAATCTTGTGGGCTAATATATAGAGATGGAAGAATCACTAAAAGTTACAAACCTCCTTCATGCTTAAGGGGAATTATAAATGTAATATATTTGAATAAATAATTATAATTTCACATATTTTTAGCTAAACAAGTTGGCTAACACAGAAAGATAGAATTACAAAATGTTCACTAATCTCCTCCTACTTTATGATAGCAGTGCATTAAAAATATCTCAAAATTTCAAACTCTTTTATACATTATATAAATGAACAGAAAGAAAATCTAATTGAATATGAGAAGTTTTAAATAGAAAAATTGGATACACTTATTTACAATTTAAACTATTTGAATTGAAAAGATTAGAGTTCTAAGACTTCTAAGTGTGAAGTGTTTATGGACCACTCATTGCAGGAGGAAGTCCAATCTACGTGATTTTTTCACCAAAACATTAATTACTATCTCAGGGTCTATATTCACTTCTCTATGAACAGATAAAAGCGCCAAGCCACCAAGCCTATTTTGAGAAATTGAGTTCCTGAGATAGTTTTTCAGTCGACGAAGAGTTGAGAATGACCTTTCGGCAGTAGCAGTAGTTATAGGTAAATTTGCAGCTATTTTTAGAATGGAATGAATAGTGGGGAAAATAATGTCATCTGGCATCTGAGAAGTGTACAATTCAGCTTGCTTACCCAACATAGCACTAAGACACTGGATTAATCAAGAGTATCTTGCAATTTATCATTAAGGGATATATATACCTTTAACTTATATAATATTTAATTTTTTTATTAAATTCTAATATTTTCTTTTCGTTTTATTTCCAATATATCCTGATATCCCCCCCCCCCCTTTTTTTTTTCACTGTCTACGCCCCTGGATGCAATATATTTTTAACAGAAGTGGTTTTCATCCTGCACAAGTTGAAAAATTTACTTTTAAAAGGGCATGATAGATATACTTTTGTGACAGCAATCAAAATAGGTGACCATGCTACCATCTGTTTGCCAGTACATGTGGCTCGCTTCGGAAGCCATGCCCCCATGAAATGACTTGTTTCTCATGTGTAAAATACAAATGTACAAACAAAGTCTCAGAGTTTTACATTTTCCACAAGCTCTATAAATATTTTAGCATAATACATTTCCGTGTGGAGTGTTTCTGATTGCTAATAATTTTGATTCAGCTTGCAATTGCCAAACCTTCTGAGGCAAGCTCACCATTTTGTTTTTTGTCCCCACTACCTCCCACTTCAGCAACAACGTGAAAATAAATGTTATTTATTCATTTATTTATTAAAACCACCACATATCAAAAATAGTGTTTCATAATGCTTGTTTGCCAGGATGCAGAGCTTATTTGGGAAATTTGACTCGGGTATTTCAAATTAGACTGTATTCTCATGAAGAACATTTTTATGTCTGAAACAAAATGTACAATCTACATACAGAAAGAAATTTCACCTGTTACACAGGGACTGGTAGTGTTTGCATTCTGCTACACTATGATGATTCAATAAGAAACATGGCCACCATGGACATCCAGCAGGGCTCGAACTCACTGTGACATACCACAGATCAAGTTTTCCAGGTCATCGGGAGGAAGGCGATCCTACTCTTTGATGGCAGCCATGATGACCACCTGGCAGGTCATGGGAGGGTGTGGATGCTGAGCAATAGCACACTTCCGCATATTCCATGCATGTTCTATACAGTTCATGTCTGGCAACATCAGCAGGCCATTGCATTCGGGCAATGTCGGACTCCTAGAGGAAGGTTTGTACCACCCCCGCTCGATGTGGTCTGGTGTTGTCGTCCACAAGGATGAATTCATTGCTGATTTCTTTATGGTATGGACATGCAATTGTTCACAGCGCCTCACAAATGTAACACTTGCCCATCATTGTGCCATCAAAAGGCGCGAGGGGCATCTGCTGTCCCAGCATTATCCCAACCCAAAACATGACTTGACACACTGTGAAATGCATCATTCTTGGACATGCTGCAGCCTGGCACATTATCCCTTACGTCTCGAGACCTTTGGGTGATGACTGTGGTGTGAAGGGTGATCCTGGTTTCGTTCGTGATCAGAACAAACCGCCACTCTGCAAGTCGCCAGTCAAGGTGTGCTTGGGCCCACCTCTAACGAGCAGCTCTGTGGTGGGCAAGGAGGGAGCCATGATGGAGGGGTCTCCTTGCATGTAGGACCCTCGCATGCAAACAATTCCTGATAGTCTGGATAGACACCTTCACCCCTGAAGCCCATTGCAATTCAGCCCGGAGCTCTGTGATGCTAGCCATCTGGCACCTTTTGGCGGTTATGGTAACACAGCAGTCTTGAGCTGCTGTTGTGGAGCAAGGACGAACTGTCCTCGGATGATCAGACAGTGAATGTGTCTGGTGATACCTTCTCCATACTCAGGACACATCACTTTGATTGACTTCAAGACGGTTTGCAAGAGCTGTATGTGTTAGGCCTTCGTGGATCTGTGTGACAATGTGGGCCCAGTTAAACAGTGTGAAGGATAGTGTAGGCATGTTGACGTGACAGAGAACATGCACTGACTGTGGCGAGGCTGGGACATGAGATGTCTAATCTTCCACCGTAGTCAGCAGAAAATGGGGGCAGCGATAGGTCACACAAAAGTGCAAGAGCACGCAGATTTTTCAATATGATACACTGTACAAGATCATGAATTGGATTGTAGGAGCCTCTAAACAAGTCTATATGTTTATTCTCCCTACTATTCATCATTATGCAAAAAAAAAATTTATGTGTATATTTATGTTAATGTGATATTTTGCCATCCAGTTGCGTTTGTTACCATGGTTAATTTATAAATAACCTCTGCATGTACAAATTACATAGTGTTAACTACCTTATCTTGGCTTTTTGATGAACAGACACCAGTTTTAATCGTGAAATACTTTAACATTATGAATAAAAATGTCTGGCAATTTCCCTGAATACATAATACTTCAAAGTTTCGCATATATTCACTGTTAAAGAGCATGTAAATGCAATACCAGAACACTTAATTTAAAAAAAAAAAAAACCCGTTACTGCATCACTCAACTGCTGCCTGGAAATTAACAGCATTCGCAAGGATTATTAATAGCAGTGGTGTTCAACTGGCAGCAGCTGTTCAATATTTGACATTTAACTGGTGGCTTCACAGTTAAGCTGCAATCCGATTAAGCCACCCCCGGTAAAACAGCAGTTGACTGTATTTTCTTACTTACAAATCCTATCATGAACACGTTTCTCCCACTGAAAACTAATTTTTCTTATGTTCAGTTTGCAAGTAGATTGCTAGGCTACCAAAAATATATAAAAGGACAGGAATTCAATTCCTCACAGTGTAGTACTTGTCAACAGACACACGCATACAAAGAAGGTTGACATATTTGCCACGTGGTTGCATAATCGCAACATTTTGCTGGCTAGGCCAGCTTCATCAGGCAGCAAGTTATAGGACACTGCAGTATGGTGACAGGGCGCTGTTGATAGTAAACTTAGCGGTTAGCTGACGTACTAGGGTGAGGCAGGAAAATTTAAAATTTACCAGTATAGCTGAAGAGAGTGGTTTGCAGCTGTGATTATCTTATGTTGATGCCTGGCGGCTGCCTTGATTTTCTTATAAATTGGTGAGATAATTCCCAGCGTCTTGAGTTCTGAGCTATTGCTTGAAGGTGGTATGGCTCTCACAACTCTGGTACTGTAGCAGGAATCAAAATCCTTGTTGTGTGATGCTGCATGTGCTGCAACTGGTTTGTCCTGTAGGTTATTGAGGGTTGGTGGATGGCATAGGAGCCACTGCATAGGCTTTTGCAGAGGTGGGATCCTCTGTAGGTCATAGTTTGGTTGGTGTTTGTGGTAGGTTGCACCTTTGGATGAACCAGTTAGTTGCTGAGGTTAGGTGGTCTAAGACCAATCTGGGTGGTTTGGAGAGCAGGTCTTGTGTTTGTGGTGAAGAAGCCAGAATTTTGTATCCAGAATGGAGAATGGTTCCCAGTTTACTTAGGCCTTCATGATATGGGACCACAAGAGGTACATCAGAGTTGTTGACCGTGGTTTGTCTTCCGATATTAGAGATAGCTTGCTGAATCTGTTTGTGGATGAAGTACACAGGATAGCCCATGTCGAGGAATGCTCTGGCTATTTGTTTAAACTGTTTGTTGAGAACAATGTTGGTGGAGCAGATATGTTTGGTTCTTGTGACAAGACTGTAGGGTAGGGATTTTTTCGCATGGGGTGGGGGTAGCTGTCGAAATGTAAGTACTCAAGGTTGTTGGTGGATTTGGTGTGTACAGCAGTTTGAATTGTGCCAATGTGGAGAGTTGGTTCAACTTCCAGAAATATGGTTTGTGTCTTGGAGTATGAGCATGTGAACTTAGTGTGTTAAAGTTGTTCAGAAATTGAATTAGGTATTCTTCAGTGGAAATCCAATTCATGAAGATGTCATAGACGAAACGCTTCCAGCAAAGTAGTTGGGTTGGTTGGTGACTGAGGAAGTTTTCTTCTAATCTGTCCATAAACAGATTGGCATAGGATGAGGCCATATGTGTACCCATCGAAGTGCCTTTGACCTTAAGGTAGTGTGTGTGTCTTGAAATATGAATTTTTTGTTGCTGAGGGTTAACCTGGCTAGTTCAACAAGGAATACTGTAGAAGGTTGGCTGTGTGGGGTCTTTGCTTGCAGTAATATTCTATGGCCAACAGTCTAGATGAGTGGGGGATGTTGGTGTAGAGAGATGTAACATCTATGATGACCATGTATGCATCTTGGGGAATGGGGCCCAGGTGTCTCAAATGTTCAAGGAAGTGACCAGTTTCCATGATGTAGAATGAAAGTTGCGGTTTCCAAGGTTGAAGGTGGTCATCTACAAGTGCTGAAATTCTCTAGGTGGGGTTGCCAATCCCTCATACAATGGGGCATCCTGGGGGTGATCATTGTTCCTTGTGTATGTTCAAAAACAGATATAGAAGTTGTGTGGTGGCTTTATTTGGTGAGAGCAGTTTAGTTTTAGCATCGAATAGGTTGTAGAGGAGGCTCTGGGACATATGGAATTGATTGATATGGTCGCAGAATCTGGTGTTTGGGTCTCCTCATGGATGTTCGTAGTTGGACGTGTCCTTGAGTTGGTTTTCTACTTCTGGAATGTAGTCTGTTTTGTTGAGAATCACTGTGGTTGTGCCTTTGTTGGCCGGCCGTGTCACGTCTGGGGTTTGAATATTTTTGATGGCTTTCTTTCTGAGGGGGTATTGTTGCTATTGTTAGGTAATGAGGTTGTAAAATCAGAACTGCTCAAGGGATGTGATGGAGTTAAGGGTGGAGGGTCCCAAGTGGATTGTACAGCCACACCAGTTGTCCTTTAAATACCTTGCCTGACATTATCATACAGTGTACTCATCCTGTCACTATTTATTCTGAGGTACTGTTGAGCAAAATCAATAATGCCAACACGTCTGTTATGAAATTAGCTCGCTTAATCAGGGACTGCAGCTTCTTCTGTTGGTCGGCCAAACAGCAGGTCGCTAGATAAGTGTAGCTGTCAGTGCACTCATGAATTGCCAAGCAGTAAGCAATGAGAAACAATGGCACGTTTGGATCCCAATCATTTTGGTTGTCTGCCACAAAGATCAACAGGTACTGCTCAAAAGTGCTGTTAAGCCTCTCGATCATTTCATCTGACTGAGGGTGTAGGGCTGTTGTCCTAGTTTTTTTTCATCCCCAGAATCTTGGTTACCTCCTGGAACACTGTAGCTTCAAAGTTTCTTCCCTGATCAGATTTGAGAACTACTGGCACCCTAAACCTTGAGAAGATATGCTCTATAAGTGCATCAGCCACACTATGTGCTTCCTGGTTCGGGAGGGGAATGACGTCAGGCCACTTAGTCAAATAATCTTGGGCCACCAGTAGATACTGATTATCTCTCTTTGGGACAGTTAAGTGACACAGAATGTCTACTGCCATCCTTTCTAATCAGGCTCCAACATTGTATTTCTGGAGCTGACTTGTCTCCTGGCCTTGGGCCCTTCCTAGCAGTGCAGGTGTCGCACATTCGGCACCACTTCTCAAAATCCTCTCATCAATGAAGCCAGTAGAATCTCATTATAACTCTGTTGAGGGTCTTTTAACACCAAAGTGCCCACTGGCTGCCATATAATGCAGTTTCTTTAAGACTTAGTGAACCCGGCATTCAGGAAGGACCAACTGTAAGTGTGTGTTTTCCATCATTACTGCCCCAGTTTCTGTAAAATATGCAATTATTCATTATGAGGGAATTCCATTGTGCTAAGTATGCTTTGACTCCTGCGCTCAGACTAGATATCTCATTTTTACAGACAGCCAGCATCTTTCCACTTCAGTAATGGCTTCATAGTAGGATCATTCACCTGATCTTTGCTAATACCCTCATCACCCCAGGTAGAGTTGACCCATCACAAGATAAAGGACCTTGAATTCTTGTCTTCCGTACCTTTAGTTATTCATCATTCTTGGCTTTCTGGTGTTTTTTAATGACAACAGAATGGTTCACATGGCGTCCTAGAATGTGCATCTGCATTGGTGTGAAGGTGTCCAGATCTGTGCTTTATTTCAAAGTCATATTCTTGAAGATGCTGTATTCACCGGGCTATTTGACTTTTGGGGTTCTTGAAATTTAGTAGCCAGCATAATGAGGTATGGTCAGTTCTCAGAATAAAATGTTTGCCATAAAGGTAGGGGTGGAAGTGTAAAATTGCCTTCGCCATGACCAGAAGCTTCCTGCATTTAACACACTAATTTCTCTCGGGCAATGCCATATTAAAGTATTCTAGTGGTCGTTCCTTCTCATCCTGAACCCAAGATAACACATCTCCAATGCCTACATCACTAGGATGAGTGTCCAAAATTAACATGTTCTCACTTCTCGGGAAATACAGGACTGGTGGAGAAATCAGAATTTCCTTTAGCCTACTAAAAGCATCTTAACACTCAGTGGTTCAATGAAATTTTCTTTTCGCCTCAGTTCGCTTAGTGGCTTGACGATCGTGGTGAACCCAGGTACAAATTTATGGCAATAGGCAGGCACATAATCCCAGAAATTGGTGTCGCCCATTTTCTTACTGCTTTGGTCTTCTTGGGGTCTGTTTCAATTCTGAAGGCTAGTACTACGTGTCCCAAGAAATTCATTTTCTTTTTGAACAGGTGGCACTTCTAAGGAATCAGTTTTAAGTTGGCTGTGGCCATTTTCTGAAATACAGTCTTAAGTGTGATAGATGCTCTTCAATTATCCTCCCTGTCAAAATAATGCCATCTAGGTAAACATGACAGATATCTGAAGGGAGGACTTTTTCCATCAGGCTTTTGAAAGTGGCAAGGATATTGCACAGTCCAAAAAGAATAACTATGAAAGCACAGGTTCCTTTCCATTGGACACAGTCTTCTCTTGGTCCTCTGAGGCTACCTCGCACTGCCAGTACCCACTCTTCATGTCCAGTGGTAGAAAACCATTGTGAACCTGTGAGGCTGTTCAATATGTCGTCTATCGTTGGAAGCAGGAAAGTCTCTTTCATTGTCACATTATTAGGCTGGCGATAATTTACACAAAACATCAGAGAGTCATCTTTCTTCTTAACAAGAACAATGGGGGATGACCATGTGCTAACTGATGGTTCTATCACATATGGATCCTTCATTTCCTTCAGAATTTTGTCAACTGCCTTGTGCGAAGCTAGGGGCAGTCACCTTGGTGGCTGCTATATGGGCCTGACATCTACCATATCTATGTGGTGGCAGGTCACATTAGTCCTTCCTAAGTCATTTGGTGCACACAAAAGGTATCTCTATTTGTTTGCAGTAATTCAGAGACAGCCTTCTCCTGGCACCAGTTAAGATTTTCTTTTGTTCTTACTAACAGTTCCTCCAGTACTTCTGATGGAGAACATTCTATTTGTTTAAATGTAGAATCTTCTGGAACTATTATAATTATCTGTGTGACCTGCATGCACATACCTATCATGACCCCCTCTTGAGGAGGGAGATTATCGGACAAATTAACCATTCTGACTGAATAACTCTAAGAATAAGAAGAGACCAAAGTCCTTGCTACGACAACTTTACCTGACAGGATGCCAACCCTCTCTGCTAGCTCACTTAGACTCAAACGCCTGACAAATTTTCCTTGACATATGCCTGGAACAACAATTTCATTAGAAGTGGGATGCACAGTGGGTTGATCTCGGACTTTTCGGCAGGTAATTAGGGAGGAATAATCATGCAGTGTTGACGTAACCAACTCTGTACTGCCTACCCATAGCACACCAAGTTGAGTATCAATACAGCACCCCAGCCTACATTGTACATCAAGTCCAAAAACATTCATCCTCTATTTTTTCTATGTAAACAACGTGGTCTGTGCTGAGGTCATCAAGCTTCAAGGTCACTTTTCTCTTATCTCTAACTGGTGTAATCTCACATTTACTGTACATTTGAGTACAGTAAATGCGCCATTTCATACTGTCATCAGGTGATGGCTGGGGGAGAAGGCCCAAGGATGTCTGGTCTTACTACTGTTAATGGTCGCCCCAGTTTCAACGACTGTCTGGCAAGGAACATCATTCAGGTTCCCCTTTACCAGTATTGAATCCGAATCCTGTTTCACCGACCATACATGTAAGAACATTGGAGCTTTCCCTGCAGCAGTCGTTGACCTTTGCCCCCCCAAAGATTGGTGTTTACACTTTTTCCGAATGTGCTGTATTCTCACCTGCCTCTCGCTGTTTATTTTCCCACCGCTTCTGCTGCTGTTAGTAGTAGACTGTCAAGTGCACCAGCTGTCCACATGAACAACACTCAGGCTGTTTGTGGGAGGGGGGATGCGAAGCTCTGTGGCATGGAACTGGAAGCAATGTCCCTTTGCAAATTCTTCAGTGTTTTCGTTATTCTGTCTTCATTCAGCATCAATGCACGTATTGCACATTGTATCGTGGGACCTGTCTTGCTAACTCCACCTCGCCAGTGCTTCGCCAGGGCATCCTGCATGTTGTAGGGTGCAGCCAAATTTACAGCTTCCTGTGCCTCCTCAGGCACTCTTCCAGAGATAGGTGGGAGAGCCGGAAAATGTCTTGCCATAACTCGTGCAGTAGCTCTTTTGATTGCTGGTGCAGCTTTACAGTAGGGCATGTTGCAGGTCTTGGTCGCCAAAATGTAGCTCAGAGGCCAACACCAGTGTGGGGTACTCTAGTCGATGTCGTTCTGGCAGAGATTGTAATATGCTCAGTGCAGGATCACTCAGAACAGCAGCGAGATAGTAAGCCCGCTGTTCAGCTGGGTGGTGACTAATTCAAACTGGTGTTGGGACTCCCTTCCCCAATCCTGGCTGTGAAACACTGATATTGTACAGCTGCTGGCTACCCTCCAACATTGCTGCATGGGTTACGACTTGCACTGCTTCCTCACTTCTCCTATCTCAGCTCTAATTAAAGTCCTTCTCAATGTCTCTGTTTGGTTATAGTCAATTAACTCTCACTCATCATTAACACATGTTCAGTCTGTCTGTTTCCATCATTTGCAATGTTTTTCACTTGCACATCCAGTCCAATAGTCCAAACTGCCGTGCAGCAGTGCTCACACTCGCACATTTTCCTCCTGCTGGTCACTTTCTAGCTATTCATTGCTCTTCTTGCTTGTTGTCTATTGCTTAAGGTCACGCAATTGCCCAAACTCCAGACTCTCATCTACTCCCAGCTCATAGTTCCGACACGCTTTTAGAGTCGCTGGCCTTGACTTGAAAAGTTTTCCGCACTCCGAGTCACTCTGAGAGAAACTCGTTCATTAATCCAGAACATTCTTCAGATAAACACAGAAATTAAATTGGCTGAAGGTCAGAAGTGCACGAGCCCCAAAATATTTATTGTGGAGGCATGTTTTTCATAAAAATACACAAGCATCTTGAATTTTGCTCACCTGTCATTCAAACGTCCCTTGTGACTGACTTGCCACCCATTATAATATCAATATTATGTCCTCTCCCACTTGTTCATGCAGGACAAAGCAGCAAGTGCGTAGCTAAATTTTGCTTCTTCTTCAGTTGATGCCATCACTATGCCATGCTGAGCATCATAACTCTCTCTTATGTGTTGTCTCCCTCATTTCTGCTTTTTTTTTTTTTTCATTTATTCATTTTCTGGGATGTTTTGGTCCCGTAACATGTTCATGTTCTCTTACATTTTGAATTTTGACAATAAGTTTGATGCAAAAATGAATGACATCACTTCAACATTCATGATATAATTTCATTTTGTCTCTATACATCTACGAATTGAAAAAACCAAACTTACCAACTGTGATGAGAAAAATCACAAAAACAAAAATGTATCTTTTCTGTTGTACAGCGAAACCCCAACTTTACATTTTTCAAGAGGACAAAAGAAAAAAAATGTACATTGAGGGAAAGCTCCGAAATGTTGTCTTAGTAAATACCTCATTTCCTGTATCTCTCGTTTCTTCTGCAGTAAACACTTTCTAGTTATAAAAGATTTAAAATACAACTACAAATACCATATCACATCAATCTTCAACCCACACACAAAAAAATTATGCCAGATTTTGACAAAATAAAATAAAACTTCATCCGCTAACATAACCAGTGAAAATTTAAAAAAAGTCAATCGTCAACTTGCACGTAAAAATTGTCAGATTTTGTCAAAATAAGTAAAGTTCTACTAATATAAATTAAATTTTAAAAAAAATCACTCAAGATAAACATGTGTATCCACATGCGTGTTTTCAATATTATTTTTAGTTTATCTGAAACCAAAATTGTTTTTCACAAGTTTACGTTCTCCATTATGCTCCACAAATAAAAAGTTCATAAAATAAAAAAAGAGTAGGTCCAATGTTGGGTTTTAGGTATTTTCCATAGAATAAGAGACAGGTTAAGAACACACACGTTTGCTGTGGATACAGCCGTTGCAGTGTTACCACCCACGCTTTCAAAGAAGTAAATATTCACAGGCCACCATCTTGCTTTGAGGTGTGTTCCAGGCACACAACGTAGTGTTCGTGCGTGCACTAAGTTACCAAATGTAATTCCATTGAACATCTCACACAGTTAAATTAATTTCACCACAAAGGTTTATGAACTTGTAGTTCTTATCTTTGATGGAAAAAAAAGATGTAAATAAACTGTTTGTACATGCTATAAGGCTTTAATAGCGGGAGTATAACAAAGTTTGTGATGCAATTTGAGGGAAAGTGTTGTATTACTTCTTATGGCACAGAAATAGGACCTTAAAAAAAATGGAACAAACAGCGGAAAAATGTAAATAAGAGGTTTTGCTGTATTTCTATTTGAAGGAAAGAAAAAATAATAGCTAAGCATATTCGAACAGGAAGAAAAAATGAAAGCGCAGGTGCTAACATATACAAAACAAAAAAAATATAGATTTGTCATCATAAATACAATAATAAATAAGCATACATATACAAATTACAGTGTAAAAAATTTCTTTGCTGAATTACTATCATAAATAATACCCCTTAATCCAGGCATTTTGCATTCTCTTCACCAAACACAAATCTTTTGGAAATTTTTTTGTTAAGGACCTATTCGACATTTCATTAGAAAGTAGGCAACCATGCCTTTAGTCAATTGTGTACTTAAGTGCAATTTTCTTTACATTAAGGGTCTTAAGTACAAATTTATATTGAATATCTGAGTGCTTAGTATGATAACTGAATGTATGATGTACTGCTAATTTTGTAGTGTTGCAGGTTATGTATTTTATAACATTTTTTATAATTATTTTTAAATTGTATTTTGGTCAAATTCCGTTTCTTTTGTTAGTGAGTGTAATATTCTACATTTTCCTTTGGTGTCATGTGGAGTGGGAACAGTTTATTAGTTTTAATTTGTGGGTGTATTTAAAGTTGTTATCTGTAGTGCATTGCCGTTTCAAGTATCAGAAGTCATAGCCAGGTTTTGTCAGTTTGAGGTAAGAGTTTTTTTTTCGACTTCTTTTGTAGTTTCCCAATAGTAAGCTGTATTTGTTCTAAACCTTTTCTGTGATATAGTTAGTTTAGCCAATAGGAGGCAGGGAGCCCTAGGAATTTATTTTTAGTAACTTAGCTGTAGGAGAGGGGATAGGCATGTGCCAAGCTGCGCCCAGAGAGCCTTTGTCTTTGCAACAAACTACGACCATATACATGTGAGCAAGTGGTGCCTTGCAATTGTCTCGCAATGCGAGTGACAGTAACCAATTACTACTGCAATGCTGTTTATAATTTGTCTTATCGATACTGTTCATATTCTTGTTGTTAACCTGTAATTGCATAATGGAACTATTTAAAAAAAATGAAATTGAGGAACTTTTCCAAAATGGAATTTCATTTCTTGTATCTCATGTATTACCGACTGAGTGAACCAGGACAGTATCTGCAGCAGGACTATTATTTAGCCTTCAAATTGGCGCATAACATGGAGCCAAGCTGCTACATCCCCTGCAGTACTACAGCTCAGTTTAACACAACAGTAGCAGCAGAACATGAATTACGGTTCCACCGCAGATTTTCGGAACATGTGGGGAGCGGCAAGTGATGCAATAGAATTCCATTCCAGTGCAGCATATTCCAGTGTTCCTCCAAGTTCGAGTGTCACAGCATTCAGCAGTTCCAATTTCCAGAGTCCAGCATTTTGATTGTTCCTGAGAAGCAGATATCCATTCCGCTGGTTCAGATTTCCTTATTGTGACAAAGGAGCATCACGGCAACGAAACTACAGCAACAGGGTACGAAAGGTATTTAGTTAATCGGAGAAGTCGTCAACCTACATCAAGAAGCCATTAATCCAAGTACATTTGCCACGATTTACGTATTATATTTAAATTACCAAGGTTTTAATTTATGTTGTTTCTTTCCCCGTGTTTCTTGTTACAACAATTTGTGTACATGTAAATTTCTTTCTAAATTAAAGATATACAGGTTAATTATTTACTAATCAGAATGGTTGATCATGTTGAAGTGAATAGTTCAGGTTCAGAGGTTAGTAATGCAATGGGGGGAAATCAAAAAACAAAAATGCCGGACATGAGTGAGCAAATAAGTTTGCTCAACAAACTAGTTAAAGGACAAACGAGTTGAAAAATAAGTTTCGAAAGGGGTTTCAGGAATGTAGAGCACAAATGAAAATTGGGTTTCAGGAGCTAACAAGAAAATTCGATGGACAGAAAATAGAATTTACAGAAAAATGTGACACAATAATAAATTAAATAGTCAATACTACTAACAAAATGGTAGGATTAAAATTAGAATTGACTTTCAATGGCACAGTGAATGAGGTTAGACAGGAATGTGGAACAAAGGTAACCACATTAATTGACACAAGTAATGATGATAAAAAATTCAACGATATTTGTGACAGTGCAAACAAAGAGGTTGAAGTTATTAATTATTGTGACATTGTAAATAAAGAAGGTTATGTTTATGTAGAATGTAGAAAGGGTTTAACTTTAAGTGACACGGTTATTGTAAGTTAAAATCAATTGCTGCTGTAATTTGATAATTTTGGAAATAATGAACCAAACTGTTGTGAATTCATTGTGTTAAAGGGAAGTATAGTAAATAAAAGAAAACTACAGGTCTAAGGGGTGAAACAGCTTTATAATAAATTTATGCAATTTGAATCAGATGTTGTGTTGCCTCAGTACCAGTAGTAAAAGATGCTTGTGAAAGTGGGAGTATTCTCAAGTGAAACAAAGTGATGTATTATTAAGAAAGAAATGTGTTAGGAAAAAGAAAAGGATGAAACACAAAGTTAATTAAGTAATGAGGAAAAAAGAGGGGTAGATTTAAGGGGGTAAATATAAGACAGTATGAAATGTAAAGTTGTGAAATACAATGGGAGGAAGGTTCTGAGAAAGAAGGGATGGAATTGGGGAAAGAGTGTGAGAATTTTGTGGAGGAAGAAAAGGAAAAAAATTAATAACTAAAGGCAGCTAGACTGCTGCAATTTGCATTAAGTAGATAATTATATTTTTTTGTGTACATTTCCTGATATAGTGTGTTAATATTCTTATGTTACTGTTTTTTTAATAATGTTATTCTACAGGGAGAGAATAATTATAGGTTAAGAGGTTTAATGTTAATATGTATTTTGTTAAAATAGTAGATAATATGAACAGAAAGTAAGGTTAGGTTGTATACATAATGGTGTAAAGTGTAAAAATTCTTTTATTTTGGTGTTGAACAACAGGTAGGACATGATTAAGGTGAATGAAATGTTTTTGTGCTAGCCAGTAGATAATTATTTGATAAAAAAAATTATTTATATAAAATAAACTGTTTATTTTTATGTTTTTTAAAGAAGAGATATACATTTCAGTGTACGAATGTAAGGTTTTAATAGGAAAAAAAGGCAAAAGATATTATGATTTACTATAAACCAAGGTCAAATATAATGAGAATAAATGTTCATGTACAGATAATGTTATGTGAGTAATGGTGTAAGGAATATTAGAAGTAAAAGAAAAAAAGTTTAAAAAATATATATAGATAATTAAAAAAATATATTTTTTGTAATGTGTTTTTGACAAGAAAATTCTAAAAAAATGAAGTGTTGAGTTGTGTAGTTGTAATGGTGATTGTACTGTTATTATAATTAAGAACACATTTAACTACTTATGTATCAATTTGATGTTTTGCAAACGTTGTAGTAATATTTTTGTTTGTGTTTGTGGGGATTTATTGCTTGTGTACAGTGTAGTGTGTATGTAGATCAATAGGAGAATTGTATAATGTAAAAGTTGTGCTGTGTGTTTGACATCAAAGGTAATGTTTGTTTTGCAGTGTGTAACTTTGTACTTTAAACAGGATATAGAACTGTAGCAAGAAATATTAAACAAATTTATATTAGTTTCATATATTAAAGAGTTTATTTGAAGTTCATGTTAAAAAAAAGTTATCAGTTTTGAAAAGCGTAATTTTTGAACTGTTAAAAATTTTTGAAAATATTAGAGATGCTTATGTCCATGTTTAAAAAGGTAACTATTTTGCAACGAAAGGATAATTTTGAAGTAAATGAAAACTATTTAAACTTAACACTGTATATTCAATCAAAGGTTATAATTAACATCAATAGTTTTTCTATTTTTGGTTTCTTTTGTATGTGGATAATTAAAATAAAAAGTTGAGGTGGTATTGTGTGTTGAGTTTAAATATCATGGAGATGAAATGGTAAGAGGTTGCTCCAGTGTGTATAATGTCCTTGGTTCTTGGCAATAAGAGTATGTTTAGGGTGGGACAGGTTTGTCACCTTTTTTGTGTCAGCACTGACCTAGATGTTCAATTTTCGAAGTAAATGTGACAGTGGCTTTGTTGTTTTAGGGCAGACCTGGATCTCCTTTTGTTTTAGTGTTGTGTGCTGATCCAAGAAGAAAGGTATTAAAGTAATAATGAGCATACCTATAATTTCTAGTATGGAAGACATAGTGTGGACACCCTCAACTTTAGCTGGATACTTGAAATTTTTAAAGAATTGTGACTGTTTTTTTTGTAAGTATAATAAGATTTAATAAAAGTAGTTTTGCAAATAAAATATAGACATACTGCGAATATTATTTTGAAATATGATGATCATATTGTTAGGGAATGTTGTGTAAACTTTTTAAGTGAAACTTTGTAGTAATGTGTTTTTTTGTATAATATTATAATTTGATGAATTAAAAGTGTTTCATATTTTGTATTGTTGTGTATGGGGTTTCAAACTGGAGGTTCGCAGTATATCATAAATATCACCAGATAAATTTGTGAAGAAATGTTATTTTAATAATGTGTTGTAGTAATTGTACCACAGAACTTTAAGGGTTTTTTTTGGAAGTTATGCAACAATGTAAAGATTCTTGCAAATGTGTATTGGTTTTGAATTCTGTGACGTGGAAAAATCTTCAAATCTTTTTTGTTTTCCTGTCTTTCTTTTTTTCTTTCGTTCTTTCTTTCCCCTTTGCAAACAGGAAAGTTGGCCAAAATATAACCTCTCAAGGAATGTTTGAATTTAAGTGTCATGTGCATCAGTGAATGATGTATGTTTTTCTTGTAGCATCTACGTAGATCTCTTGTGGTCTTCTGTAACACGTAAAGATTTTTTTTTTTTTTTTTTTTTTTGTTATATGGTTGAATTTGAGTATTGAAGTGTAAACATAAGATGTTTATAAGGAAAAAGGTTGCGGTAGTTTGAAGAGTCTCCGTGTTTAAAGTAGGTTTCGATTTGGTAAAGGTTTCTTCAAAATCTCTCCCAAATCGAGGGGGGTAATGTAGCGTTGCAGGTTATGTATTTTTTAACAGTTTTTAAAATTATTTTTAGATCTGATTTTGGTCAAATTCCCTGTTTCTTTTGTTAGTCAGTGTAATATTCCACGTGTTTCTTTGGTGCCACCGAGGAGCGGGAACAGTTTATCAGTTTTAATTTGTGGGTGTATTTCAAGTCGTTATCTGTAGTGTATTGCTTTAGAGTTCCTGAAGTCGTAGCCATGATTCGTCAGTTTGAGGTAAGAGTTCATTTTTACTTCTTTTGTAGTTTCCCGATAGTAAGCAGTATTTGTTCTAAAACTTTTCTGTGACATAGTTTAGCCAATAGAAGGCGGCAAGCCCTGGGAGTTTTTATTTTTAGTAACTTAGCTGTAAGAGAGGGGATAGGTATGCACCATGCTACACTTGGAGGGTCTTTGTCATTTTAACTAACTATGACCATACACGAAGTGAGTAAGATGTGCCTCGCGATCATCCCACAATGTGGTTGCGAGTGACAACTAATTACTACTGCAACGCTGTTTATAATTTCTCTCATCTATACTGTGTGTAGTCGTGTAGTTAACCTGTGATAGCATAATGTAACTTTTTTTAAAATTTAAACTGTGGAACTTTTCGAAGACGGGAATTTTATTTTTTGTTATTTATAACTGGCGCCCTTGTGTCTCATATTGTGACAGATTCACAAATATAACTAAATAAAATTCAACAAGAAATTTTTTTTATAAAATATAATTCAGCTTTCATTTTAACAAACTTCAGAAAAGACAACTTTCTTTGACACAGTGAGAATTTACCCAATGCACATGTAGTCATATAAAATTGCGTGATTTAAAAACATATGCGTATCACTTAACTAACTATTAGCATTGACTTAATTATTTTATAAAATTGACAGCACCATACATTCCACGGAAGGTAAGAGCTGTTTGCTCTAAAATACAAGATTCAGGTATAAAATGGCAATCTTATTAAAAGGACTATTCGCCGTTTCAAAATTATAATTCTATACAAAGCCTTTCTTTTAAGCAGCCATTTCACTGGAACATTACTCGTACAATATTTCAGTAAAATCATGTGATGGCTTAGCACCTTTGGTTTGGGTGCATTTGACGATAGTCCATTCCCGATTGGAAGCGACTTATAAAAATCAACCTTTGAAAAAACACTCTAGGCAAAACATGTCAACCTGTTTTTTCAATAACATGTATTTCACACATATATAACACTGTGGTTAACTTTAGAGCACTGTATGATTGAATAAATGAATCTTTACTTTAATATATTCTATAAATTGTAATATTTATTTCTTTTTGAAGTATAAATTAACAACAGCGAGTGCAGTGACGTGTTGGCAACGACCGGTAAGAAATAGTTCACAGTTAAAATATTATTTTAACCTAGTTTTTTAGTACACTATTTGTAAATTAAACAGTGCCTACTGAAATATATAAATATTTAGGTAGTCTCGATGGCAACATATCTCATTTTCATAGTTTAAAATAACAGCAGAAAATATTGTGAGTAGGCCGTAATGGTACGGTGTTGTTTTATAGAGCGAGAACAATTTTTGAAGCAACTGTGTGCTAAGTGAGCTTTGCAGCTCTCTCTCTGTCTTTGTTGCTTTCACACTCAGAAGTTTCACTTCGCTAGTACACTGCAAATTGTACCTGTTTTCAATTTTAGCATATTTCATACTTATTACAGCAAAATAATAATTTTTTTAACTTGTAATTTAGAACTGAAAAGAGATTTTAATGTTCGAATTTTTATTTTAATATATTTAGATATGATGGCGGGGCAGAAACAAAGTGAAGTTATGTTTCGTTAACCGCTGCATGTGAAATAGCGTGGCGTGGCTGTTTGGTGATAGTTACGCTGGATCTGTGTGTGCGTGATTTCAAATATTTGATGCGAACTATTTATACGTTGTAAATGTGAACTGTTTTTATGATGAAGTTATTTATTTACATCCACGTATGTATATTTATCACAATGTTGTACCTTTGCACTGGGTGTTTGAAACACAGTCGTGTAACATGATTTACCACCAATCCCAACAAAATAACCAAGCCCAGCCCCAATAAATTTCAATAAACCTAATACACAGTAATTAGCAATATATATGTATATATATGAGTGGAATAAAAGTTACAGTTGGCTTATTTGAGTGCATGTTCACCACTATATTTTAAGTTTCTATAACAAAAGATGAGCAACACGAGTTGCGTGCTTGATTTTAATGTCGCTTGTTCGTTCGACTGCCTATTCCTTCTTTATTCAAACTGTGGCCGTCCTTTTAAAGAAATTACCCAACACATATCAGTAACAAAAAGTTAGTACAGTTCATCACCCCGCAGTTCTAACAGTGTTTAACAGAGTTGCTGCAAAATATTAACGTGCATTACGTGTAATGTGCTATGTTGTGGAAAACAAATATGTTAACGTAACGTAACCATAAGAACTATAGTTAATGCCGGCATTTTTAAAACGTCATAAAGCTGACCTAAATAATGTTATAGGCCTAAACTGTGAATATTCGTACGAAATGGTTTTTGAAATAGCCCTAAGACAGAATTCTTTGAAAAGCTGTAAACAGTAAACAACACATTTGGCAGGTATAAAAGTAGAAGTCGCATTTCAGTGTTTATGTTTAGGTGTAGCGAAAGTGTACGAACATATATACACACACAATGGCATGTAAACATTGATTTCAACAAATGCTACATGGCAGCCACATGGCAATGTTTGCTTACATTTGGCGGAAGGATACAAAACAGGCCTGCAAGTAGATATTCAGCAGGGCTCCGAGAAAGTAGCTTCCAATGGGGAATGGACTATAGATCAGGCACATCCTCGGCGCTCACAAACAGCAACACACAACTTGAATTCTCACTAATGTTGCTCATAAAACCTCACTCAACTTAATTCTTATATTGCTGTTTGATACAACACTTATTTGAAAAAGCGTTAATTAAAGTTACGATGTCCAGGATGTTAATCGGAAAAAATCTTTCATAATTGGTGCATGTAGTTTCATTCACTTATAATGTCAAAACCACATAAGACAAAATATTTTATTTTTTAATGATTATAATTCTCTTGGCACACATTAAAATTCCTTTGACTATTCTTACTTGAACCACACCAAATAAAATACGTAGTTACAAGTTGAATAAAACTCCAGACACTTTACCAATATAAAAATATATGATGAGAAAAAGGGCAACAGACTGAGATTGTCGTATCAGGCAGAATCTTGTAAAATAGGGACAAAATATTTGTTTTAAAAATGGTTTGAAAACATTACATTAAAAACATTTCTAAAATCTGAGGCAATGAGTAGCCCTTCGAGAGCTCGGAGTTGAATAAAAGCAAACACATTGAAATGTGATTCCTCTACCACCAGCCACGGTGACTTGTGGCCCCATCAGACTGAGTAATATGAAAAGGATGGCACAAAATATTAAGTTCTCACAACTGTACTCAAAACTGAGAAATACAAAAGGGTGACGCATGCTCGGGTTACTAATTATGTGGCACGGTCGTTGTGGTTTTGAGTGCGCTAGACCAGCACACACATTTAGGGATTTATTGTTCCAATGGGCATTTCTGGTGTGATATCTTAACGGGGCATGTTGCTTTGTGTGTCGGAACAAAGTTTTCAATAGCCTTGCTGGCTAGTCATTTACGATTGTCTACCTTCTAGCCCACTGTGGGTTTACGTATTAAGGGAGGTGTCAGGATTACCTGGCTTTCTTATTGATTTTTCGGCCGACTGGAGAACGGTGGCTGACTGCTGACAGGAGTTGATGGCGCAGTCCTCTGGCTTAGGATCGATGATACCGTGTCGGCCAACATGGTGCTGCAGATTCCAGGCAACTCCCTCTGGACTCCAGAATCTGGGGTTTGAGATCCTGTACCTGACCTCAGATCCGTGCACTACACCTCTCAGGACGGGGTGATAGTCCTGGTGTTTGCTTAAATGCTGAGGGAAAACAATTTAATCAGATACAGGAGAGGCTGGTCTCTCCAAAAGCCTTACTAAGCCAGTGCGGTCTTGTTTCGTCTGTCTGTGTGCAGTTGGCGGAACTAATGTTGCTTGGCAGCGAGGTGAGTAGATGACCGCTGAATTATACGGGTCGTGCACTATGGATGCGAAACAGATCCCTAGAAGAGTGTACTTCCAGTAGCAGATGGTGGCACGAGCTCGGTGCTACCCACTACTGGCGGGTAGACCAGAAACGTTCATGCTCCTACTGGATGTGGTATCACAACCAAGGCCAGGCCGTAACACTTGAGCAAATATCCTCGCCAGTGCCTAGGTGCTCCGGTACGAATACAACGCAAGTATACTGTCTCTCCCTGGTTGGAGGATTTTCTAATGGTTGGGGCTTCGCTGTTCTATCCCCGAAGGTCTAGAACAGGTGGCTGTCGACTGGTGTATGTATGGGACTGGTGGACTCTAGAAGTTCATATTAAAAACACCCGGTCTCAGTTAGCAATGCACAATTCGTATTGTTCCTAGGTGTATTCAAGATTACTCTGTACATAAAACTCGCTGCTAGTAGGACAAAGCTGTGTTTATTAGTACCGTTATAAACATGGTGACTCATGCTAACTCCTACCAAGCAGCATGGATGCTGGAAGTAACCTACATAGTCCAGGTGTAGGTGACCTTGTGTTAGGCTATTCGGGAAATATAACTAACTGACTGTTAATGAAAAATACTAATATGAAGCTAACTAAGTAAGGGATATCTATAAGAGACGGAGAACTTAATTTCCACTGCTCTAGTAGCAGGGAGTGTTAATGTTGAAGACTTTAGCAGAAGAAGCTTCTGGTAGGTGGTAGCAATTGACATCACCGAAGCCACTGGTGGTGGCTGAAGACTGTTGTCGACAATGGGAGCAGCTTCTGATAGGCTGCTGAAGACTTGGAGGTCGTCGGAGGCCAAAGCACTAGAAGTGGTGGAGCGAGCTTGAGAAACTGCAAGAATAACTCGAGCCTTGCAGTGCACGGACTTATATAGTCCGAAGGAAATGTGCAATGGCAAGCTGCGGGGGGGGGGGGGCTGTGACGTCCCTCTGGTGCGAGGCCGGAGTGGTGGTAGCAACCCTCTAGTCATTATTTGGCTTCGTGAATATTCAATGTCGATTGGCCATACCCTGAGGTGGCTGATGGCTTGTAGGCTCTCAGCGCAGGGGAAGGGGAGGTCGACATGTCCGCTGGCTTCCACATCCTTGGTAGCAACTTGTTCGGGCGCCCTCTAGGATTGTGGCGGTCCGCAACTTCCGTGTACAGGTTAGCAGGGTTTGACTCTCACGTGGATTGAAGTAGATATACTTGGAGTGATGTGAGATGAGTTGTAATCGTATTTAGTAATATGATAAAGCAGCATCCATCAAGGATTAAGCCCTCTAGACAAATAGCTAACTAAATAAAGCCAGTACGCAACTAGCAAAAATACTCTGGGCACGCAACCACACAAATCCTACTGCCCAACTAAACCTTTAAAATTATGCCATTTAAAACCTCCTACAATTTGAAAGGCACTTTACTCAAAAGTCACCGGAGGCTACGACTTACCTCAAACTGCGTGCTATGCATGTCGATGACCAATCGCACTATCATTCTAACACTTGAACCACTTATTCAAAACTGTCAATTTCATAAATCATCATGCAGACGTCCCATAATGGCAATGTCGATAATGTTGGAGCTGGAGTAGAAGGAGCAGGAGAGATGGGGAAACACCCCTATATTTAGCCGATGACCCATGCAAAGGAGAGGAATTCAAAGAGGGGATTTGATGGATAGCTGGGTAGGGACAGAGGCTCACCATAAAGCTCGCCAAACGTTCTGAGCTCCATAAATAAAGTCTGCCCGCAACACTAGCGCTGTCACAATCCCCACCCCTGTTTCTTCCCTGGTAACCATACGCAGTACAGTTACATCAAACACAGTTCATAGAAGAAGAGTTACAAAGTGTAGACATGAAGAAATCAAGATTATTGAAGAAAGAGTGAAAAAAAGTACATCTTTAAAGACATGGCGAAAATACACAGTACAAAGTCGACGTCATCACAAATACATACATCTTCCAAAGATAAATTCCAAAAAATCTTCAGGGTAAACATGAGACATCCCCAGAGATGAGGATAGCGAGAACTTCATGTCCAGCAATTTTAAACTGGTTTCTTTTTGGGAAGTAGGGCAGGTGGGGTGCAAGGGACAGCAGCCACCAAAGTCCGTGGGCATCCACAGGTGCAGCTCCTCCAGTACCAACACAAGCAGCTCTGGCATCGGCGATCATGCTCAACTCAGCCTGACTTGTGGGCAAGACGATGAATGAGGAACATGAAAAAATAAGGGACAAACAATCAAGGAAAACACAGGATAGAAAGGAAAATGGAAACATGAGGTCATGGCAAAAAAAAAAGTTAGAAATGGAGTCAAAAACATAATATTGTAGTGGAACAATATTTGCTTATAAATTTTCAAGTGTGACAAATGACATTTCCTATTAAATTTATAATTATTTACAGAAACTAATTGCACCATATTCGGTGTTAAAAATTTCAATATTATGTAAGGTCTATTGAATTTGGGCAAAAGCCTAGAAAGATTCTGGCTGGAATCAGGGAAAAGAAAACATTTACATAATACAGAATCCCCCACTTTAAAATCACCTGGGATGCGACCCTCATCCTATTTCGTGGCAACTGCAAGCTTCGCCGATGAGATCCTGCTATGAACCTCCTTCAACAGGTGGTCACAGTCAGTGTCACTTAGGGGGGGGATGGAAAGGGATGGGATATTCCAAAGATTCAGTAAAAGATATGTCATTAGGACGACCCTAATAGGGCAACGAAGGAGGGACCCCCAGTAAAATTGTGGATGGCACTGTAGAAGCCTACACTAATAAAATCCGAATCACGATCCCACAATGCATGATCGTGATTATAAAAAATGGCAAGACAGGCCTTAAGACTGTTATTGAATATCTTGACCTGATTTCCCCTGGGATAATACGTGCTTGAAGTCAGGGTGGCTACTGACCGGAAAACCAGAAAAATGGGAATTGTACAGGAAGTACACTGCCCAGGAAAATTGCGGGAATTGCACAGGATTTTAGTCAGATGTCCGGGAATTTGTTTCCCTTCCTCCTCTTCGAAAGTCTATAATGTGGTTATGAAAGACAAAATGCTTGGTGGCGAAGCAGCCTCACTCGTGAATCTTGTGATTAGTGCATCAACTGATGTTCTACTGCTGACATTTACTTCGCCTGTCGCTCGCTACTGATAACGTACAGCAAAATACATGTGTGTCGGTCAGACGAATGGACTCACCCAATCTGAACTGTAGCCACTTGCCGCAGGCTGTCATGCCAGTTGGCATGCGACAGTATTTCGTAGCGTACGGTACAGTGACTATTAAAGTGCGTCTATCTGGTAGCTACGTTCGTAATCTGATAACACATGGTAAACAGACGATGTACCAGGGCTTGCACTACATTTTATCCATTCTATAATATAAATGCTTATAAACATTAAAGTAAAACCTCAATAATTCGAAATGCCGGGAGCCGAAATTTGTTACTTTGAATCGAGTTATAAAATGTGTGTGTTTTTTTTTGGGGGGGGGGGGGGGGGGCAGTCATTTTCCTCAGAAAACAGTGGTGGCATTGCACATTTTAAATATTAGTATATGCAGTATTTACCCACATTCCTCAAAGGTGCTCTAGGCACAAGCCACTAAAACTGGTGTGCAGTCTTTCCGTCTGTAACTTGCCTCTGCGGCTTCCAGCGGTGACTGCAATTTTATGGCGTAATAATAAAGACGCACGGCCTCTACGACTTTAAAAACACCAATTTTTACCATTCCCAGTTTTGATAAACTGATATTAAAATAACTTATATCTCCGGACATGAAAAGTAATGGAGCAGTTTCAAAAATATAATTTACTTTGTGGAAACTTAGCACAAAATGGTGCTACTGGGGAAAAAAAAAATGTAGGTTTGGAGGTAAAACAAGAAAATTTCCTCCATGAGCTTTCCCTGCTTGCAAACATATACTGAAAATAATCCCCAAGCAAGGCCACCTTTTTTTTTTTTTACCTATGCTTGACGGCTGTCAAAACCTTTTTCTCTTCACCCATTTCATCATTTCCCTTCATTCTCCAGGCTATTGTTTGTCAGCCAATCGTGGGAGTAAGACCGTAGCTTAGCATTCCAAGCCTGCACAACAAAAAAGGCAGCTTGGCAACTATGTGTGTGGATCTAACATGCATGCCGGAAGGCACACAAAACTGTGAAGGTGCTCATGCTGGCGTAGCGGCATTTGGGGGCTCGCCAGAAAAAAAAAAACCCTTTCTCTGATGCTGTTTCGAGCGTTAGATACCTGTCCAGACATTACCAAGTCATGTTATTCAATACAAAACCACTCAAACGAAGTCTCTTACAGGTCAAAATATTCAGCGCAGTGATTTTTCTTTAAACCCTACCCGACTAAGGACGGCTCAAAGAGCCAAGAATGATGCTTCAACCTGTACAACAAAACGTTTTGTGAAATCGGGAAGGTGAAGAATGGGTGGTGTTGATAATTGTTCCTTTAAGTTGTAAAAAGGCAGTTGTAAAAAGGTAGTATCCTAACATGCCAAGAAATTTCTGAACTCCCTTTAAAGATTTAGGGTGGGAAAAGTTTAAAATAGGGGCCACTCTGTCCTGGTCAATCATTAACTGACCTTTGCTCAGCAAGTATCCTAGAAACTTCACTTTCTTGGCGTCCAGGGAAAGCTTTTCTGGATTTACCGTCAATCCCACCTGTATTAAAGAAAAAACATATAAATGTTCAAGATGTGTGTCATAATTTTCACCGTAGACAATTATATCATCAATATAATTGAATACAAATTTAAATTTAAATTCATATAATACAAGGTCAAGCTTTCTAGGTAAGGCTTGGCTACCGAAGTTGGATCCCATAGGTATTCTAGTAAACTCAAATTTACTCCACTGTGTACTAATTGCAGTATGCTTGCAACTTGAAGGGTCCAACAAACACTGATGAAAACTATTGTTTAGGTCGAGTACAGAAAATCTCTAGCCTTACCGAGATGTTGAAGGGCACAATCAATAGTGGGTAAAGGGGACGGGTCCTTGTAGATCTTCTTATTTACCAAAGCACTGTTTACCACCAATCAATACTTATCACTGTCCTTTTTACGTACTTAAAACCAGGGAGAACAATATTCGGAGGTGGACGGGACTATAACACCTGCTTCCAATAATTTGTTAATAATTTCCCTAAATGCTTGCAGTTTGGGAGAAGGGCAACGAAAATGACAATCCCTGACTGCGATATTGTCCGTAAGCATGAAATTGTAGGGAAGAACATCACACTTCCTGATGTGCTAAATAATGGCTTCAGAAAATTCTTCCCGCAAGTTGTCCAAACTACGCTGAAACTCGACTTCCACGCTGTCATTGACCAAGTGAGAAAATTATTTCGGGTAGATAATCAACCTGCAAACTAACCCAGATATTCGGGGCAAAACCAAAGGGCAGGAAATACTCTTCACAATTTACACACGCTCTAGACTTATATAAGAAATCCAAACCTAAGACTATTTTATGTGACAAAATGGGAAACACCAAAAAAGGATAATTCCAACTGAAACGACCAAATTTGAAATGTAAATTAACGACCTGCTTATTGCAAAGTAATTCACAGTCAGCAACACACAAACATTTCTGACTGTTCCTAACACGACCCTTAGAAATTAATTTAGAGGATATTAAATTATGTAAAAATAATTTACTCATCACAGAGTGTGTGGCCCCAGTGACCACAAGAGCAGAAAAATTGATACCGCCAACAGTAATCTGTATGGAACATTTTGAAACTATGTGCAGTGTTTTCGCTCGCTCACAACTAACACGCCCACGCTTTCTGTCAGTCTCAAACCATTTCCCACCTTTTTACATGAATTTCTAAGGTGTCCAACCTCACCACAGCGAAAACAAGAACTTTGTTCAAAGGGACATCTGCTATTTGGACAATGTTTAGCAATATGCCCCCTGGCGGAACAATTACTACAACGCAGTGGGAGGATGCGTTCTTGGGCACCTGGTACCTGACCATAAAAACGTGGCGGCGTGATAAGGCTGGTCAGCTTCCAACATATTATATCACGATTGTCAATATCACTAATTCCTTAGGCACAGGATCCTTTTGAGTATGCGACTTCCTGAAGAAACACATTTCCAACTAACCACTACCAGCTTTGGCAGTTATTCCTTGCAGACCAAAATGGTACAAAAACCACAATAAAATATAACTCTCTTCTATATCAACAATTTTAACATCCAAGACCTGTCATCTTTATCAACATCCTTTGAAAAGGACAAAATATTATGGTATACATTTCTAGGATAATACCTCGACACACGATTCTGCCGAGGAACCGGCAGAATTGATGTGTCTTCTCTAATGACACGGAGCAAAATGAACTTCACGAACAAGTCACAACCTTTATATAGAAAAGTGACAGATAACAAAAACCATAGATAACAAAAAAGTAAAGACATGTACCACTACAAAAAGATAAATGAAGCATTGCACAATATCTTATCTCGCCTACCACTTGGACTTCAACCCGCCATCTCCAGTACCAGATAACGCATTTATAACGCTATTGATTTTAAATGCTTCAACGCACAGTAGATCTAGGTGCCTATGCTGCCGCTGCGAGTTGCCATAAATATTCTAAGTCCATAACCTTGAAAACTGAAAACACAACTATGCCCAAACCAGACAACCGAATTCGGTCAAATAAACTGTAATGTCATCACAATCACTACAGCAGCGCAATAATGACAAAGAAATGCAAATTTGCAGACTATATAATTATTAACAGTGGTCACAAATAACAACCAAATACAGTGTGTAACGTCCTTGCGGCTCTGCAAGGTTGCGAGGCAGGAATACTAACGTGCAGTGAGTACGGACATAAGGCAACAAATTGTCAACTGTAATAGCGACTAAATCTTTGTAGTGAAAAAATATAACACAATGTTTATTTGCAATACCTGAAGTCATATACATACGCCAGAAGTTGTCGTTGGTGACAACTATTGTATAAGATATTTAAATGATTTTTTTTCTCTTATAGTAGCCTATAAGTAGTTTTCATCTGCACTAGACTAAGTCATTTGTAGAGAGTGTTTTGAAAACTAAATGATCACCAGTGCATTTTACAGATGACGAACACTGGTGAATGTTAACTGTTTGCTGCCCAGCAATTGTCACCCACATTATTACAAACACTGAATGACACTTGGTATGTTAACTCTTCCAGCCCTTTCATGTTAAGTTAATAAATAGTATATTACACTAAATTTTAATATGTAACAGAAAAGGAAAATGTTTGTATAGGTTGTAATTGACTCACCTTTTTAGCAAATGTGAGAAGAAAATTGTCATACAGCACACACAAGAATTTACATTAGTTTAGGACTGCCACAGTTATGTACCTCAAGGGAGTGCTTTCCAACATTTACTTGTTTTGTTTGTAAATGCAAGGTTTAATGAAGAAGCCACATAAAAGTTATAGTAAATATATTGATTTTAATTATTATTACATGACATCCACTTTACACTGTTATTGTGACCTTTACCAGGTATTCATTTCAATTGGTCCTTTATAACAGGTAGTAAAGAAAGTTGGAATGCAGAGAGCCATTTATTTCCACACAACTTTGTGTTTATGTTTCGGGTTTTTCCAAGGCATTTCCAGCTTAATGTGTATAATTTTAAATTGTTATGTGTGTCAGGACTCGGGGGAAAGCAACTCTGAGGAGGAAGAAGAAGAGAAACTGCGAGAAAGAGCTCTACAGTCTATGAAACATAAGAAAAGTATGGTTGAAAGCAGCTAAGCAGAACATAAGGTACAGTGTAATAATTATGTTCTTAGGCATGTGCGCAAAAATGTAGAAGTTACAATGGTGTCCAACTGTTACAGTTTGATATCAAAATACATTTTCTATGGTGGTGAATATGTAGTACTGTGTAATTGGGCTTTTAGTTTATATCCTTGATAAAATTTGAAAAGATGTCTGATCAAACAACATGATCTAGGTTGTATTTGCAGACTTGTACATCATAACATATTTTTGTTGAATTGTATGTTAATCTTCTGAGGTAATTGTAACTTGATATTTATTATTGAGTATTAACTTTGTGAAATCTTCTGACAACAATTGATACTATGCTCTCCCAGTCCATATTATATGTTCTGTCAGCGAGGGTAACCTCAGAGTGCTGGTGGAATTAAACCCCTGACGACAACAGTTAAAAATCAAGTACACTGGCTGATATTCATTTTACACTGTTTGTACTGCCACTGCCGAGATGTGAGGTTACCATCACTGCAGCCATGCCTCCTGTATGTGTCCCGGTGCTGTGATTCATGTGCCCAGGGCCAGCGTGTCTATCAGTGAATGTCTTGCTTCTGGAGGTGGCGAGGGGCAGGAGGATAGTCGACCACACAATATTTATTTTCTTACGGGATAGGTCCATCTCATAACATCATCGATGCTTTAGATGGACAACGGTGTGATGCCCGTAGCTCTCCCCTTTTTGTGGGCAGCCTGTTCAAACAGTTCCAGTGTAGTGTAGATGGCCGTCCAAGCCAAAACCCCCACACACTCCTGCCCATCACAGTGTCTATATATTGAGCTGCCGGCCATACAAATATCAGTATCTCCAGCGCCCTTCACCTCTAGAGCTCTCTCTCCCTCTTGAGAAGCCTGGAAAGAAGCACTTAGAATAAGAATGTATAACATAGGCATAGCTGAGCCGGCCCTCACTCCTTCCAAGTTATTGGCTACTGTGCTTGCTGTGCCACTCCATTCAGTACACCATGCCAGTGTGCCTTCGAGTTTAGCTAGAGCGTTAGGGTTGATAGTACATTTTGCACAGCATAGACCTTTGTGCACGTGTGTGCCAAACATTTTATCCCTTGGGGCAATGAACCTATGTTACGTCAGAGTATGTCGTTCATTATTCCCTATTGCTAGTTCCTTCATTCAACCCCTACATTATCAACTGATTGATGCCACATTTCTCTCATTCAATTGCCTACCATTCACTACCTCGGTTATCTATACCAGGAGGTACCCTCCCATAAAAGGGCCGTAGAGAGAACCAGGTTATAGCCATAAGACAGTGAAGAACAGAAGTGATTGTGCTCTAAGGGGAGATCGCTTTCACATCTGGTACCAAGTGCAGTGGCCATGCAGACCTCATCGGACACTTGGTCAATTGGACAGTCCTGATGAGCACAATACCTTTCTGCCTACACCTGTGACACCAAAGGGAAACTGGATGTCACACCTCTATACTCATCAACCTCTGTTTGTTTCATCACATATAGACATGTTGGGGACAGATGATTGAAGGATGAGAGCTCTTGGTGCACACGTGCATGGAACAGAGCCTGGGGAGGATATCTAACCTTACCGAATCCCTGTTTGTGCCACTGTATCTAGACCTGCCAGGGACAGAGAATTGAAGGATAGATGAAATATCCTACTGACTTCTCTTTTACATAAAAGGGAGTGTAGGGAAGTGCATCTATTCGAACACTGGGGACCTCATCTACTCCCTAACTTACTACCTTGCATACCTCCTAACTACCACTTCACCCTTTAACCCACCACAGACTAACTTTTGTCTTCATCCTGTCGAGGGTATAGCGGATTAAGGAAGCTAAAGCCAAACAGTTCCTTCAGCACTCATGTGAAGCAGACTCACCTAAGGCACTAGTCAGAGACACGGAGAAGGACTGAGCTTTACAAAAACTTTGTTTGGGGGAAAGCTCAGTGGGAGAGATGCTAGCTCATCACCGAGCTACCAAAGCCCATGATCCTGCTATTCACCCCACCTACCAAAACTCATAGTTGGCACGGATAAGTTAACTGACATGCCTACAGTGGTCCATGATTTGACACCACGTATCCATCAGGACACTTACTAATATAAACCTCAAGGGGTCAAGATTAATTTTTTGCTCCCAACTTGGGACATTGCAGGAGTTGCATACACAGCAGTAGTTGGACAGTCTACTCTATGTCCTTGGGAAACAAGAGTCTCAGTACCTATAAATCTAGAAACCCAGAATGATTGTGACCAAGACTTTGGAAAGTCTAAGTCACTACTCACTGGTATCCATTAATAAAAAAATAGCCTGAGTATAAATTATACTTGCTTACCAATGAACTGAAATCCTGAGGCAAATTAGAGAACTGAAGTCCGTTTGCACTAATGCAACTGAATTGGCTTATACACTCTTATGTGTGCCCATTATCTTTGCAGATACTATTATCTCTATATATGCTGGGGCCACGGGTGCTGAGCTATTATCACGCTCACCTCCCAAGGCGAACTGGGTTCAATCCCCAGCAGGGTCACCAGATTTTCGCAAGTGGGAATTGTACCGGACGATGCCGTTGATTAGCAGGTTTTCTTGGGGATCTCCTGTTTCTTGGACCCCTTAATTCTGGCACAGCTCCATATTCACTTCAATCACCCTCATCGGCTCTCAAGACCTCACTGTTAAGAGCTGTCCTAATCTCGTCACTCACTCTATATATGCTTGCCCGATCAATACAGACCCACAGAGGATCTAGTGTACCGGTGCCCAGAATGTCATGCCCAGTAGACCAGGTGCTATTTGCTAACATGCCGAGGTCAGGGAACCCATAGGATAAAATGCAAGACATGTCCTCAAAGCTTTCACCACCTGTGCTATGAGCAAAATGTTGTTCCAGTGCCAAGTGTGCCGAAATGATGAAAGTAGAAGACCTCCAAACCCAGGCCACCACTTATTCCCCACCTGTAATGCACCCCATGCACCCAAACACGAAAAGCCAATGTTACCTAAATTCATAGGACGGCAAGAGGACCTGGAACCATTCCTTGCAACACGTAGACAAGGAAGGCCAGTCCCCAGAAAATAGTAGGTCCAGCAGGTAAATAAGCATTTCACACTAGCTGCATTGGAGTGGTAGTGTTAATATGAGGAGTTTGTGACCAGGTGACATGAGTTAAAAATCCATCTGAGCTGTGAATATGCAGGGAAATATGTACTGGCCATGCTTACCCGGGAATTTTACAGCTGGAAACAAAGAGGAGTTATGAGAGAACCAAGGCATTTATTCCACAACTGGTAATAACTGGTATTTCCCCTGTTGCCACACTTAGTAAAACTGTTAAATGAGAAGAGACCCCTTTCATTCCTAAGTGCTGACATTGTCCAGAATGACGTCTACACAAGGACTTTCCTGTAATAACAGACAGAATAGCAGGGAGGAGAGAAGTGGAGAAGGCAGACACAAAGAATACAGCATGAGAGGTAACGCCTCAACCTAATTGGCCAGAGAATCGCTCAAGAATGATACAAGTAGAAGTGTGAATGGTCCCCCGGATAACTAAGAAAAGGGGTCCATATGCAAATAATAAAAGGTCCATGACCTACATGCCAATTCTCAGTATAATTCCAGGGTTGTCTTAGTTCTCAAGAAGGGTGAGGATAAGATTTTTTGTTTGTTACCAGGCCCTCAATGTCACTCAATCAATTACTCCCCCAGGCATTAACAATACCTGAGGGAAGCCAAGATCTTTATGACCCTGGATACTAGGAATGGGTACTAGCAGATTCTATTACATCCCAGCTTATGCAAATACACCACTTTACCACGTTAGAAGGAGAAATACTAAACCCAAAACAATGCTGTTTGCACTCAAGAATGTACCAGCCATCTTCCAAAAGTTTAATGTCTGCAGTCATCCTTGCCAGTTAATTAGTAAATTCTGTTATGCCACTCCGGATGACATAATAATCTATCTAGTGTAGCTCATGGGAAGAGCTTGGCGTACACTTGCAAATGGTCTTGGAGCACTTCATGCTACACAGCCTCACCTGCTGTTTGGAGAAGTGCCACATCAGCAAATTCAGTGTTTACTACCTAGGTCACACCATCACCTTTCAATGAAACTACTCTGGCACAACCTAATGTAATGTTATGGGAACAGAATTTCCTTATTCAAGCCGGTTGTTGGCTTGTGTTTGTTGATTCATTCTCAGTGGTTTGTGTAGGTGAGACTTAAGGTCTGAGTTGGCAACTTGACAATGCTTCACTCTATTTGGATGGGGTTTCCCAATGGGTTAGATCGTGTTTAGACATGGGAAGGGACTTCATTACTGGTACTACACATGGGGTGAGCCCGGCGGCTCTAGGCTTGCTAATTTGGATGGCCCAAGAGGTGGATTCCGGCTATTGTTCTGGACTGGCATTTGTCGGGGTGGGCAATTCTGTACTCTTTCCACGGGTTGAATCATTGTTCTGGCAGCGGACCCTTGGTGATGGTGATGTAGTGGAGAGTTGGAGCTACCCCAACTGGAATAGACAGCAGTGGCTGACTGTCAGTGGGAGAGTGAGGCCCTGCCTAAGGATGACGTGTGCGCTGGTAACTTTGACCACTGGTTCAAAGAGTCCTTTGGGTGGAAATGGCAGTGATACTGTTTGGTGCCAATTTAGCTGAGCTTGATTTCTCAGGTCACGGCATTGACAATAACCGTAGCCAGTCAGGTCAGCAAGTAACTTCTGGTGTACTTCCTCGGCCATATGGGCATCACGGTGACTCCTCTGTCTGGATGAATAAAGCATCAACACAATTGGTAAACAGTGAAGCTAATTACACGTAGAAAATCATGATTACTATGTTGGCTGAAGTGTATTCAGGGGAGAGATAATATCCCAGGCAAGTTTCCATGTTTTTGAGCTAATGAATGATTGGCACACGGTAATGCAACAACATTGTCAATTAGCCCTCCGTTGGTGTAGAGAGTACATAATAGACATAATAGTGGGCTCCCCTTTCATATGTTAGTAGGGTGAAGTACCAAGGCTGGATGTTGGCATTGTGTGTCTTTTTATACATTAATCCTTCTATTAGGGGTCCCATAGATACCCTAAACCCTATTTTCCATGATGGGTGAGATAAATGATTCTAAGCAGAACTTATTGAGTCGCACCTGTCCAGATCCCTATGGTATAGTGAAGGTACCTACGGTGCTTTCCCTATCTGAAGGATATTGATTACTAAAAGTAATGTTAATGTAGAAAGAAATGACAACACAGCAACTAGTTGATAACTAGATTTATTGTCCATGATTATTATGGCAACAAACTAAACAACATGCATTCAGTGACAAATAAGGTTAATTGGAAGTGAATTTATGAAGTACACATAAATAACTACACAATATAACAGCCCAGATAGGCCTAACACACTGACCTATTTAGTGACACAGCGATGCGCATGGGCGAGTCGCCAGGGGGTGGAAATGCAAGCTGTACAGGTTGCATCTGGCTCTTGCTTAGCCACCTGGTTTCAGACTTCATTCTCACTACTAGCTGGTTGGTATTTGGCCTGGTATCACTGTATGATGGTTTTGGAGGTCATGTCTGGGGGAGAGTTGTGCATGCTTCGTGACATATATATGAAAAAAAGATAGTTAAAGAGATTTATAGGCCTCCGCAATTATTTGAGGGATTCCCCATACCACTTTCATAATTGTTCAATATCACCTGGTAGTTGGTGGCATGTTATATCCACCCTTGTAATATTTCCTCACTGTGAATGAAATGGGTCGGGTCCCCAAATTTTGCCCAGAATCTCGGGAAACAGTGCCGCAACCTCCTGTAGGCCACTCGTGGCATATGCATTCCCCTGATTAAGATGAGAGAGAACAGTTACGGCTCCTAGTTCTGCATTAGCACCGTACACAGCTATAGGAGATGCCTACTATATCAGGTGGTTTTTCTCCACCCTACACAAATGTGGTTGAATTTACAGTAACACTCCCCGCATATAATTCTGTATTGTCCTGTCACCTCACATTGGTCTCACGCATAGCATCTTAATTTTAGTTGGTATTTTTTGTACAGGTACATCATATCTGGTGCGAGTTTTATGTCTTCTTGCCACTCCAGGCATATTTTGTGAAAATTCACCCTGCATCACGTACAGTTTGTCTGTGAGGCCTGTTCTTTGATTTTAAAAAAAACTCCATTACAGGTCATATTTTGTGATACTGGTATACAGTGTTTGCCCCTATCTATTGGGCCAGTTCAATTCTCTTCCCGGATTTTTGCAAGTGGGAATTGTGCCGGTCGATGCCGCTCGTCAACGGATTTTCTTGGGGGTCTCCCATTTCCACCGCCCTTTTATTCTGGGGCTGCTCCGTTCTCACCTCATTTCACCCTCATTGGCTCTCGAGACCTCATTATTAAAGAGCTGTCCAAATCTCTCAATTCAACTTGATACTCTTCCCTTCTGCTTCCTGTCTTTCATTTCAACGTGACATGGAGAAGTAATATTCACCCGTTCTCTCAGTTCAGGAGAATTTTTTTTGGGGAGGGGGGGGTGGTTGCCATTACAGTCTTTGCAGTATGGCAGAATTTTTTTGATAAGTGGGTAACAAACTCATCTCTCCCTTCACTCAGTGGAATTTTTTTTTAATATAAATAAGAAAATCATAGAGTATCGTCAAAAAAAACAACTGAAGGGAGGCACAACAACGGAAGAGTATATCTCGTGGTTCATGAAAGTTTAAAAAAACTTTTTTAATTTCTGTTATATATTTCTGAACAAAATTTCTTTTATAAAACGATTATAATTTCTGCATTTTACAAAAAGGAAAATTTTTAAATACATTATTTTGATAAGACAATCAAAAGGGTTATAAAAAATTTACATGAAAAAATAGAAAAATACAATTTTAAATACTGACGCATTACTTACTGGGAACTTATTCTCACTTTAGGTCTTGAAGTGAAAACCGGAACAAAGTTTTGTTTACAAACTGAGTCAGGCACTTCTATGTCGTGATGGGGGACCAGTTTTGACTGGGTTCTGGTGCCTTCCCACTACACAAAACTGGCTGTATGGCTACTCAGCAAGGCACGAAATCTGGCGTGGATAAGAAGATTCTGTGTTTGAGTGCCACTACTGTCTTGGTGATACCTGGGCAACATTTAAGTGGAGCAGTACTTGAACTGGATGTGGTAATTGCTGGTACAGGGGGTTGGTGCACAATGTCTTGTGGTTTACGCTGAGGTGCTGGGGGCAAAGGATGGCTGGTATAAGATAGGCGATGAGAGGTGTGGGTGGCTATTTAGGTTGGTGCAACAAATATTCAACAATCTACTTTGGGTCCTCAATAGGGCCGGTCCTCTCAGTTGGTGTGAAGAGATGGCTTGGCACAGGAGCTTCCCCTGGGACTTGCAGTTGTTGTAGCACTTGCACATGCTCTTGAGGAGACAAACTAGCTATCTGCTTTACCAGGGAAGGCTGCTACTCGTGTGCTCGACATGATGCTGTGAGTGTCTGCCTAACTCTCTCCTTCAGTCCTATCATTTGGGCTCAGGGCATTGGGAAGCAGAAATTTATCCTCATACTACTGTACCATGTCTGCAGGCTCCTTGTACAGTTTTACGTGTAGCACCACAGGTGGCTGGCCCCGTTCCAGTCTTCCCAACATAGGGGACACAAGTGTCTACTTGCGAGGTCGCTCAGGAGACGTTCACGAACACCAGGCCGAATAACTGATCCAAGGACAGTGTACCTACGTGGGGCTCTTCCTTTCCTTCAATCCCAGGGGGTTGAGGGGAAGGGCGGGCAATGCTAGTACGGATTCTGTTTAAAAACAGTGTCAGTCTCGTTTTAGCAGAATTCTCAGGGATCACCTGCAAACATGTTATGCAAGGATAACTATGGAAAGGTGCTAAGTTTACAAGGAAGGTACTCAAAGTAAAAGCTGATTTCACGTTTTATTTCGTTTTATGAAAATAAACACGTGATGAAGGCACTCTTAGTTCCTGGTCAGCGGCCCAAATTTCAGCTGGAAAGCTAGCAGTGACAATTATGATGGCCAGTAGAGGCGACCAACACAACAAAAGGGGAATGCGGTGTGATTGCTGAACTAGGCAACATACTCTTCCATTGTTGCATGAACATGTTACGGAAAACTCCATTACGTATTTGCTGACACGTGCTACTGATGAATAAGCAAGGATCGTAAAAGGATTTAGCCTTGAAAAAGATGTAAGGAGTGGATCCTCTACAGATACGTCCCTAACTGTGCAGGTGGTCACAGGGTTTGCGGGGTATGTAGCGGATATCTTCTTACTAGCATAGCCTACCCTATCACAAGTGTAGCTTAACCGACATACGGGGGTGTTGTCCGAACAACGGGTGCTAGACTGTTCAATGTTTCTGGATCTGAGAGACTGGCGTTAGAAACTAAGGCTGGTTACACTAAGCTATCGCTTAAGGGCGCAGGCTGGTCAGTGTCTGAGCAAACAAGTGCTGGACAGCTGAAAACTGGTCTTGAGACATGAGCCATCTCTGCTTTTATACTAATCATGGGCCAATGGTAGTTACTTATTGGCTGGTACCGCTAGGGCAGGAGGTAGTCGCAGAGTGGGGGGTGCGAATGCATGGCTTGCCTCTGTGATGTCACCGGCCGGGTGGAAGGGGGATGCGAAACAAAAGACAAGTGATAATTACTACTATTGCTCTCAAGCGGGTTATAAATGAACTCGCTGTCTTTTAAGCATTGTTACAGTGGGCCGGTGAAGAAAACTATCTGCAAGGCAAGCAGTACAATCTCACCCATTAACAGGATAAAATTAACTTTCAACTCCGTGGTAAATGACCTAGGGATAGCGCTGAAGTCGTTAAAATCCCCAATACGTCATGCATCAATGCATTACAGGAACAGACAGGTATGGTCACGTAAAATATTAACTTTTTACAATATAGATTTTCTTCTTTGACCCCCTAAAAATATTAAAATTAAAACACAATTACTCATAGTGTTAAAAGTGGGCAACCCCCTCCCCCTCAATATGGAACCAATTTAATTTAAGAGTCTTTTATAAATCCCTCCAGCTCTCTTTCTGCCGAACAAGATGTCTGTAACCTTTAGGGCCAAAATTATACAGAAGGTAGAGGAATTTAAAGAGAGTATTATGAGATAGGGAACCAGTGTTCAGAAATGCATAATTGAGATGCCATGCTGCCTTTAATGAATAATATGCGTGTTTAAACTGATTAAGTTTCCATTAACAAACAACTGTCTGCCGCATCAATAGATATGGCACTAGTTTGCAACAGAATATGACCTTGCCTGTGATGTGTCCATGGCAACCTTAGGTCACTGTTTGCAGTTCGTGCCTGGTGGCCGAAGTTGGAGCATTACCCACCACAGGAACTTGCATACATGCATTGTATGGTGCAAAATAATAGATTAAAAAGTATTGCTCTTGACCCCTCTTAGCCAGCGGCCTTACTGGGGTTTGTCATTCTCCTGGTTTATGCCATGCTATCTTGGCCACCTGCCCCACTGGGCATAAGCTCTTGGCCCTAGTGGGTATTCTCCTAAATAGGAGGGAAATATCCCATCTACCACTGTCGTGAGTATTTAAGCCACTACCAGTTTGAGTCCTTCAACTGACATTGTGGGCGTTAGGGAACTACGGAGATGAAGACCCGACTTACAAGCCCATGCACTAAGCATCAAAATTTTGAGGGATCCACCAACTGAGAAAACCTCTAGCGAGGTCCCGAGGTTAGCCCGTGCTACTCCTTCCTTTTCATGACACTCAGGTTTAACTGGCTGATTGGACTGAATCCCTCAGTCTTCAACCCAAGTCTCATCCATTACCATGCATTAGAATTTCTTCACATTGAAATTCTTGCCTTGGGCCCCAGATCTGACGATAAAGGAGTCGACCAGCCCACCACCAGGCACCACCATCACAATTGCCCGTGATTCAAGCTTAGCCTGGGAGGCAGATACAGCTTTTAGTAAAACATGGCATAGGAAACACCCGAGAGTTTCCCACTTTTGCTAACCCTCGGTGCTTCATGGTTACCCAGGGGTACCATGAGGAGATAGTGGGTTCCCTTGAGCTAGGAGAGGCTTTTTTAATATGCTTCATTAGTTCTTTCTGGGACGTGCTCCATCTTGCTCTTGGATACTAGAGCTGGCTAATAGCTCCTACACATCCCAGATCAGATGCCTCCCACCTCTCCCGGCAGACCACAGCGCAGCAAATTGAGAGAACAGAGGGAGTAAGTTTCCTATCTTATGGACGATATGGCTTGTCCCTACAACTGATCCTCCCCACTGGTCAGCAAATCTCCCATCAGGTCTTAAGCAACCTGGACGTCAGCCGGTAGCAGGGCCGGACTAGGAATAGGCTTCCCGTAGTCAACCATATCCCAACCAGGCCTTAGCAAATGGTGCGCCTGGCGACCGAAAACAAGGTGAGGAGGGAATGTGCTTTCCATAGTCAACATTATTCCCACCAGGCAAAGCCTTACACCTACTACAGGCTGGTATAGGCTATTAACGGTAAAGTAAGCACTTTTTAAACCCCTCTCATTGGGAACAATAGTCAATAAATATATTTTAATTTAGCCGTAGATGTTAACTTCGGAGTGCAGTGGAATATGTACACTGTGTATGTTACGTACATGGCAATATTTATTTTAAAATGTTATAGGATGAAAAATGGCTGAAAGGGAAAAGTAATTATGGCTTCAAAAGTGCTCACTTTACCATGAACAGCCTATACCTCACCCAAGCTCTGGCACTCCAGCATGCCACACCTATGCCTTGCACCCATTACAGGCTAGTTGCCTGGCCCTAACACCCCTGCAAGTTCGCCAGGGAAGCCCACACCGTACACCCATTACAGGCTGGTCCTGACCCTCCGCAATGCAGACACCACAGCCCACCAGAGAAGGAAATAGGTGCAGGTCTCTTCCGCCAGTGTATGGCGCAGCAGCATGTAGTGCAAGGAAAGCTGCACGAATATACAGAGAAAAGTTTCGCAACAGGCATCATTCAAATTCGAAGACATTTATCACTGTGGATAGAAACTAACGAAAGACGGGTTGGTTCAAGGCACAGAGAGCTGGCCCGAGTGCTAAACAACTAACTGTTCACACACCAGAATTTGAGGAGATGGTATTGTATCATGTGGCGCACAGTTGTTTGTTAGGGAAACTAAAGCAATTTACACACATGTTCCTCACACATATTACTCATACAAGGCCTCGTGGCACCGGAAATATGCATTTACAATTCAAGGCCTCGTGACACCTGAAATATGCATTTACAATCATTGGTTACTTATCTCAAATACGCAGTTCAAAGTCCTCTACCATCTATATAATTTTGACCCTAAAGGTTACAGACATCCTGTATTATCCAGTGCTCTTCACTAAACGTCTCTTAGAAGGTTGGAAAACATATTTCTTGCTTCTACAACATCAAAGGTGGTCTCTTCTTGATGTCACATATGTCGTTCATGCTAACAGCAGTCTCCAGCAGAGGGGAAAGGAGGGGAATTAGCAAAGCTTCATGGAAACAGTACAAGGCTCTGTGCTGCATGTGTGTTTCGATGCTCTGCCAAGCAGCAATGCTGATCACCCCACTTGAACCACCACACCACATAGATAGATGTGACATGTGTGTAGATCTCCGCCCCTTGTAGCATGTAGCATTGCTCTTTAACGCCATTCCAGATATGTAGATGTTTTCAAATAATGTGACAACTCTCAGAGCCATTGAGATCTGATCGCCTCGGGCATTCAAATATTATTAAAGAGTCTCTCCACTTAAATGCTGATTTGGAGGTTTTGGAGATAGAGTACGATGGTTCAGCCGCAAGGTAGTCAGATGCTATCCCTGCCCTTACAAAGTAATCTCCCAGGGCTGATGCTGGATGGAACCTGGCTTGTGCCCTTTACTAAAGGAGTAGCCACTTTACCTGCGTGTGCTGCCTTTGCTCAATCAGATACTCTCCTGCCAATCGTGAGTTATCCTCCTCCATGTTGATGGACTGGAGATGGGCTTGACATAGCTCATGCTCTGCTCATCGAGATGACTGGCAGCCTTCTAGTATACGGTGAGGGAAAGGCGATAACAACTTCCACATGAACTATTACAGTGAGTGCAGTGGAACTTAGTCTATTTATTCAATGGACGTCCCTATCCATGGTACAATTGCCCTCGTCCCAAGATCCAGGGAATGTCTATCATCATATCCTCAAGAACTTGGGAGTATTATGTACCCATGACTGGCTTTCACTTCAGCCTGCCATACCTCGCTTTTCAGGTGGACCCAGATGAACCAAACGAACACTGCTTCTCCCAGGTGAACCGAGATGACTACCTTACCATATGAACTGTCTCGACCCTGGCACGCTGCCCCATTTATATAGGCCTATAGTGGGAGAGCTCTCAGGTAGCCAACAGAATCACTCCTTTGCCAATCAGATGCTAATAATAGCTGTCTGGCCAGCTATCGCCAACACACAAGCACTGATGCCACCTCTGTGCTGTCACATCCTTGGGTCAGTTACACGTGACTCTCATCCACTTCCTGGAGCTGGCCATGCTCGCAGAACCCCTTAGTGCCAAGGTGCAAGGGGTAGTGGGATACTGACCATTTACCAACCATATACCTTATTGTCCTAGCCCATATCAGAACATACGTACGATTATTCTGCATTTCGTAAACTATGTACCCAAGGGCGTAACCAGGATCTGAGCCAGGGGAAAGGAGGGGACAACTCATATTAGTTTCGAAGAAGGAGGGGTAAAGTGAGCATGAAAATTTCTTCCAAAATTAAACTCAAAACTATTAAAAACTGATTTTATTAATCACTAAACATATTAAATAAATTGTATGCTACTACTGTATAATATGTACCTACCTACTACCTATACTATAGTTAACTGAGATAGATTTTAACAATAAGAATTTTATGTTAGTAATAATCTTCTCGGATTTGCAGATAATTTGTCTAGAACATTCATTTCAACCATCTCATGGTTTTCCTTCACAAAATTCCAATTCATACTCATCAGGCAAAATCGAGTTAGCCTTTCCTCTCCCATAGTGCTCCTAAGACAGGTCTTCACTCTTCGAAGCGTTCAGAACGATCGTTCTACAGTCACTATAGTACATGGAATAGTGCTCAAAATTGAGAGAGCATTTTTCATGGTGGGGAAAAAAATATTTGTTTAGATAGTTCAACTTCTGTATCCCGTAACTTGTCTTCAGGAAATTTTCTTCTTCATCCACAAATTATACCAAAGGTCCAGTTCTTCAGCGACTTCATCCAACTCATAAAAATTTGTAAACAATTCTGCATTCTTGTGTACGTCAATGATACTAATTTTGGTTATGTATAAAGGATGTAGTTTTGTTAACGCATAATATTAACGCATAAAATAATAACTGGAGTATTTTCTTGGGAAAATCTTAATATTTAAGGATGATGTAAGCAAACCAAGATACTGTATTATTAGTGAACGTCGCCAGTATTCATTATTATTGTCTGATGGAGGATTGCTCCTGTGGTTTTGCTTATGAGCAAGACGTGGAACAGAAATGTCTATTATCAATTTCATTGCAATGTCTTGTGCTTTTTTAAGTATTTCATCAGTGATTCATTCTGCATCATTACTGTCTTTTTTTAGTATATCAAGGATTCCAGTAATGTGTTCTCCCACCACGATTAATTCCATGGACTTTGTTTGCAAGGCGTTGATGCATGCCCCTCTTGGGTCTTATTGGCTAAGAGGTTGTTATGCTGACCACCCTCTCGGTTACGGCAAATGAGAGGGGAATCTAACCCCAGAGTGAGGCGGAGTGATATGAATTCCCTCCCAGGGATTTTCACTTTTCTCACGACTAAGGCTGTCAAAAGGCGGGACGCCATGCGGTCCCAGGAATATGAATGAGGATTCGATAATTACTCGAGCATGATGGTGGCGGTGGATGACCTGGCCAATGTGACGGGATTTATCCGCAGCAGTCGTGTTGGTCGTCGTGTGGGGACAAAGTTGACCGGGCTTTGATTTCCACGGGATATGGGGACGACTTTCAGTGAGAGTCAAACCCTAATGGTTTTCCCGGATGCCAACTTTATCGTGCAGAAATTCAGCAGATCCACCATGGGCAGTTGTCAAAGCCTGATTAACTTGCCAGTGGCTAGCTTGATAATGCTAGAGTGGGCTGGATCCACCTGGACGGGGGATACTGGGTTGTCAGGATTATTGACCGGTGATTGAGCGTTGGTTTGTTCCGGACATGTTTGCTCCTGGTCCTCCTCCAGTGGGCACCAGTCTAACCAACGGTCGAGTGGGGACTCTTGTGTGGGCGGTATGATAGTGTTATAACATAGTGGTAGGTATTTCTGTTCATTGGGTGGCAGCTCTACTGGACTTGAAATTACGCTATTATTATCAGTAGTAATCTGTCGTTGTAGGGCACGTCTCTCACGGTGCCTCTGGCGGCTCCTAATTCCACCGTACTGTGCATTGAAAAGTGAAGCTCTCTACCTTTCTGCGGACGTAACAGCCCTAGTGGGGTACGACTTGACTGTCGTTTCCCCAAGCACTTGTCGTGTGATGGACAGTCAAGGTGTCAAGACGTGCGCCGAGTAACAGCTGAGAATGCACTGAAGACCCAGAAGCAGCGGCACGCCCCTGCGGGCTCAAGTGCGAATCCCTTTAGGCCCCGTCTCCTGTGGAGTCCAGCGCACCTCACAACTGTTTACTGATGTGTTGAATTATTGCACAGATTAGATACTCTCTGTATTAAAACCACAAGGGAAACTAAGCTACAATTACTATTGGCGGCACAAGGGGGTTTCGATTTACGTAATACTTACTATGGAGACTAATGAAACTGGAAAGTCCTGGCTAAATGAGTACACTTTAAAATGTTAGCTACACAATGAATAAAATAATAATGAGCTAGAAAAACAGGAGGAGGCAAACCTGATAGGAAATAATTAATTAAATTACCAAATTCTAAGTGACACAATTTACAGCATATGACGTTAGAGGGGGTTCCTCCACGGGGAAGCTAATCATGCGATGACCTGCTACTGTGGGAGTCAAGGGAAGTTGACTGCGGTAAAGGGGTAGTGGGTACAGGTGGTTGGATTACCGTCTGGAGAGAGTGCTGAACCTGGCGGTCAGTTGATGTGGACTAGCCTTGTGCAAGCTAAAGGGCTGGAGTGCTAGTGGCCTTCACAAGCTGCTGGTTGGAGAGAGTGCTGCCTTCCCAAGCAGCAGGCTGGTGTTTGAGCCGTGTTGCAGGCTGAGAAGAGGAGAGAAGAGAGAGTCTTTGCACACTAGGGAGAGCTTGCGAACCTATGCAGCTGGCGAGTCCGGTGCCTCTGCTGGAGCCTGGTGCTGGACCTCTATTTATACTTGAAAATCACCTAATTAGTGATTCTTCTGGGTGCGGGGGGTAGAGTAGCCTTCTGGCACAGGGGTTGATTTATGAAGGTTCTGGAGCGCTGCTCTTTTCTTATCTCTCTGCTTGGAAGCGATAGTTTTAAGCACCTCTCTCGGAGGCTGGCTGGATGTGACATCACATGTTCACAGGGGTGCTGCCATCTGGGGGGTTGTTTGTAACTTCTTCCACGGCTAAACTGAAGGGTATTGGATTTCACAAATAGTTAATTTGTTCGTAGGGGTGGCACTTGCATGCGGAATTCCGGGCAGGCGATGCATTTCATAAATTATCATGTTAATTATTATGTAGTTTGGCTGTACAATGCTTGGCGTCTGCTTGTTCGACACATGAAATCATTTCTGCCACTGTTAATGATTTCCCCCAAGAGAGGGTCACTTGTAGATGAGGCGAAGTCGCCTGTAGAAAGTGCATCTGTGCTGCGCAGCATGGTGGCATGCGTCAGCGTTAACTACTGGTTCCAACACTGCTGAATATTTTGCTATTGGAACTAAGGCAACGATGAACAATGGTTTCGTAACCGCTGGTTGCAACTGGTATGCAGATTTTCTTGTGGCTCTCTCACAAACTCTTGAATATCTTGAGAAAATTTTCGAATTGACTTACATTTCTCCGACCATCTTATGTCACACATTCGCAATAGATTGGGAGCGCAATTTCTTTGAGCGGTTGATTCCTTAAAAAAGTTTATTGTATCATTTATAGTGGCAATATTATTTGTAATTTCCGGTACCTAGTTTTCATCATTCACCACAAGATTGAGTTTATGGCTTGAGCAATGAAAAAATAATGCTCGAAAATATTTTTTCCAAAACATCGCTTGTACACCACCCTTTTTGCCTGCCATTGTAGAAGATCCATCGAAACCAAAGTCTATGCAATTTTCTGGGGAAAGATTTTAGCCAACCACAAAACTGTCAATTGCTTTAGCGATTGATAAGACATCTTGTGCTTTTAGTTCCACGAAACCTACAAATTCTTCTCAGATTTTCCATTGGCTTTAGTCATAGAACCACAAGCCCATTGATAGTTGGTCTTTCCCAGCTATATCCACTGTTTTGTCAGCTAAGACTGCGCAAGTCAACAAATTTTGCTTTACATACTTGAACAATGGGATCATATACTTCAAGTCATGGGAAGAGCACTGCTGCCATCTCCAACGAATCCTGGAACGGTTGGAGTTGCACGGGATGACATGGAAGCTGTTGCAATGCCACTTTGGGAAGTCATTGATTAACTACTTAGGACACGTGGTATCTCCCGAAGGGAATTTCCCACAACAGAACTCCATCCAGATGATTTAAGAAGTAGATGAGCCCTCCAGCAAAAAACAGTTGCATCAATACCTTGGGCAATGTAACTGGTTAAGGGTTTTTGTGCCAGGCATAGCCAAACAAGTGGCACCACTGCACCTCTTGTTGGAAAAAGAAGTACACTGGCGATGGGAATCTGCCCAACGCCAGGCGTTCAACACACTAAAGGCCAGGTTCCGGAATATTAAATAGCTCTACTGACCCCAGGGTGAGAGCCTGTTAATACTACAAACAGATGCGTCAGAATGGCGTCGGAGTAGTGCTCTACCAGCAGGGCACCGGTGGCAAACCACAATTGATAGTGTATGCCAGTGCCCGGTTAAACGAGACTGAACAATGCTATCACATCAACGAGCAGGAGTGCTTAGCCGTAATCTGGGCAGTGTGAAAGTACCATTACTCTCTGGAAAGGAAACATTTAATCTTGCAAACTTACAGCAAAGCCCTCCAATGGCTGCATGAGTCGCGAAATGCTAAACTCGGGCAGTGGGACATGTTCGTTATGAATTTCCGGATCCTGCTGCTGTATAACGTGATTTGACGTCAGCTGAGTTGAACCTGTAACAGCTTTATACGTTCAGGGAGCGGGGGAGGGGACACCCTTTCTTATTCCTCATCCGCTTTCGAATCCATTAAGGTTAGTGATTGAGTACTGTTTTCAGGTTTGCCATGAGATCCTGTGTATGTTTCTGCATTCAATATATACTCAGTTTTTGCATCACCCAGAATGTAAAATTTTACACCATATTTAATTAGTTTGTTTTTTATATACACTCGGAATCCTACCCTACCCCGAAAAGAACAAATTTCCTCATAGAAGTCAAATTTTGTGAAGGGTAAAAAACACTCTTACACCTGTCCAGAAAAAAGTTACAAACTAATCTGACTTTGTGTAATTGATCATATCCATCACTGTCACGTGTTACCCACATTCCATTGTCTTTTGAATGTAGAATGCGAAAAATAGACAGGAATCTGTCACGTGACATAAGTTTTGCAGCAAATAACGATGCAAGTACAGGATCCTCTGACCAATAGACCATATTTTTTTTTGCCAATGTGATATGCAAGATAGTAGCATAAAAATAGTAAACTTCATGAAGTTCATATTTGTTAATTTCTGTTTCCGTATGTTTGCTCATTGATTTATTAAAATATTGGCTAAAACAGTCAAACTCAGTAGATGTGTGGTCAATAGGTGCATTCGATTGACTGACATCTTCAAAAGCAGGTAAAGGTGACTGGTCATCAACGGTACTCCAAACATAATTTTGCGGCTGACGAGTTGTGGTATGTACACTTGACTGAGGAATGGGGAATGTTATTGATTGTTGTGAAACATTTTCAGGTTGAGAAGGGCAGTCAAAAACAAAGAAATTGCCGTCAGAATCGTGGCTTCCACTCTCATTATTTATTTCTAAGTAGTCTGAATCACTGTTGTCAATCTCAGAATCGGGATTGTTATTTATCTCACCAAATACCTCTAATGAAAAATGTAACTGAGAATCCATTTAAATTTAATATAATACAATATAAAGTATTTATAAACAACTATGTCAGAAATAAAATTGATAAATATCAAAATAAGCATAATTTTTTACAACCATTGTCACAAATTGTGTTTGTTTGCAACACAGAAATAACCTACCATTTCCATAGATTTGGGGACAAAGGAAAAGATATAAAACTTTTTCATATATTTTCTATGCTGCACTCTACCATCTTTCCAGCTAACTAGACACCATAGAGTACCATGTTCAAGAGAGAGAAGTTGTGCTATATATAGATTTTTTTAACAAACTAGAAACATTGGGATGTGTAAACACATCTTTAGGTTTTGCAGACGTGCCAGCATAGGACATGCCGGACGCTTCCTTAAGCTTTAATGTGTTAAATCATTAGAGTGAATTTGTCTTTATGTTAGCTATTTAGCCGACCCGGGTGACACAATCAATGTGGTTTTAGGTGCACTAGGTCAGACACGCTCGGTTTAGCACAGGAGCTAGGTTTCTCGCTAGTTACTCATGCTGGGTGTGTCTGCTGGTGACTGGGTTCGAAGTTAACCACTGTTGTAATGACAACAGGTTTGGTTGGAATGCCTGTTCGCTTAGTTGTAGCTTGCTGACAGGAACTGGCAACTCTTGAAGAAGAAGGGTGGTGTGCACTGGTACTGTGCGGACCAACACAGTGTCGTCGGTTCCACTCCGCTGTTTCTCTGCTCCAGAATCAGGGGTTGGCTCTCCCGTATCAAACCTCAGTGCCCTCGAGCAGAGCATGTACCATGGGGTGGTAGTATCGAGCTATGCAAGTGTGTGCAGAGAAATATATGAACATGAACACTGAAGAGGAAGGCTTCTCCCATTGACGGTCAGTCTGAGCTCGTTGCTGTTTGGCCTGTCTGCTAAGTGCAGAAGGGTCTGATATGTACATTTGCTTGGTTAACGGCATGGGCTCGGTGCTGTAATCAGTTCCCCGCCACTGGCGTACAAACCTAGAGTGATGAGCTGTGTGGGCCGCCTTCCTACCACTATTGGGTGAAGTTGCAGCAGGGGTTAGGCTTTCAGTCTCGGGCAAATACTCCTTCCAGTACCATAAGCGCTCTGGTGGAGTACAACTTTAGGTAACTGTCTCGCCCCTGTTGGATGAGTTACTAGTGGTTGGGGCTCTACTTTTCTGTCCACTGTCATATCTAGAATGGGTGGCCGTCGAATGGTGTGTGTGTCTGACGTACAGACTCCTGAAGGGAATCTGTAGTCCTACTTTATGGTTCGTATTCTGGAACAAACCCGGTCTCGGTTGACGTCATATGGTAAATATAATTTCTAGTGGTCAAAGGGAGATACCTCTAGAAAAGATATCCTCAGTGAAAGGAACAAACTGTATTTATTAGAGACAGTAAACTTACTGATGCGTACTACCTCCTAACCACGCAGAATGTGATATGAAAGTAACCTATGGCAAATTGGTGTAGGCGACCTGCTCCTAGACTAACCAAGGTGGCCAGCGACTTTGACGGCTATTAAAATAACTCTGGTCGCAGCTACTCTAGCCAAGGGGCGTCTAGAAGAGACTTTAAAAAGGGGTCCACTACTTTAAGAGCAATGGGTGTAGTTGCCTCTACCAGCAAGTAGTAGTGGCTGCTGAACCAGAAGGAAAAACAGCGGAAGGTGTGTTGAAGTCTGCAGGTGTTGAAGGAGAGCGTCTGGAAGATGCTGATAGTGGTATATGACAATGGAACTCCTGGTAGCTAGTGGTTAAGGCTGCAGAAGCCTCTGGTAACATCAATGGTGGCAGCCTCTGGTGGCTGCTGAAGACTGGTAGACAATAGAAAGCCCCAGCACACGAAGTGTTGAAGCGAGCTACTTGAGAAATAAATTACTCCTGAGCTCAGGCGTGCACGGTCTTATATAGTCTACTAGACAGGTGTAAAATCTGGCCAGGGTGGGAGGTCTGATGTCACCTTGTGACGTCCCTCTAGTGCAAGGCCAGGGTGTGAGTAGCTACCCTCTGCCTAGCGCCCGGCTTCGTGCATTCTTGGGCACGCTCAGTTTTGCCCTGAGGCAGGTGATGTCTTGTTGGCTCTCAGCACGGGGGTGGGGGGTGGCGCTCTTCTTGACAGCTTTTGCAACCTTATACTCAAGTGTTTAGAATCACCCTCCAGGGTACTTGCAATCTAAGGACATCCATGAAAGATGTTGGGTTTAACCGTTCCTCAGGTTATGTAGTAATACGTGAAGCTGATGAGTCGTAGTCATGTAGTAAATAAACAGGAAAGCAGCACGCGTCAATTTGCTTGGTTAGGAGGTAGTACAGGCGCCGGATTTATTCTTACCTGAATAAATACGTATCTTAACCTAGCCTACGAGTATTTATTCTAGAGCGTATTGGTACTGCTTCCAAGAAATGTTATTATCAATGGGAGTAATCAGGAAACCAGGAAATTTACCACCAATTGATTGCAAACCATAGAGTAGGACTGCAAGCTCCCCTTCAGGGATGCTCGTACGTCACCACACACCCGTTATAAAGGCCACCCATTCTGTGCACCCTGGTGTATGAAAAGGTAGAGCCCCAAACACTAGCAACACAATCCAAATGTGGTCAGACAGTCAGTCTGAGTTGTACTCCACCACTGCACCAAACTGTGCTGGAGGGAGTACTCGTTCGGTCCTGGAGGTCTGGCTTCTTTTGTCACCCAAATGCAGCAGTTGTTGGAAGGCAACTCTAGGTCCACCATGCTTCGGTACTGGACTGTAGGAGCATAGGTTTCTGTTTGTCAAATACTGTTGGATGTACATGCAGATATGGACTCGTCGCCTGCTCGCTTTTACAAGACAGTGTTAATCTCTATCCTCTCTATGCCGTACAGTCAAAGTGGGGCTCCAAGGAAAGAGAAAGAGGCCACTATTGCCGCCATCAATCAAGGGTCCAAACCTAATCCATCGGCACTCTGCAGAGAGACCCAGCAGGAACGAGCGCAAGCCACCTGGCGACTGGAGGGGCATCACCTCCCAGTCCCCACCTCTTCCTTGTTTATAGCTCCCACCAAGCTTGCCGGTAGCCAGCACCCCTTCATAATTGCCTTCCTATCAGGCAAATACACTATCTACCAAAAAGTAATTGGACACCTGTCCACAATGTTTGCTCGGTGGTTGTCACCCCGTTAGAATCTTTTAGGGCCGCCTCTTGCGGCTATAACAGCAGCCACCCTGTCTGGCATGCTCTCTACGAGTGTTTGCAGGACATCCATGGGGATTCGTCGCCATTCCTCATGCAACCATTCCATGAGTTGAGCAATGGATTTTGGCCTCGCCTGACGAACCCTCACCCGGCGATCCAATTCATCCCAAATATGTTCTATAGGGTTGAGGTCGGGGCTCTGGGTGGGCCAGTCCAATCGGCGAATATTTTTGTCAGCGTACCACTGCATAGTAGCCCTTGAAACATGGCACCTAGCATTGTCATCCTGGAAGTAACACGGGTTCATTCCGTAAAAACGCCACTATGTTGGGAGCATTTCATTATCCAAAATGTTACAATAGGCCTCTGTGTTCATGCTACCATGGACAAGCACCAGCAGTCCTATGCCGAAGGCCGTGAAACACAAGTCAACTGACGTACTGAATAACCTATCTTCACAAGTGCCCAATTACTTTTTGGTAGATAGTGTAGTCCTGGTATGGTATCGCTAACCTCCTCTTCCGGAGCGACAGGGTATTGAAGTGCCACTACGTACTCTTTTCTGCCAGACTACTTGCTACTTGGTTTGCATTCAATTTATCTCTCAAGTGTGTCCCCAGTTCAGTAAAGTGCTTGTGAGCACGAACAAAGTTAGTGCCACAATCACTATAAACATACGTACATAATCCTCTATGTGCAGTGAAATGATAAAAGGCATTCAGGAATGTGGTCTTAGTTAGTCCAGAGGCGACCTCCAGACATACAGCCTTGGTAACAAAACATACATTGTTTGATATGAAATGTACCTCCATAATCTACTCTCACAGTCTGGAAGGCCCTTGTGCTCTGAACCCTTCTGGCTGGCAAACTGCCCATTTTTGGCTTCTTAATGCATATGCACCTCACACATTTTGAAATTCTTGATCATATCATGCCTTTGCCTGCCAAAATCCAATACCTGTGTCTGATGATAGAATGCACAGTGCTGACACCTGCTTGCAGGGACCAGGCATGGTAGTAATCAATGACTAGATTAGTGAGATGACACTTCTTGGGTAACATGTTTGGATGTTTTTCATTGAATGACAACCTCCAGTTTTGGGTTCGTCCACCAACTCTAATGAGGCTTTTAGAATTGAGGAGAGGCATGATGTTTCTGACCTGTGCTGAGCATTCCTTTCCCTTCTGCAATTGGTCTATCTCCGTCTTGAAAAAATCTTGTTGCACTTGGTGTACACAACAAGGTTCTGCTGATCTGAGATCTGTTGATGTCAAGGGGCAACACAGTAGTTTGATGGATGCCTGACATTTGAAATAAAGCACAGCACAAACGCTGATACTCTTCACAGCCACTCAGGGATGAATATTGTGGTCTGCACAGCTAGGGCTGTTATGCTTGAAAGCTTCCATTCTTCTTGATACTCTGGGGAACTAGAATCCAAGTAACCTCCTGACTATTCAACTATCCATAGTGGACCACTCTACCAGATGTCATGACTGACCAGCTGACTTGGTGGCATCAAACCTCTCAAGGCACAATCTTCAAGGTCGCCTTGTGATGGTACATGTCACCACTGACACACTTATTTACTTTCGAATTTGAGATACTATATTTGCGATACAGGTCTTGAGACGATACGGTTCAGTATGGATCCATGGAATGGTGGTTGTTGAATTACGCCTTTTCAACATTTATCCTTTTTGACCAAATGGTTATGATTAAGTTCATGAGTTTCACAAGCAAATGAGCTCCCAGCAGCTCTAGGCAAGGGAGACTTACAGTTCTCAATGGTGCGACATGGGACTTGGCCACCAGTAAATGGACTTCATTATTTGCATTCCGCAGTTATGCAACTGCTGCATAACCTTGGGTTGATGCATCACAAAGTTATGCAACTGCTGCATAACCTTGGGTTGATGCATTACAAAAGCCATGAATTTGGTCCACTGCACCATCAACTTGTGTCACTAGATGAGGAATGGCAACTTTGTGTAAACTATTAAGTTTCGCAATGAATTTGAGCCACTTATATTTGATCTCATGTGGTGGAGATCCATCCCAATCAATTCCAAGAAGCCACAGATTCTGCAGAAACAGTTTGGCCTTGAAGACAACTGGGCCAATCCAACCTAATGGGTCATACATCTTAGCTATATCTGACACACATTTAGTAATATTTAAACTGGCACTGTGAGTACAATATGAGAACAGATCACCAATGCACTGCCATTCTATTCCCAGAATTTTTGTGACTTCATCCCCATTATCTTAGAATATCAGAGGGCACTCTCTGTGGTCGTCTGGAATGGCATCTTAGCACTGCAGGATAATTGCTGGCCCATTTCCTTAGCTCAAAACCACTATTCTTGAGCAGTGCTATCAACTCTTCCTGGAATGAGAGAGCATCTGTCACTGATGATGCACCTGTATGCATCATCCACAAACACGTCTTCCATTAGCACCCTTGCTGCATTGGGATAGTTAGTTTGCTCATCAATAGCTAGTTGGTGCTGGGCCCTCATAGCTAAGAATGGTGCTGAAGATACGCCATATGTATCACTGTCCAACTGATACTTTTGAATGGGCTGATTAATAAGTCTTGCACCACAAAATTTCCTGGTATGGCTGGTCAACTTGATACATGCAAATCAGGCGATACATTTTGCAAAAGTCTGTCGACATCACAATGGGATGTATGCGAAACTGGGTGGTTATTTCAATTACATCCTTTTGCATTTTAGGTCCCTTGAAAAGTGCATCACTTAAGACTGACCTGTTGACGTTACTGCAGACGCGTCGAATACCACACAATTTAGTTGTTGAGCTGATCCCTTTGCAGACACAGTGGTAAGGAATGTAGTACCAAGCTTGGTGGGTGCATCTGAGTTTCACCCAGAAGAGCATGTGACCCAAGAGATTCACAGTCCTTCAGAAATTAAGAATACTCAGTTTCCAGTTGTGGCTGACATGCCATGCGATTTTCAACATGACGTAATTTTTTTTCAGCTTGCAGGTGTGACTCACCCAGGTTGGGTTCCACATCTTTGAAGGGTAATCTTACCATGTATCGTCCATCTGAACTACGTTTGTAGGTGTCTTTGAAGTGTGCTTCACAGATGTCTCCTTCAGGATCAGTATGTTTGGTTGTAATCAACTCTTAATATTCCCAGAATCACTACAGCACATGTGAAAGGTTTGGACAGCCAGGACAGCCACAATATTTAAACTTTGCATGGCTGAAGGGTAGCAGTCCGCAGAATGGAGAGTCATGGCCTCTGCGAGTGCACGAGGGCAAGATATGTCATCGTCTTTCACGGAGCGCCGCTCCGATAAGGATCCAGGTACCCATGTGTGACGTCAGAGCTTACAATCCCCCAGGAGCATGGATGATTCTCCCGCACCCTTCTGAGAGCCACCAAGCTGTAAAAATTAGTACGTAAAGAGTCCCAGCACTGATCTCAGGGCAGTCTGCTACACCTCTCACCAATGCAAAAGCAGATGGGTGTTAGCCAAGGGCAGAGCCCCTTCCCTGCTGTGCCGGTGACCGTGGAAGAACTAGTGGCCGTTGACGTCTCCAGCAGCTCCGGGTGACCACCACTTTCAAGAGGCCTTCCACTTCTTCAGCCTCCGCCAGCAGCTACAGAGGGTCACCTACAGCTACCAGAGGGTTCTGCCGACATCGTCCTCTACCACTTCCTCAGCCTCTTCTTATCTCTTTACCACCCAGGCAACTGTAGGTGTGGCGACGACCTCCCCTCTAGACATCTCATAAGCTCCTAGCCAAACCATTTCTTCACCACTTGGGTGAAAACTCCTTCTTTGATTGAACAGTTAGGTCCCTTCAGGACACTCCTCTTCAATTAACTTAGGAATTTTATAATTGGCTATTTGTTGTTGATTTAACTCGTATCATTGATAGCATGCACCAGACCACGTCTATTTGTGTTTTATCCAGATTGCCTTTGCCTGGCTTTATCGTAACAACTTCCGTTAAATTAATTTCAAATATTCTTAATCTTACTTTTGATTTATTTCAGGAGAGTGTGGACCCACATGTCATTTTATTTAAATACATATATTGATTAAACTTATTTGTATTTTGAAATATATTTATCTGTGTTCTCTCTCCTAGCTCTAGCTAACCCTTTTGACCCTTAAGATACTTGCAGTATTTGAGCTTGTATTGCTCACACTTTAAGGTGAAGCTGGCTACCATGCAAGAATCACCACAAAGGCAACTACACCACTCCACTTAAGGGGCAAACTGAGATTTGCCAGCGAAATACAGTGTATCTCTCTGGTAAATCTTTTGGAGCATCCAAATGCACTAGGTACTTCTTTGATTCGTGGAATCAAGTATTTCTGATAGCATCCTACTCTGCCCCGCTGGAGAATGGCCAGGTCAGGGGGAGAGATCTATCTAATTCTTCTTGACCCTCAGTGGAAACCACACCTAGGAACCACTGGCTGCCTGCATAAATATCCTACACTTTGTTTCACCGCTGGCGATGGCCGATAGTTCTATCCACTGCTGGGTAACAGCAGGACGCGGAACACCAAAGTGGATATTACGTTGTGAAACCTGTGCTCCTAAAAGTACATGGTAGGGCCGCTGTCTTTATTCGGTTTTGTCGTAGTGTTCTTTAAGACAGCTTTATGCCTTACAAGCATATGGGAGGCCAAAGTTATAAGCTAAAACATATTTTAAAAGGAAGGTGGACATAGCAAACTTACCTACCCCAGAGATTATAGAAGAGAAACGATTATTTAAACAGCCTACCAGAGCATCTAATCGCTCACAATTAGATCATTTATTAGTGATACATTTTGACACCGCCATCCTGGAACTTGATCCCACGTTACGACCCAAATCTTACACCACAATCCCTCCACACATACCCCAGGAGTCTACCAGCAGCTCGAGCACTACTCCTCCACAACCAGTGTCAGCCGCTGGCCGACTCATCGAACCAGCTGGAAAGGAGGAGGATGTCGTAAAGGGGTGCTCCCAGTGTTTCTCGACTTTGTTCCTGTTCACAAATCAACCAGGCCCACTCTCTATTTAGGCGTCCTGCCTAAGCCACATTAGAATTCCCTTGGTATGATCTCCACGACACTGGCATTGCACTATTTGAAGATCCCCCTTTTCTGTCACTAAAACCAAATCTGCTTATCGGAGACTTTTGAACATGAAACTAGTCATAGGGGTTATAGTCCCCAATTCACTGACCAGGAATAATACCCCCAAGTCTACAAAACAGGAGCCTTATTATCCTCAATGTGGTGAACCCAGCCAGAGCCGGGGCTTGAGGGGCTTGTGTTCAATCCGTATTGATGTCAGGGCTTACCACTATGACACTTACCATATTTCCATGATTATAAGCCACGCCTTATTACAGGCTGCACCCTTATTTCAAAAAACCAAATTTGGGGGAAAAAAGTCTTTATCCCACATTTTAATTTTTTTTGGCAAATTGTGTTATAAAATCCTTTACATAAAAAGTTAGTCAATGTTAGAGATTTACGGACTTTTACATCGGCTGCAGAATCTTCCATAATTAATGAGACTAGATATTGTATGAAAGCAGTCCATTTATTTGTATATCACACTTTTCTTTCACGTATAACTGTCAATATAAACAAACATGTGGCCATAGATTACTGCACACATTCTAGTTGTGAGCATTCACTTTGCACCATTGTTACTAACGCTTGGAGACGGTTTGTTGTCAAACTACTGTAGCTTATTTTGAAGTGCATGTTTTACTGCTTGTGTAATCTTTGGAATGTGTTTACATTTTGTTATGCAAGAAAAAATACTCTACGTATTTTTACAGGGCCGAAGTAATTCCATGTATATAACATAAGAGAAGAGTTAAGATATTGTGCATTTGTCTGTATTTCATATTATTTCACATTTTAAATTGTATTTTGGTGTTATTTTGTTGTATCGCGATTACCACAAAATCATGCCTCTAAGGAATGTGCATCAAAATTATATAATGCAGCACTTATTTGTTAGAAATTCATAGTCTGGAACAAAATGAGTTCCTTATAGTTTTGTAGTACTTAGTTTTATTACCTTTATTAACACAGAAAATAAATTTTCCTTCAATGCAAGCAGCATCCCTGTTTCTAGACCAAAATTTTGGCAAAAAAAAGTGGCGTGTAGTCATGGAAATGCGGTATTTGGTTACAAGCTGAATCTGGGTAATTAGGTTTCAACCCTCGAATATCATTCAATTTATAGTTGAATTTTTAATTAATTTACCCAGTCCAGATATCACGCCCCTTTCACGAACAATTGATCCGCTGCCAGTGATCAGGTGGCCCTAAACACTTGAAGACAATGGTACAGATTTGATGAGGTTAAGTGGCTATCCAGTTAGAGATCTGAGAAGATACTGTTGCTTCTCAATATGTGAAAGCTGACTGGTGGTATGCACTAACACATTATATAACTTACAGAAACCTGTCCACTGTGTCAGTTGCCTGCTGAATGTTGGTAGCTGCAATTTTGGTAGCTTCACAGACGTAGATTTGATGTTAACATTTGATTTCCTAGGCCTTTATCATTTTTCGTAGACTCAACGATCGGGGTGTGAACTTCTAAAATTTGATAATGGGTTGGTCGAGTCAAAGTTTTCCATATCTGTGTTTGGAGACTTGGATCACTCTGGTTTACTAGCTGTTAGCTGAAGGATGTCGTCTTAAAAATCTGTTTTCAGTTGTGCTAAATCACGACAGTGTGCTTCAAACAAATCTACTCATGACCTGTCCTTTTCAACTTCTTTAGCGACATTCATTGTTGCTACGAACGTAAACAATAACAGTGACAGCAACAGGTGTACCAACACAACATATAGTGCAGCAGTACTTTACATAGCAGTTCAGTATCTCAAAAAGCACAATCGATCAACGCTCATTCGTCGACCATTACAAACATAAACAAAGAATAGTAACAAACATTAATTTGATATTCAAGCAAACTTCCAAGTCTGTAGTTTGCCAAAATACGTGTCCAACGAATCCTGCCCAGAGGACCAAAATGTTTTGACTCACTTCACTGGCGGTGATGTTCACAGGTCATTACACAGCCAATGCATGTAAAGAATATAGCTTCTCACAAACACCTTGATTTGGTTTCATAGCATATTGGCATGAAACAGCTGGTGATTATGAGTGTAGTCCACACTCAGTTAATGTAGCATGTACTTTATCCCAAACTCCCTAGTTTCCCAACTATGATGACCAGACGCAATTGATTCCGATTGCGGTAAGCAATGTACTACTATGACGGACACAATCTTGCTCCACCTGACGTCACCAACATGACCTCCACAAAACATAGATAAAATTGATGTGTCTCAACAATTGCAGTACTATCTATCCCAGATTTCTTACTCAGTCATAAGCCTACACATCTAGTGCTGTACACTGGCAAAGCACCAGTACACAGACCATATCTTAGTTATATGCCCAGCACGCCTGACCTAACGTAATCAAAACCACCCTGACGATGACATAGTCGCCGACTAGAGAGTATCGCGTGTCAGTATGTTTAAATTCACTTAAGTTGTTTGGGAAGAAATTGTGATATGTTGGGTAATGGAACAGAACTCTCATATGCAGGTTTATTGGTTATAAATGTTTTAATATTTATAATGAGCAGTTATATTCATAACAATTATAGTATTGTTAGAGAGAACAATACAAATCTCTTGCCAAGAAACATTTTTTTGTGTGAAATTTTAAAATTGGTTTACTACTTATATAGGTAATTTGGTGTACAAGGACCTAAAGTGTTGAAATTTCCAAAAAAAAAAATTTAAAAAATGTGTGTGTGTGTCTATATATATATATAGACACGTGATGTACTGGGAACATGTACTCACATATGTCAGGTGGCAGCATGCAATAATTTTGTTGAGGAGTTGGGAAAGGCTCTTCTCTTATAAGGGGGTTCAGTCCTGCTTTAGTACTGGAACCTTGCCTGTGTACAGAACTGGTCATGTGGCTACTTGGCAGGGCACGAACTCTGGGGTGACTACTACAATGCGACACTTTGCAGGTACTGTTGATGTAAGGCTACCTGGGCGACGTTTCACAAATGTTCTGATGTATAGGTGCAACAGGTTTAGTTGATTCTTCCTGAGGTCTGTACATTTATGTAGGGTGTCATATAGCTGGAGTCAGATGAACAATTACAGGAGTTGGAGCTAGTTTAGGTTACTCTAATATCCACTCAGGATAGGCTGCAGGTCCGGAGCGCTCTGGTGGTGAGAAGAGATGCTCTTGGCTCTTGAAGGTGATGAAGAGCTTGCGCCTGTTCTTAGGGAGGTAGGCTAGCTATCTGTTTCACTAAAGAGGGTTGGTACTTGTGCACACGACCCGATGCAGCGAGTGTGGCTTTGACCGTCTTCTTCAATCCCCTCCTTCGGGCAAAGGCCATCAGGAGGTGGAAATTTACCCTTACACAAATTGTACTGCTTCTGCAGGTAATCGACTGTACTGAGTTTGCGTGTGTCACCCTAGGGTGCGTGGCCTGGTAGTAAACTTCCCAACTGAGCGATTACAATCTCATCAGCGGGACTGCTCCGGGGGACTATTATCGCCAAGTCAAGAAGTTGGTTCGCAGACAGTGTACCTTTGGAGGGCTCCTCCTTTCCTTCAATCCCTGAATTGTTGGAAAGGGTGGCCTGTAGTAGTGCCTGGCCTGTGTAGAAAGCAAGTATGTGGCTCTAATGAGTAAATCCCATGAATACCTGCAAATATGTTACAAGAGTAACCACAAGGTACTAGGCTGCAAGGAAGGGTACTCAAGTTAAGAGCCACTTACGTTTTATTTTTTATGAAAATGAAAACTGGGTGAAAGCACTCTAGCTTCGGGTCAGCGACGCGGATTTCAAACCTCGAAAGCTATAGTTAGGTTGGCCAGTAGAGGGAACCGACTCAAAAGAGGGAATGTGTGGTGAGTATTACTGGAGAATAAACTCTTACATTGTTGACGTGCGTGTTGCAGAAACGACGTCACGTGATCACTGACACGAGCTTCGGAAATAAGTGGGTACGTGAAAGGATGTTAGTCTTGAGAAAGACTGGGATAGGATCCACTGTATGGGAGTAACTGCAGGGTACGTAGCAGATATCGCCTAACTGACATAGCCTACCCTACCACAAGCTTTGCTGATGTGTACCATAAGGGAGGTTCTGCGCTGTGTGTGCTAGAACAGCGGTAACAATACAAAAATTTATTGTTTGAAAGAAAAGTGTGTGTGGGTGTGAGCAACGTGTGCTGGACACTACAATCTGGTTAGTTCCCGAGCGTCAGGCGCTAGGAAGTGAAGAAGTGCAAATTGGCAATGTAGTCAGTGTTTGAGCAACACATGCTAGTCAGCCGAAAAAATAGAAAAACTGGCTTTAAGACACAGGATGTCTCAGCTTTTATACTAATTGTGGACCGGTGCCCAACTCTTATTGACTGTAGCCATTAGGGCGAGGAGTGGTCGCTGAGCAGGGGGCTGTGACTGCTTCATTTGCCTCTGTGACACATCACCAGCAGGCTGGAAGGAGATGCGTAACAAAAGACTAACATTATTACTACTATAGCAATCTAGCACAGAGTAAATGTACTCGCTTGCCCTCCAAGCGTGATTATGGTGGACCGGTGAATAAAACACATCTATGAGGCGGACAGTACAATCTTATTTCCTAAAGTCATCAATTTAACCGTTAAACTCCGTGCAAGGGGCCTAAGGAATGGAGCTGAAGTTGTTAAACTCCGTGCAAGGGGCCTAAGGAATGGAGCTGAAGTTGTTAAAAATTACTTTATTCAAAAGTATCAGGCATTATATATATGTATGTGTGTGTTTATTATGTATTAAGTTGGTCATATTAACTGATATTGAGAAGAAAGTTGAAGAAAAAATGCTAAATGGTTTAGTTTTAAAGAAGGAAATAAGGCTGTGTTTCAGTCAAAATCAACAAATTTTTGCCTAATTTTGATGTTTGTTTTATTCAAGTTGCATATCAATTTTTTAATTGAACCAAATTCCACCATAGGAGGTAAAATATTAGAGAGAAAATCCTGACCAAATAGTTTTTGACTTCTCCTACCCTTTTATAACACCTCCCAATAATGAACTTTACCAGTAACTGACATCACCACTGCCAAATTAATTAATTTCACAATAGATACAAAAAATGTATTCACTGAAAAAGTAGCACATTTCAGGCAAACACAATTTCACCATTGTAAACAAACAAGCTCATCCACCAGCCATAAACAAGAAAAGATTAGTGGCTCTACCATCATTCCAGTGGATTACTCGCGAGCTTGATCTCGGCAAAATGACATTCATGTAAGCTGTTGATACGTCATTAGTTGAAACTATGGTCTTTACTATTTGGTAGGGGAACCGGGATGGTCTAGTGGTCTTATTTTCCAACCTAAATGGCAAATAATGGTAAGAGGGCAGTATTTTGCTATTTGGAGTGCAAATTTACTCAATTCAGAATGTTTATTGTTTGAAAACTAATTTCTCGGGGTGAGTCAAAATCAATATCAAACTTTAAAAAGCACTTAAACAAATATTCTTTCATTGAAAATGGGATGTGCATGTTCATCTCTTAACAAAATATACAGGTTACAGATGAGCCAGATTTTTGAAACACCTTGAGTTCTTTATACTTTTGATTGGAAAAAAATTGAGAAGCAATTGTTAAGAACTGAACTGAGAACCGTTAAAAAAGTGTAACAGACCCATCCCTAATAAGTACACACAATACATATACACATGCACGCACACATGTACTTACAAAGGCATTCACAAAGGTATAAACACACAGTTTTGGTAGAAAAGTTATTCATTCTAATAATAAAAATTTACATAAGAAACATTTTGAAAACTAACTCATGTTAGGTTTTTTTGTGCAGTTGAGTGGACAATATTTTAAAATTCTATTGTTGGCTCAGTTTAGTTTTATGAATTTTATAATGTTTCTTTTTAATGTTTCGGCTGAGGTATGTAGTTAACAGTAAGGCCTTTTACACACCTGTGGATTCATGTAAAATGTTTTTATTACTTTGTATTGTTATAACTATTATTCAAGAATAATCATCTCATTTGAAAAGAAGTAACACTTAACACAACAACACAATAACACATAACAGAGCATTGCTACAAATAAATATATATATATATATGTTACTTTTTTTTCACAGTATGTATTTTGAATATAATTTCATAACTGAAACATTCCATCATGGAAACCAAATTATTTTTATTAAGGTTTAGCCTTGTTCAATGTAACATTTCAGTTGCAGCTCAAGGTATGTGATATGGATTGCCCTTATTCACTCAGTTTGGATGCTAACAACTTACAATTTATTTATTTTTATTTTCTGTTTATTTTCATCTCTCAGTACATTAGCAAACTCACACAATTAAATATTTTTGAGCTGAAACTGTTAAAACTGTGAGTGTGATGAAATAGTGTATTTTGACAACATTTTGCTTTATTTTCATTGTTTGGCTTAAATCTTGCTATTTCAATATAATTGTAGACATTTCTTTGTAATTAAGTTATATCACTATTCTCCATTTATTTTGTGTGTGCACGAATGTATGTAATTTCAATAAAGTGGCATGTAATTTAATAGTGTCTGCATTTTAATTAGTCCATCACTGTTTACTGCTCACAAAGACTCTTCACAGTTTATAATAGTGTTGTAATGTTATTTGTGTTCCTCTGCTTTATTGCAGGTTTTCTACAGTTCGGTTGCTTCTCCCATTGAAAACCTTTGATCTTGGCACAACCAAAATAATTATGGAGTATAAAACTAACATGGACACACTGTGACCTATAGTTTAAGTAATGTAATGTTATTTATAACTAAGTAACATTGCATGTTTTTAATATTATTTTGCATAAATTTTTTTTACTGCATGTACATATACAGTAAATGTGTTCACATTTAAATATTTAAAACTAATGTACAGAACTACAAATGTATTCAGTTATTGTTATATTCTTTCGGAAAGAGATATAAGTTCTGTATAACATGGTTGTCAAAAAAAATTGTACACATTTTTTGCAGATAAAGCATATGGGGCAGTATTAATTTTGTTTAAAGAGGCAGGAACAACACCATGTGTGAATATACTCAGTCTGAAGTGGATTGTAGGATCTTTTAGTATAGGTATTAACCCTCCATAAGACTGCTGTAAAATGCACATTATTAATGGAACATGTTTAATTTTGTTGCCTCAAGCTTTGATTTACCTGGTCTGAATTTCAAAATTTCTAAGTGATGTATTATTTGTAAACTGCACTGTTTGCAGGTATGCTTATGGAAAGGACAACGTTACTTTAATTTGCACAGTATATAAAAGTTAGATTTTTTTTGCTAGATGTTTCAGTTGTCCTTCTAACAAAGTAAACACACTGCTAAAAATGTTAGAATACTAATGCAGTGAAATTTTGTGTACTTTTTTTTTATGTGGAAAGAAGTTAGTTTAGTAAATCTTAAAATGTGGCACTCTTGAATGTGAATATGTTAAATGATAATATTAAAAACCTATGAAATTTTTTTTTGTAAAAAACGAAGACTTCTCACTGATTATTATTTTTTTATTCTTAAAACTAAACCTTTTATTGCTGATAATTTTTTCATGTTTCAAGAATAAACATTTCAGGTAAAAAGTGATATTCAATTGTTTATATAGTTTGGTTTTTGTGCCGCTTCAACACAGTGCTGTCATATCATGAAAAATGCTAGATATAATGTAGTTTTAAAAATAATACAAAAATGTATGACAAGTTTTGAAAAATATTAAAGAGTGGTATAGTTTTTTTTTAGCGAGTTTCTTTGTCTGTTTTGAAATTACTCAGAATAATCTAGTTGCTGTTGATTAGTATTTTTTGGTTTATATAAATGTGAAAATAACTTTATCTTCCTTATCCTGGGTTTAGAGATGTTAGTGCTTCCATATCTATTAGTGTATACCTCAAAATATTTACATTAGTTGGGGTCACAGTGGCTGAGCTGTTAGCCTGCTCGCCTCCCACCGAGGCGAACTGGGTTCAATCCCCGACCAGGTCACTCCCAGATTTTCGCGTGTGGGAATCGTGCTGAGAACGATGCAGCCGGTCAGTGGGTTTTCTTGGGGATCTCCCGTTTCCCCACCCTTCCATTCCAGTGCTGCTCCATACCTCACTCACAATAGTCTTGATTCTTTGTCTCACAATATGATATGAAGAAATGGTCACCTTCTGCATGATGGCTGCAATGTTAACAACAAGAAGATGACAGAGTTGAGTCATTCCTTTTATAATTTTCAGGTGTACAACATCTCAGTGAAAAAATCTGAACACTGCTGAAGCTGTCAGCTGTTCAAAGGACTTATGTGTATATCATCTTAAGTGTCAAATGTTCTGTATTTATCCAGTTGTAGCATTTATAAAAAAAATTTAATAAGAAATCAAAACATTGAGTTTTTTCCTCCCTATCACTAGCGGCACACAACTACTGCATTTACTAAAGATGTGATAGTTTCATTTTATTTTTCTTTTCAATTCCATCATTGTTTTCATGCAATTCTTTGTTTCTCTTCAAATCTAAGTAATAAAATATCATTTTTTGCAGTTCATGAAAAAAAAATGAGTAGAAAAATGTGAATGCTTACTATATGTAATACAGTAGGACCTTGTCATATTTTTTAAGGGCCCAGTAAAATTATTATATGCAGGAAAACTTTATAAGCAGGATAAGGTATTACACCTGTAGAAAGACATTAAGCAAAATAAAATTGTAACTTAATAATTTTTCTTTATAAATAGTTAAGTCAGTAGTTAATTTAATTTACTTTTGTAAGATACACTCCTTCAATAACATTTAGTCTTACATAATATTGTAGGAAAAAAACATATTAAGAGCATAAAACAGAAAATAAAGTTCCATACAAGTATAATTATAATTTAATAAAATTAACCTGCCAATTTTTAGCTTATTTCCGAAGGAAAGAAAGGCTTATGAGATCACTTTCTTATGTATGTGTGTCCCTAAAAACTTTTGAACATGTGAAGTTAATTTCACTTAACCTAGTACAAACTATATTATATTGTGGAACCATTCAACCAATTTAAATCAAATTTTGTATGTTGACATTACATTATGTAAGCATTGAATTTTGAAATGTGTATTGTTTATCTGCTATTTTGGAAGTTAGCACCTCATGAAAAAACTAAGTTTTCACATAATATTTCTATAACTAATTTACAGAGTAAGGCATGTTTATATTTGTAATTATCTCACTAATTTTGCATATCTATAGTGTTTTGGTAAAATGCTGCAACCCACATTTACACTAGTTTTCAGGAGAAAACAATTTTTGTCATGAATTGATTAAAAAAAAATTATTAATATGATTTATTAGGAGTGGCAACAATTAATATAGTATACACCACATAATAATTAAATGCATATTTATGTGTGTATTGTGTTTCACTTTTATAAAATAGACATAATGTGGGTCTCCATGGCAATTCCTGGTACCAGCCAGGCATGCGGGCGGCCTTGGCGGTACGTGGGGCCATCAGGCATTGTGGAGCAGCCTGGGGTGTCGTGGCTTCTGCCGCAACAAAATGGGAGGGCACCCGTTCAAAGGACGTTAAGACAGTGCAGAGGAGTGTTAAGCCTTGCACCCCGACTGCATGGGTTCCTACCAGTAGGGCAGGATGTTTCTCTGACGGGGCAGTGCAGGGGAGAAAGATCTCCACCTCAACTGTGGGCAGCACAGCTCGTCGTGGTACCAGGTCGTGGGCGGCATCGATGGTCTCGGTGACCAGGTCCTGGAGCGAGGCAGTGGAAGGGAGATTAACCTTGACCTCCCCTGCGGGTGATGTGCCTGTTGAGGGGTTGTGGGTGGCATTGACGTTTTCGATGAAAGCGGCCCCTCGTGTAGCAAGATGGCGGGGCGCAGCACTTCCAATGTGGCAGATCGACGTCCGGGTCTGCGGGTATTCCTGCGTCGCAGGACCGGGGGACAGAGCACGTCTGTTGCAGCTCGACGCCCTGGGTAGCAGAGTTTCCTGTGTAACAGGAGGCTGGGACGGAGTACTCTTGTCCGAGCTCGACGTCCTCGCTGGTGGGAGTTCCTGCTTGGCAGGATCTTGAGGCGGAGCACTTCCAGTGTGGCAACTCAATGTCTTGGTAGACGGGTTGTCCTGCATGGTAGGTTGTTCCTGAGACGGAGCACTCTTGTCCGAACTTGACTTCCAGGGTGGTGGGAGTTCCTGCATGACAGGTTCTTGAGGCGTAGCACTTCCGGCGTGGTAGCTTGACGTCCCGATGAGTAGGTCTTCCTGTGGCAGGTTCCTGGGACGGAGCACTTTTGTCCAAGCCTGGTGTCCAGGATGGCGGGAGTTCCGGCATGGCAGCTCGATGTACTGATAAGTGAGTGTTCCTGCGTGGCAGGTTCTTCTTTGTCTGTGCCAGAGGTCGACTTAGTTGAAGCAGGTACGGCCTTGACTTCTGGCTTCGGAGTTGTATTGGGTGGCATTGGTGTAATTCCTACCCGTCTTGCCGAAGGGGCCTGTGATCGTTCGCTAATTCGACTTGATCAGCAGTGTGTCTGACGGGGTTCTCGGTCACGTGGACTCCGCCATGACACTTTGGAGCAGCCAGTGGCTGCTGTGCTGTGTTTGGCTGTGATTTTTTCAGCATAGCTGCATGGCGTCGAGGGCATTGATGTGATGGAAAATGCACCTTGGCGTTGTTCTTCCTTGGGCTTCCATGGGGCGGTGTAAGTGGGAGCCTTTTTAACGATGAGGGGCATCGGCTCAGGTCTTGGCATGCGTCCCAGTTCGGTATCAAGAGCAACCCTCTTTGGTGGGGGCTCGTCTTCATCTTCGGACAAGCCAGGAGAATCTCCTTCGGCGTCGTATCTGGCCTTGGGTAGCCTTCCGTATTCGTCCTCGTATATCTTCGTCCCAGTAGAGATCTCGCTTGCCTACTATACGGTACGGTCCCTCCCACTTGTCAGCAAGGCCAGCGCTGAATTGATTGCTGGCTTTGCTTAGAGGGTGACTTCATAGAAGGACGGTTTCCCCTAGGTTAAATTCTCTTACCCCAGTTTTCGGTTGGGGGTATTTCTTGAGAATGTATGCAGTTTGGGCTCACTGGGTGTGTGTGGTGCGGGCCAAGGCTGCTAGCCGGATGTCCTCGGGTTGAGGCATGTCGGATGCTCGGACTGGTATCAATGATTTCATTCGTACGGCGTTGAAGGGCAAACAGTATGGTGGGAATGTGTTTATCCCAATGTTTGTGATCGTTACCCACACTAATACGGAGGCACTTCTTGATGTCCTGGTTCCTCCGTTCAGTGGGGATGGTAAGGAGGAGTAGTCCAGGTTTCTACCCACCACTCCTGTCTGGCGGTTTGCCATTGATGACTCATAAACTGTGTGCCGTTGTCTGTCAGTATGGCTTTTGGATATCCCCATTGTGAGAAAATCTCAATCTCCATTTTCTGCACTATTGGGGTGGTTTCGTGGCTGGGTAGAGGAAATGCCTCTACCCATCTTGAAAATTGATCGGTTTTACCACGAGCCGGTATCTGTTCCCTCTTGTGCTCCGTGGATACGGGCCCATCAGATCGGCCATCTTGGATCTCCGTGGTTTTCCGGTGGGAGGGGTAACCGGGTAGGCTTGGCTGCGGCAGCACCTGACGCAGTTGCAAACGTACTGACAGACATCGCGGCTTATCCCGTTCCAATCATAACAGGTTTTAATGTCCAGCAGGGTTTCCCTAGTACCCTGGTGACCAGCTTGGGGATGGTCGTGGTAGTGCTGGCATATATTGGTGTGTAGAAGTGGTGGAACCCAGATTTTCCAAGGTGTATTGGGCTGTCCGCTACTTATCCACACGACGTCATCCCATAGTTCGAATCGCTGGGTATGTTCCCGTAGTAGGCATCAGTCGTCGGAGTCCTCCTGCTGGCTTAGTGTTATTTGCAGTTGGAGAAGACGGATTTGTTCTTCCAAACTTCTTTCGCCCTAAGGGGGTGGGAGACATTTTCTCCTCCTCTTCCTCCTCAGCTTTCTCCTCGATTGTTTGGATTTGAGACAGGGCGTCTGGCAGCTCGTTCTCCTTTCCTGGGCAATGGTGTACCTCGAAGTCGAACTCGGTAAGAAACATGTCCCACCGGCTGAACTTGGCCGTCTAATTCCGGGACTCGTATAGCCATTGGAGGGGTTTGTAATCTGCCCGTAGAATGAAGTGTTGACCTTCGAGATAATGCCTGTACTACTTCACGGCCCAGATAATGGCCAGACACACTTGCTCATTGATGTGTTAGCGCTGCTCTGTTTCGTTTAAGCAGGTAGATGCATACGCTATTACATGTGGATGCCCTTCTATGTCTTGCTGGTACAGTACTGCACCCAGGCTGTTTTGACATGCGTCTGTTTGCAATATTAAAGGTTTGTGTCCTTGTCGAAGGAGCTGGTGGATATTGTTGAAACTATTCTTAAAGTTGGAAAACACTTGTCGTTGTTTCGGACCCCATCGCCGCCATGAGTCTTTCTGGAGGA